>JALMGF010000113.1:0-600000 GCA_023333645.1 Sceloporus occidentalis
TAGCCTAGCTTTGACAGGCTTCGACATTGCCTTATGCACATGGGTCACAGAAGAGTTGATGAGATGGGGAGACAATAAGGAGGATTTAGTACATGAAGGATACATATAGGGTAAGGTATAAAAGTTATAAGAGGTAAAAGGGAAAGGAAGGTTCTAAGATCCAAGTGATAAGAGGAATGGGCTATATCAAAAATGACAGTGCTCTCAAGTAGACATTCCAAAAAATCTAAAGGATTTAACATGAAGTAACATGGACAACACTATGTCTATAAATGGTACTATAAGAGGTCAGATTAGCCTAAAAATATACAAAAATATAAATACTTTGTGTACAATTTAAAATTAACAAAACAGACTAATCTTAAACACTTTGCTGGTGTTTAGGTATTAGCAGATAAAACAGACTGCTGCCTGCAGACAACAAGTAGGAGGGATATACAATTCTAGCCTGTCCTCAAATAAATCCTGACACACTAACTGTGGCTGAATTCTGAGCCATCAGGTACCTGACAGAATTTAGTAACTATGCCTTTTTGAAAATAAATAATACATTTCACTAAACAGTGTCGTAAATGTTATAATTAATAAGAAACTCTATGACTCGTGTAATATAAAGTATGTGTCTACGCTAATACCAGATTAAACTGCCTCTGCTATTAACTGGATTAAGACATGACGCTTTAATGACCCCATTAGGATCGGTTATTAGCCTCTTGGCTAAGGAAATATTCACAGCACTGAAATTAAATAAAATAATATAATGTAAAATAATAACCTAAATATATTTTTTAAAATCTGATGATTTTAGGGCACATGCCTATTTATTTGAATTAGTGTGATTTTTTTAACGCGTGAATGTATAACAGCCCTTGGGTGCAATCAGATTATCAGAGATTATGCAGATCAGTTTAAAAAACAGCAAGCTGCTATTGTTGGAGTGGTTTTAGGAAGGTAGACGAGGAGGCTGCTGGAGAGGAAGTTGCTACTTCAAGGGAATACAACTCCGGACTGCAGAGCCACAAGTAAGTTCATGTCCTTGGAGACGTCTCCTCATGTAGGGACCTCCACCATACTATGACAAATTCTCGTAAGGCTTCATCGGCATACATTGTTCCTTTTTTCCCCCATCAGAAAATGCCGGTGATCAATATAGATGATTTAACAGAAAAGGATAAACTAAAAATGGAAGTTGAACAACTCAAGAAAGAAGTGAAACTTGAGAGACAACTGGTGAGTAAACTTGCCTAGCAATTTTCGTGAGAGTCTAAAGTGAAGTAAAATCAATCAAGACTTTTTTGGCTGGAAATTAAGTTCAAATTTTCCTATTATTTCTCAATATAAATTTATATTTCTGGATATTTCAGCAGGTGATCTTTTGTCCAGTGGGGGGGGGGGGCAGGAAGAGACAATATGATACTCCAGCTGTTGTGGAGTATAACTCCCACTATGTCCAGCCTCTGGCTGTCTGGGTGTGATGGGAGTGGTACTCCACAGCATTCTAAGCGCCTGACGTTGTTTATTACCATGCGAGAGGCTAGTTTTTCCTACAATGTGGTCTCACTCCCGATCTTTTATCTGCTACACAATTTTCCTATAAGCGGATGAAACATTTACACAGCACTTAAAAATACACCGCTAGGCTAAATAAACAGCCAGAGAGATTATTTCTTTTTCATTTTTCCGTCAGCAAAATCACTCTACACCTGGTTTAAGAAACAGAATAACTCACATTAGTGCTGCTTTGAAAACAGAATATTTGATAAGATGCTTGAAGGGACATTAGATCAAGTAGTGTTATGTTATATCGATGCATTTATTCATTTATGTCCATTAAATATACATAATAATGATTAGAGTGCATAAACATTAAACATATATTATTGTGTGAATAACAGCCATGTGCATGCTCTGCTTTATATACACACACACACAATTATTTCATTTAAATCCCATGGATACGCACAATATACGCAGTATCATTGCACATTTACATATGTATAATGTTGAATATATTCTGAATTCTCACATAAATAATAATTCACATTTTTTTTATTTTGGTTTCTTTAACACCATTATATTCCACTTTTCTGCCCTATTTCACACCAGGGTATAACAGTATCCAGGGTAAAACAGATATCCGTAGGGCCAGCTATGTAATATATTAGAATGTATTTCAGATTATGACAGCCACACCACTAATCTTATTATTGTAAGCACACAGATCTTATCGCATTTGAAACATATGTTTCCCAGGTCACAAAGAAAAGTAGCAACGTCTGCATTTGTTTAATTGTATTAAACAATTGAGGTTCACCATCGTTGTCTTTCTGCCATAAATCTGTCCCTATTTCTCCTCTCTTCTTTAATAAAATATAATCGACTTCCTCTCTAGAAATACTCACACAATTTTGGATTACAAATAACTACCAAGATAAATAGGTTCTGTTGAAGACTTAGAAGAGCTAACCATGATTTCCATTTTGCCTAATAGGTATCCAAAATGTGTGAAGAAATCAAAACTTACATTGAAGGAAACTCTGGAGAGGATCCTCTTGTAAAGGGTATTCCTGAAGACAAGAATCCCTTCAAGGAGAAAGGAGGATGTGTGATTGCCTAAACATTTCTAGGACTGTTACCGACTGTTACAGTCTAGTAAAAACAGTTTAGATCCCTTGGTTCCATTGGCATATGAATAAAAACCCACTGCATAAACTGCGAGGGAACTGACTGAAGAACTGTATGTAAATGTTTTAGCTCCTCTACTCTCTGCGTGATTCTCTTCTTACCTTCTGTGGGCTAGCAGCCCAAAACACATAAATGACATGAACGTTCATGTAATTCTAGTCTCCAGGTATAACATGACGCTTTGCAGGTTGTAATAGATTGTTATAATAAAAGAAACGTGTGTGAATTCAACTCAGCACCTGTTATTCTAGAATAAATAAAACTATTATGAGGAAATACAGTATGGTGAGTTGTCTAGTAACTGAATACACTTGATGTTATTAGTAGATATGATCTACATGACGCAGAAAAGAAGGGTTTAGTACAATGGAGAATTGTTTAAAAACAAGTCGATTTTTGCATATTTTAATAGTATGAATTATTGTTTTATATGCAAAAAAAATTTCTATCACATACCAATAGTAACTGGTTTTAGGACCCTAAAAATGTCAAACCAGGAATGATCTCAGCCCTTTTGATAATAGATTCCTATTGGTGGTGCATATTAGGTGCTAGAAGGGCTATTGTAAGACTTTGTACATAGTAAAAGTGCATGTATAGTTCCATAGAATGTATGAGGGAATCCAGTTGGGACCCCACAGGTCATCTAAATATTCATACATTATTTATTTTTTTATTTCAACAAAAAATGGGTTTTTATAATGGTTACGTGCTGCATAACGTGAGAATAAACAGCGCATGTAACCGAAAAGAAAATTTATCAAGCCGCAGTGTACAGTCTGTTATAGCCATTATCAACAGGAAGTAGGTACAACAGGAAGGAGAATTACATGCATCTGGTTTAGAAACTGTGGAAATGATCTGTTTACATAAGAATCCATACAAGGAAAGTGAAACACAGTTATCATTCAACAGCACTGCCTTAGGAAAAACCTGCAACACATGATACTTGTGTCAGCAATTTTAGGATTCTACGTGATTCTCACAGTTGCATATCCCTCTGTCCATAAAATTATTGAAAGCAAAGCTAAACACGACATATGATATGGGCTACTAGTATGTAATTTCTTATTTATTGAACACTAACAGATTTATTTAGCGTTACAGTGTAATAAAAATGGGGTACAATAAGTGGAAATAACTATGGTAATAGTGTTCCATGCTGAACATATCTCTAGGCTCATCAACTAGTTCACAAACCAGGACCAAAGATTCAAGATTTATAACATCCAAAAAATAGGTTCAATTACTTTGAGAATGGATGTAATGGATTTAACTGTCACCCAGAAGAATATCGCCATATAACAAGCTACTGACTCTCCGGGTTTGAACCGGAGTCTCCAGGAGAAGAGCTGCTTCCCCAAGTCTTTGGGTCACCTTCCTCTTTCTTCAGAAAAGGGAGCAGAGTTTGGCCGCATCCACTCTCCTGCCTACTCCCCACCCACTTAAGACCCAGTTAGCTCATCCTTATGCACAGCTTGCCCCACCTCTATAGATAGCTAGCCCTGCCCCCTACCAAAGCCACTCCCCCAGAAGAGGAAGAGCTCCAAGTAGTCTACCCTGGGAAGTTCCGAGGTATAGCTGTTAACTGTCCAACATTATTTGGCTTTACTGTTCCTGTCTCTCTGCAATGTGAAGCTGGCTGTTATGACATCACAAGTTCAGAGAAAAAAAACACAGGTCATGCTTGCGCCGCTACTGGGAATGCACACACACACACACATTCTGTTAAATACGCTTATCATACTTTTTGACGCGATTAAAACATTAGACAAACTTTGTATTAGGTTCCATATCTGCCAGATAGTTTTGCTACAGGCTCATATCCTGTGTTATACTTAAATATAACTGTGTAATCAGTGAAACTAACCTTCATGATGTAAAGTCATAATGAGGAAGGGAATTGCCAAATTATGCTGCTTTAAGCATCATTCTAATCAGGCAATATTTGAAAGGACTCTTCAAGTACTTCCAAATTATCTGCAGGGGTTAAACAGTGCCAATATCAAATTTGCTGTGCTATTTTTCTTCCTTTATCTCATCAAATCATTATTAATCACTGTAGACAGTCATCTAAAAATGTGCATCTTCTGTCAGTCTGAGCCGAGACGCGATAATTACATGCAAGAACGTTTTAGGAGACTAATTTCTGACATAATTATTTCTTGATTGTTTCTTGACAAATATAATGCATCTTTCTTTTGCTAACAATATTTTTGTCTATTATTATATTATCTATACCAAATGCCAAATATCTGGGAACTTCCCAGTGTAGGCTATCTGGAGCTCTCCCTCTTCTGGGGGTGGCTTTGTAATTAGTTGGGCTAGCTGCGGAAAGAGTAAGGGCTAACCGCGTACAGAGGCAGGGCTAGCTCCAGACATCCTTTAGTGGACAAACACGGCTCCCCCGCTAGGAGATAGAAGGAACTTGCCCGGAGATCTGGTGAAGCTGTCCAGTCCTTTTAATCACATGCACGTATAAAGCCAAAAGAGCAGAGTGTTGAACCCTGGGCCTCAATGGGCAGATATGGACCAGGATCCCTGGACAGTCTCCCTACAGTTAAAATGTCATTGAGCCACTTGTGCTTAGCCAGACGTTTGTTAATCCTGGCCGGTTTGTAGGCCCACGGGGTCCTAAAGTTCAACATTCCAGTGAGAGAGCACAGAAAAGATCAACTCTTAATGCAAAGGTAACTTAAAGATCACAATGTAAATGGTCAAATATTTAAATAATAGAATACAGGAAGAGAGTATATAACAGAAGGCAAGGAATGCTAAACTATGTCATGGTCTAAATCTAGAGCATCAGAGGTTTGGAAGCAGCGTGAGAACATATTGAGAAGATGATGGATAAAACGAAATTACATTTAAGGGGCAGACGATAATACAGTGAGTTAATTTAAATATGTGGGAGAGGCTGTGCTGGATATATGAAAAATCAATGAACCAAATAGTCAAATTTTTACAAGTAGGAAAATGAGAAAACTAAATTTTGCGAAAAGGTGAATATTTGCCCTCAAACTAATGCTGCTTATATGTCCAAAAGCATTCTTCACATTTCAAAAGTAAGTGTGAGTCCAAAATCAGGCTAAACAGTTGAAACAGGCTCACTGCAAGGGCAATGGGGAGAACGCAGTATCTGGATTAAATAGTCACAAAGGTATGAAATGCTAAACGTGAAAGCGATGTTAGCCATAGAGCGATGCATCGAAACACTACAAAAGTCACAATACATGGCTGTCCGTACAGGAACAAAGAGATGTGAGAAATCAACCCAGGAGATGCCAAAGGTGCCAAATATGGGACAGCACCTGAGGTGAATCATGGCCAGAAGGTAAGGTCCCGCAATAACTAAAACTCAAAATACCGTATTTGCTGCAGATTGGTGATAAATGGGCTTCTTTAAACAAATAGTTTCTACATCCCTTAGTTTCACACTCTGTATACTGTGATGTCCTTTATAGCTTTAGTTATTTCTGTTCGCTGCAATACCATTATGCATCCAAATCGCTAGAGCAGCACATCTGCAATGGGGCCACTGCATATGGTAAAAGTAGCTACTGGTTGGAGTAGGTGATTAAATTGGCCCTATATATTGGATATGATCTACATGGCACTGATTCCATTTCTGGATTCTAGAACTTTTAACAATCCGATGTGGTCAGCCTCTGCAGAATCAGACTCATAAGTAGATAATGAGTAGAGGGATGACAACCATTCTTTAGTGCCTACAGACCTGGAATGACTGAGTTAAACAGCTTATCACGAGTTGGGATAAAGTGCCAGATGAGGAAGTCTGGATCATAACCCTATTTTTTGAATGTCACTTTAGCAGCACCTCACATCACTACCTATGGCAACACCAGATCTCTGCAGCTGTGGACTTATGGCTTTGAAATATTGATCTGGGATTTCCTGAGGACAAAGAGATGAATTGGTGTCTATAAGTTGTATCATAATATAATGCAGCTTACAATGCTAATAATACCAGTACATGACAAAAAACATGCAGAATAATTGTTGTGTAAATATAATTTAGTGCATGATGGTGTCACTTTTATATAACTTTTATAAAAGGATTCCTCACGGTTTTCTCGCCTCCCAGTTATTTGCCTTGCATTCCACCAAACACATCTCCTGATCAGCAGTGCTTGGCAGTACTCTTGTCACACCTCTGGCCGCATAACTCCCAACATCCCAGGTGTTCATTGGGGGCAAGGTGAAAAGCGATACCCCAGATACCTCATGGCGATCTGATGAAATACCGGTACGTACTTCTCAATGTGGCCACATGGGACCTTTTCTTGACATCTGTGCTGCCAATGTCAAAGTCTGACAGTACAGTCAGGGAAGATGTCCCATTTTTGGGAATGGTGGAGATGCTCGGCAGGATTGTGCCCAAACAATGAGGCAGCTGGGAGGTATGTCCCTGGCTCATTCACCTCTAACTTCTATGTAACATTCAGAAATGGTTTATATAATTTAAGTGTGTATCCAGCCTGACCCTACGTGTTATAACCATCAGCATTTGCATGCATGTAGTGAGCTATGTTAACCCTTTAAGTAATAGTACTTTGCTATTGAAGGGTGGTAATGGCAACCCTGGATTACAATTTTACAAACAGAGGTATTAAAATGGGTATTGCAACAGGGGTATTGGCATACCTGAGAACTCTCCAGGTTTTTCACACTCTACGTGAAGCGATGCTGCTCTGGTTCTCGGGGTCATGCCGCTCAATCTCCAGGTCCACGGAGTGGTATTTACTCCCTCTCCCTGCCCACCTCCCTCCCATTTACATCCACTGCCTTATTCTCCTTCTACCCCAAACAAATATAAGCCTAGCTAACCCCACATCCTCACAATGCCATTCCCCTTGAAGAGGAAAGGCCACATTGCAGACATGGTTACTGGCTATTACAGGGTTGAAACCTGGGTGTAAACCTGGTTTTCTGGCTGTTACAGCATTAGCGTTAAAGAATATGATGGCGCCACACAAATCAATTATTTTAACCATAGTTATTGTATTTGATTAACAATATTACGCTATAATTTTTTATTATTTTTTTGTTTTTTTATGGTTACTTTTGAGGCATCGTTTTTATAATTAAAATTTTATTTCTATCTTCACGTGGGGATATTTTTGAAGTCACAATTTGCACAGGGTCCAGTTTGTTTTCTGCCAGATAAATCAATAAATGATAATAAACCGTAGGTGTTACCATGTGAGGTTAACATCTGGGTACCCAGTAGATTGCAGCCTTTATCGTGCAAGAAAAGTCATTTCATCTTTTTTAAAGAAGCGGTACATTTGGCTGACCATAGAATAAATGCTGTACAGTTTCACGAGTTCTGACTGCGTGAATAATCATTTGGCACGGTATCCCAATTGCTAGTACATTAAGGAAATAAAAAACTTACATGATCTAGCATGTTATTCTTCACTCACATAGTTGAGTCGCATAAAAACAACAGAAAAAATATTTTTATCTCTTTCAATTTCTATGGCAACAACATATCAGTACCACTTTTGTGTCACATGACAAATAACTGTTCCCAGCTAAAAAAAAAAAATCATGACATGATTTAGGAACGATTTCTGGGTAGGGTTTGGGTATCCCAATGAACTAGGAATGATGTTTTTGTTGCTGCATTTAGTTATACAAGTGTGAAATTCAGCAGCGTAAATGGTATTTTTTAACCCTTCGATTTAAGTGTTAATGAAAGAAAAATCTTAAAAGTAAATAATAGAATTATTCTGTTCCTAATTGTGCAAACCCAGTTTTCCTCCGTAGCTCATGTCAGTCATAAGATTACTCTGACAAGTAAAAGAATGCTTGGAGCTTGCATGAAGGACCCAGGGGATGGGTACAAAAAGCCAAAACACTTTGCTGAATGCATTTTCCATTAGGTGAGTCCATGCAATGTGGCATGTGTGACTAATAAGCAGAAGTAGCTCCCCTTAAATAGTCCATGTACCACTTCCTTTATTTGTCTTCTCTATGAATGTGTTTCTTTTGCCGACATTTCCTGATGCTTGTCATTAGAAAGTGTGCTGTGTTTTCATTTCCAGGAGACATGCCTTCTATTTACAGCACATTTAAGTCCAGTCCCAAAGATAGAAACTATAACTTCTCACATTAGACAAACTATCAAATATTAAACGTTCCCAGGAATAAGTGATTGCCGCAAACACGTAAATTCATTTAAAAGAGGATAGCGTTTGCACATTCCTATTATTTTCAGCAATGTTTTTAGTAAGGCTAGGCTGGAAAGCATGTCCCCTGAAACCATATTTATTCTAAAACCAATTTATAGTTTAAATGCCTTTTTCTTAAATACTATTCTACATATTTATCATAATCCGTTTAATTATACAGATAATGCAAGTGATGCTGAAGGGGATACATTTTATTAACCCAAGGGTATGCTGAAAGGGACATGCCAAGACATTCTCCCGTTCTACCATGTCCCAAAGGTGCTCTATTGGATTGAGATCTGGTGACTGCAGAGGCCATTGGTTCAGTGAATTCATTGTCATGTTCAAGAAACAAGTTTGAGATGATGTGTGACATGGTGCGGCTGGAAGCAGCCGTCAGAAGATGGGTACACTGTGGTCATTAACGGATGGACATGGTCAGCAACAATACTCAGCTAGGCTGTCACGTTTAAACGATGCACAAATTGGTACTAAGGGACTCAAAGTGCGCTAAGAAAATGTCCCCCACACCATTACACCACCACCACCACCACCAGCCTGAACAGTTGATACAAGGCAGGATGGATCCATGCCTTCATGTTGTTTACACCAGTTTGACCCTGCCATCTTAATGTTGCAGCTGGAATCGAGACTCATCAGCAGAGGCGTATATAGGGTATGGCAGCCATGGCACGTGCCATGGGCGCCATCTCAAGGGGGGCGCCGGTGAGCGGCTTTTAAATGCCGTTTTTTTTTTTGATGCGGAGGAGAGAGAGGGGCGCCTAGTAATCGCTCGGCTCCCCTCATTCTCCTCCACGAGCCCTCTACCCCCGTCCCGGTATTTCATGCAGAGCGCCGCAATATGCCGGCATATTGCGGCGCTCAGCATGAAATGCCGGCACCAGCGAGCGGCTTTTAAACACTGATGTGGGCGAGAGAGAGGGGCGCCTAGCAACCGCTCGGCGCCCCTCGTTCTCCCCCGCATCAAAAAAAAGAAGACAGCGTTTAAAAGCCGCTTGCTGGTGCCCGCTGCTTCACTGCTGGGTGCAGAAATATGACGTCATATTACGGCGCTCAGCAGTGAAGCAGCGGGCACCAGCGAGCGGTGCAGGATGACAGCAGCATCGTGCTCCCGTCGCTGAACTTCAAGGTGAGAGGGGGGGTATATAGTGGGTAAGGGGGGGAGAGGGGGTATATAGTGGGTAAGGGGGGGAGAGGGGTTAGAAAGTGATAAGGGAGGGAGAGGGGGTTAAAAAGTGATAAGGGAGGGAGAGGGGGTTAAAAAGTGATAAGGGAGGGAGAGGGGGGTAAAAAGTGATAAGAGAGGGAGAGGGGGGTAAAAAGTGATAAGGGACGGAGAGGGGGTAAAAAGTGATAAGGGAGGGAGAGGGGGGTAAAAAGTGATAAGGGAGGGAGAGGGGGGTAGAAAGTGATAAGGGAGGGAGAGGGGGGTAGAAAGTGATAAGGGAGGGAGATGGGGGGTAGAAAGTGATAAGGGAGGGAGATGGGGGGTAGAAAGTGATAAGGGAGGGAGATGGGGGGGTAGAAAGTGATAGGGGAGGGAGAGGGGGTAGATATAAGTAAAGAGTGTGCATTAATGTGTGGATGCATTGAGTGAATGAGAGACAGCATGAGTTAATATGTGAATGTATTGTCTGAATGAGGGAGAGCATGAGTTAATGGGTGGATGAATTGTCTGAATGAGGGAGAGCATGAGTTAATGTGTGGATGCATTGAGAGCATGAGTTAATGTGTGGATGAGTTGTCTGAATTAAAGTGTGAATTAGTGAGTGACTGTAAAAGTGTTTGTGTATCATAGATGTATAATTGTGGAAGGGCAAAGATGGCACTAGCAGGAGGTTTGAGCCTTGGGGACCAAGATGGCACAGGCAGGGTGTATATGGCACAAAGATGGCACTGGCCGGACTGTTTGGGGACAAAGATTGCAAATCTTATGTGTGTAATCTGGGTGCTGGCCAGGTTCTATGTGGGCAGTGTGGACGCCAGGGCTGGCTTTGGGGTGCAACCTGTGATCTATGCCTGTAATTTAGGGGGTTTAAAATATACCTTTAATGCCAATTCCAATTGATTTTTACCTGCAAAGCTGGGTTTTTGTGTTATTCTGTAGATCCATATCTGCTATGCTATGTTTCCATACATTATTTATGTGTACCTGCAAATACAGGGTTAATATGTCTTTTTCAGTTGATTTACACCTGCGATGCTACGTTTCATATATTTATTGCATACCTGCAAATACAGGACTTGTATGTCTGATTCTGTTTATTTGATATATACCTTCAGTGCTGAGATCACAAGTGAATTTCAATTGATCTGGGTTTGTGTTTTGATCTATACCTGCTATCGGCAGCAGGGACTAATATTTATATATATATGGGCAGCAGGGGCTAGTAAATGGGTTTTAGATATTTGGACAGGGGTGCAATTTCAGCGCTTGCCATAGGCGCTATTTTCAGTAGATACGCCTCTGCTCATCAGTCCAGGCAACGCTCTTCTTGGCTGACAGGAGTGGCACCCGGTGTGGTCTTCTGCAATTGAACAGGTGTACCTAATAAAGTGGCCAGTGAGGGTGTATATATATATATATATTCATATATATATGTATAAATTCCAATAATAGTTACCGGCACTCCTGGGACTTGTCTTAAATTATTGCACAAAACTCCGATTTTCTAGTCAACGTTTCAGTCTTTTTATTTATAGACTTTCATCAGGACATGTATATATATGTATATGTATATATAAATATATATATATATATACCCCTAAATACTGGATCCTAAGCCCTTGAGTTTACATACTCTTTTAACTTTCTTCCTTTTAATGGTTTTTGTGTGTTTGTTTTTTGTTTTGTGTGTTATAAAATGATACACATGCTTGTATACAGTATATTACTAAATATGTCTGCTGTTTCATTAAATCCTACTAAAGTTTTTAAAAAATCTTAGTGGATTAATTGATTGATTTGTTCAATTTAATAATGCTTTTATGATTTTGACTTCATAATTAGTAAAGTCCGTTGTTTCCCTCTTTGCACCTCCTGCCCAGTGTTTGTAAGATACTAAGTAAGAAGCCTCCGTCTCTAAAAGACCGGCATTTTAACTGGGCGACATCGCAGTCACGTGACCAGAACTGACTTGCCCTTTTAATCCCTGTGCATGGAGGCGATCCTGCTCCTTCAGCAACCAAACTTCTTATAGTATTTACTCCCAGGCATTGTGAGTGAATGGCTTTATTTTTCCTTTTCTGCCTGTAAATAAACATGTTTTGATCTCAGAAAGTAATTAAATATTTTGGAAGTGTATATCGAGTTCATTTTAATCCAAAAAAAGTAGGTGACTAAAATTTACTCCTACTCCCATCATCCTTACCTATGCTTGCTGATAATCCTGCAATAATTGCAGTTGCTTAATAGTGAAGCTTTAAAACCACGTTGTTGCCGCTGGCAGGTTACAGTGAGCGTGTCCTTGTCACATTGCAGGTTGCAGTGACTTTTGCAGACTCGCGGACTATGGCTCTGAGGCTGTGCAGCTCCCTCCAGATGAGGTTATCCGGAAAAGGAGCTCTGCTTGCTGGCAGGAGCTGTGGAGCGGTGACCGGGTTCTTCTCGCAGACAGCAGCTGCCAGTCAATTAGCCAGCCATACGGGGCATTCATTATTCACCCCAGAGCACCAGGCAATAAGGGAGTCCGTGAGAAAGGTATATGCTGCTCACTTCATTTTGTTACATGCCTTGAATGCGTTAGGTCGTCTGGGACACAATGTGTTAAAACAGACATACAAGGTGTGCTTATTTAATTGTGCAATAATGTGTAAAATCGCCATAAACTCTTCTGTGTACATTGCTAAACGTGAATGCCCTTCAAGGGGTAGTTTATTAGTAAGCAGTGTGCCAGCACTTCCTGTTGTGAGCAGCCAATCAGTGGCAGCTGTGATCACATGATGTAGCTTTTCAGATTCCTGGGAGACTGGTATTGTTGGTTCCAGTTAGGCTGTGTATTTGGACTGGTTTACATGCTGGGGGCAGAGATGCTTCAATGTAAACACACCTGGGGCATTTGGGCGGCTTCATCTTTGATGCCTTTCCATGCAGGAATTTGACCGGGGCTTATCGGTTTAATCACATATCCTGACTTTCTATGAAGAGGAAACCATGATCATAAAGGAAGTACCTCTCCCACACTTCTGCACATACTGCAGTAACTGCGAACTAGTAGACACCGCAGTGCTTTTCTCGTTCACAAAGCAGTAGTCCATGCTTGTGATGTCTTCTAGTTTCTGAGCTGAAGGCCACCATAACGTATAGGACAACATAGTATGCACATTTATGCTGGACTGATTATCTTTTAGAGGCTCCAGCTTTAATTATTTATTGCTTAATATAGCACCATTATATTCCGTAGCGCTGTACAATGGGTATAGAGGACATAACAAGTAGGATGTAAAATAATTGACTTACAGAAACATTAGGTGAGGAGGAATGCATATGATAGCTGAGTGTACCCTTAAAATGATCATTTTCCCCACGCATTTGCCTCTTTTCCCACCCAACTTCTTGGCCGAGCCGAACACATCACTCGCTTGGTAGCGCCAAAGCTATTCTCAACTCCCAGCCAGTTCCAGTGCTAGTTCCCGCAAGAGTTCTAGGTTTTCAAATGAGATCCCCTGCATGCATGCGCAGAGAAGGATTCCATTGATTCCAACAGGAGCGACACTGATTCAATATGGACTTACTTGCTCCTTCATGTACGTGTGTGTGTGTTTTTGATGCTAGAGAATGCAATCTAAAGTACTTTAATATAAGTTCATCGTTGATTGGGCTGGATAGGGGCACTGGATGTCCCTTTAAAGTACTAATTTTATAAAATTCTTCTAATGTGTCAATAAATGTTATTTACTATTAACATTATAGCTGTGGGAATGACCTGAATTATCCGCAATTTACCTCCAGCTTAACCACGTACCACTTAATGGTCACTCAGTAGAACAGTTTTATGTAAAATTGTAAAGCGTTCTGGTGTTTTGTTGTGGCTAATGGTTAATTGGTGGTGTGGATTGTGTTAGTGGTACACAATAAACTCTTACCCTCTTAATAAACACACACTAAGAGGAATCTCCTTTTTTAAATGTATTTTAATGTTTTTGTTATAATCTTTTGTGTCCTCACAGCTCCTCCAGCTTGCGTTGTTAGTGAGAGACAAGTCAGTTTCCAGTTGTTACATACAGGATGTTTTTTTCTTTTTTATAAAAGAAGGGCTGACGTATTTCCAAGTTGTTTTTAATTGGAGTATTTTTGTTCCAGATGGAGTTTTTGTGAAAGCGTTTCCTCTCATTTTTGCTACTATCCACCCTTCCTTTGGGACATTTCAATGGTTCAGAACTGATGCCTAAATATATTTTAAAGGGACAGTCTAATGACAGTCCCTGACACCCCTACCATAGAATATTGCATATTGAAGTACTCTGTGAATAAAAAAATAAGCAACTTAACTGACACGGAATTCGCAGCCATGCTGCAAAACTGCCTTCTTCCTCCAACTTTTCATGCCACTGATTGGCTTCTTGAAGCTGCCAATCAGTGGCTGGAAAGTGCTTTCAATTAACTCAATGGGAAAATTTTACACATGCGCCCTGGGATCTAGACCCCTGCTGGAGCTGGTGGAAGATGAGTATACCACGTGCAGGGAGATGCATTCTGAGATGCATTCAGCTGGGAGAATCTTCTGATCATTTTATAGGGAATAGCTCGGTTCAAGGAAAATACTTGGCAGTTTCTATTCATTCGAAATAATCTGAACAGTTTAGGCACCCATTAGGTTGCAATCTCACATGTAAAAGTAGGCAGATAAGATGGATTGAATGTCTGTCGTTATGGGCCAAATTTTTTTTGGTAAAATGCAGCCAAACCTTAAGGCAGTCTTTGTACCAGAAGAATTCCCATTAAATAAGTTGTAAATACTTTAACGTGCACACTGTACTGCAGAGCTGAAGAAAAGCAGTTGTTGGCTTCCTCTCCATTTTAGTGGTCCAAGAACCTTTTCAGGGAACACTCTAATATCATTAATAGTAAAATGGACTTTGGAGTCAATTTTGGATTGGCCACAGTGTATTTCATGGCATACAAATACATGTAAGCATTCCTTTCTATCTAGAGTTGGAAAATAAGACATCTATACTTAGGGACTGGAGTGTTCCTTTAATATATAAGGGCTAAACTTCTATTAAGTCTCCTTCTATGTAGCATATTATCTGAGAGACAGCAGAAGATCTAATTCGGCAAAGAGGTCACCGCCATCACACATATCAAGTTTCTGAAGTTATAAAGGCAGTGTTTCATCATTGTTATGAAATTCTCTTACAACTTCATCAAAATAGTGGTCTGCCTTATCTAACACTGCCTGATTCATATTGGTTATTATTAGCTAGAGACCTTCATATTACCTTTCATTTTTGATCATTCTGTCCTGCATGCCTTTTCTATTTGGAAGGTATAAAACAGTTCAAGTCTTAAAGGGAACATTCTGCGTTGTATCTACTTTTCCCATAATCATTGCATATTACCGTATTTGCTCGATTATAAGACGACCCTGATTATAAGACGACCCCCCAAAATCTGAATATTAACTTAGGAAAAAAAGAAAAAGCCTGAATATAAGACGACCCTAAAGGAAAAAAGTTTTACCAGTAAATGTTAATTCATGTAAACTATTTTTTTTAATAAAAGCTATGATTGAGAAAAATATTTTTTTTGTTTTTATTTCTTGTATTTTCCAGCCTGTCCCCCAGTTACGCACATCTGCCCCCAGGCTTGCCACACCAATATGGCACTGTGGCCCATGATATGCCTTTTAACCCTCTATATGCCACTGTGCCCCATGGTATGCCTTTTGACCCCCTATATGCCACTCTGCCTCCAGAAATGCCTTATACCCCTATATCCCATTCTGGCATTTAGGGGGTTAAAATGCATATTATGGGGCAGAGTGGCATATAGGGAGGTATAAGGCATTTCAGGAGGCAGAGTGGCATTAAGGGAGTTAAAAGGCATTGTATAGAGCACTCTGCCTCCAGAAATGCCTTATACCCCTATATGCCACTCTGGCATTTAGGGGGTTAAAAGGCATATTATGGGGCAGAGTGGCATATAGGGAGGTATAAGGCATTTCAGGAGGCAGAGTGCTCTATTAAATGCCCCCTTAACGCCTCCTCCAGAAATGCCCTATGCCCCCATTTAACTAACACACACACACACACTCTCTCCCCCCCCCTCCCCTCCCCTCTCCTCTCCCCTCCCCTCTCCTCTCTCCTCTCTCCCCTCTCAGCCCTCTCTTACCGGTGCTTCCAGCCGGGGCAGCGGGTTGACGTCGCCTTCTGCTGCAGCCGGAAGGAGGTGGAGTTGGCAGCGGGGGTTTGTATGCGTCCGTCGCGTATACTTTCCCCGGCTGTCAGAGATCAGAGATCTCTGACAGTCGGGGAAGGTCTACGCGACGGACGCAGACAACCCCCGCTGCTAGCCACACCTCCTTCCGGCTGCAGCGGACGTTGTCTACGCGGATCGCGTAGACGTCAACCCGCTGCCCCGGCAATACAGCAGGAGGCACCGGTAAGTGTGTATGATGGGGGGGGTGAGACAGGAGGATCCAGGTCCCCTGCAGCGGTGCGGGGGATCTGGATCTTAGTCTCCTAATCAGACTCTATTTGAGGTCTGATTAGAAGACGACCCCGATTAGAAGACGAGGGGTATTTTTCAGAGCATTTGCTCTGAAAAAAACCTCGTCTTATAATCGAGCAAATACGGTAATATGTGTACAATGGATTTACTAATCGTCATGGTAATTTGAGAGTATAAACATGTTTTCAACATCATTAGAGCCCATAGTATTATCACAAAATCTAAGCAATATAGCTGGGTTCTGATAAAGAGATTATTAAACCAATTGATAAATTGGGCAGCATAGTGATCTTGGGTAAGGATTATCTTAACAACACGCTGGTTTATATGTTATCTCTGAATCGTGCTGCATCATATGTGTAGGAACTGAGATCTATTCTTCAGTCATAATTCACATTATCCTCATTTCTTGGGACCAGAAGTATTTCAGATAAGGGGTCATTTCGGATAATGGATGAGTCTTCTCACCTGTGTTTGCTCTGTTGTTCAGGCCCCCCCCCCCCCCGACCTCTGTTGATCAGGCTTCTCCAGATCGCTTCTGGTGCGAAAAAGGGAGCAGAAGTTCTCTGGGGAGGCCTAAACAACGGAACGGAAGCGCTCTGAGACTGCAGGGAGAAGCCTCAACAACCTAGTGGACAGCAGGCAGAAGCTGAAAAGGAGCGGGAGAAAGGATCTACTGACTGCAGGAGAGATCATCTCTTCCCTGCCCCCCCCCAGTCCTGAATATACTTTACCTGAAAAAAACCATTTGGATAAGGGATACTCTACTTGTACACTATCCACACCCATTTGTATTCTGCATTTCCCCTCGCTCAGTTACAGACTACTTGGTTAGCAGCATATTGATCTTTAGCATCATATCCACTTTAGCTCCCATTCTGGCTTATTACCGAGTTGTTACATTGTACCTCAATTTTACAGCCAAGTCCTATGATGGTATCACTGGGCTGTGTGCCAGAAATTTTTATATACCTCTTCTAAACTAAGCCACTGTGAATGACAGCTAGATTGAAGCAAACTTCACTTTCTGAATCATTGAAAACAATAAATGATACAGTCGAACCAGAAAAGGTAGTTTGCTGGCTCTTCTGTATCATTTATTTCTTCACGGTTAACCTCTTAGTGGCAGCATTTACCGTTTGAGATGTTTATTATTTATTTCATTTCTTGGCTATAATTTAGCATCGAGAGTTGCCACATGATTTTCAAGTAATTCTAATAACAACCTTTTTGTTTTCTAAATGTGAAAATCATGCCAAAACGGTGGAGCACCAACAGTCTTTAATATAAAGAACATACATATCACTTTCCTAAATGCTAACATTTCAAGATTCTGTATTCTTTGTAAATCAAATTTGTGGACTTGATATTAGCTTTATGTTTATAGTATCGGCATCAATGGTCTTGACTTCCTCTAAGTAGCAGCCCTTGTGAGAGGGTGAGAAGGGAGTTGAGTTAAAAGCAGGGGCAGCATAACCTGTGAATTATGTCTTGGCATCATTCGTAAATGAACACTACTTTAGTAACATGACCCCTTACTTTGAAAGCAAATATCCTCAAAAGAATTACAGAATTGAAAAACCTGAAGCTATAGCTATTGTAGTTGAATTAAATAAGTTTAACCATGGTAAAACCTAAGTAGGTGTAGACCCTTCAGTTTGTAAAAATTCCAAAATGTATTTACTGCTTCTTGATTTTTAACCCATTGAGTCCCCTTAGGATGTACCTGTATGTCCTTACTTTGTTGCAGCGGCAGGAACATCTTCCCTTCCGGTAGGTGTTATTGCTGACAACCACTGGAAGTTTACTTGAGGCCAGACACTGCTCCCCTTTGCTGGCTGATTGCAATTGTTGGAGCCCTGCTTGCTGATCACATTGTAACACACAAGTAACATTGTAACACACAAGCTTTTGTTAAGAAAACCAAAGAAAGTTAATATTATGGCAGATTTGAGTAGAAATTTGCTTGTAAAAATACATCCTCTGTCATGAAGGAGGTATTATGCATTCTTTAAAATGGAAGTAAATGAATGATTTACCTTATGGAGAAACTGCATCTCCAGAGCTGCAGAAGAATAGCTCATCTGTGGTCCTGTGATTCGCAAAAAAACAATGCTTGGCACATTATAAAGGTGGCATGAGAATTAACATCATACTACCACCCATCAACAACATAAGGTACATAGGAAGGCTTCTGTAATGACCCCCCATCTTACAGTAAACAAAGTATGGTGTCTTCCCTATTGTTCGCTGTTTAGTAGTGCTATCTGAAGATCTGTAATGGATCCTAGTTCTATGAAATAATATTTCCAAGACAACTGTAGCAGAAAGAAATATCTGTCTATTTGGCGTTAACTGGGATTTCTCTCCAAACAACTCATCATATTTACATATTTAGAGAATGTAGAGAACCACCAAACGGGTATAACAAAAGTTGGCCTCAGGTTGTGTGAAAAGACGAGGATGAGTGTTCCTTTAAAGAAGTAATACTAGACTCTCACTGTTATTTTTATTTTTCATTTTTGGCTCACACACATATTGATCAATGCTATTTTGCTTATACATTGACCCATAAATATACCGGTAATTTAAAATTAAAGGTTTTAGAACATTGTATCTCAGATTACAGTTTTATTTCTTTTTTTGTATTCTTTTAGTTCCATGACATTTCCATTTTTTCTGTTAATGCTTGGATTCATTTAGATAATGATTTCCTTTTCTGTAGATCTTTTTAACTGTCTGATACAGCAGTGAGACATTAGTTTGATTGAATATCTTTATTTTAAGAGAAAAAGCCATATTGATTTTTTGGGGCAACAAACTATGTTAGGTTTTAGTAAAAGCTCATTTTGAAGTGTTACAGACATTGATGCTTCAGAAAGTCTTTCCTGTATGGAAATGGATGAAAATATATGAGTCTAGGTGGAAAATAGAAAACACAAAGCATTGTCTCTTTTACCCAACAGAAAAATCTTAATATTGATAGATTTTAAAAATCTCGTAACAAGACAACCAGACAAAAGAGACATACTCAATAACCCAGTAATGTTTAATGTTTCAATTCACTGGCCGTAACATGCATTATGAAAGCGTAATCGCGATGTCTTTCTCTTTGAGTGACCGAAATTTGCAGGTCTTGTATGAATTTATATAATGTATACCCCTCTTCTAGCAACTATTCAATCACACTATCCATACTTTTCTAGTGTTCTTCTTTAAGACCTAAATCTCTCTGTCCATCCTTTCTTTTCTGATGCCCCTCTTTTATAGAAGCTTTGAACGATTGCTGGGTGTTCGTGTATCAGTTTTCTGCAGCCCCAAAAGTTGCAATGTCTATAACTGCAGTCAATGCGTGTCATTTTGGAAGTACTGCATGTAAATACAATATATAATTCTTCTTTTTAATGCCTTACTTGATTGCGTAAATCAATGCGTGACAAAGTCTTGTAAAAGCCCTGTCCCCAGCCATACCACTAAACAGAAGTGTCCCTTTTTGGGCATTTGAGATGCCTGCCCCAAGTCTGTAGGTACTTCTTACGTGCAGACCAATCACCTATAAACTGTGCCCCCACTATCTTGAGCACTGCTAAAATGTCAGTGTTGACACTGTGAAACGCCCAAGCCATGCCAGACTCCTCACCCAAGCGTCTGAGCTTGCCCGGCATAATTCATAGATAAACTGGTGAGATGACCTTCAAGAACCTCTCCGCAATAACAATTCTTTATGCAGGGCCAACTGGGGTTGGTTCTTCATTATCCTAAGTGAATTCAGACTGGGAATTCATCCGATTCATCCTCAGGCGGGTGAAGCATCTTTTTTTTTTTTTTAGACCCTGAAATCGGTGGGTCCTTTTACAAAATAATAAAGTGAAGTATATAGCTGTTCCAGTTCAGTGCTGATGTCCCTTGCAGAAAAAAGGTATACCCCACGGGGGGAGTGCCGGCACGGGAGGTTGTCTAGGCGCATTGCGCAGACGTTCACCAGCAGCGGCGATGAGCGTGAATGACCTCCGCTGCCGGCACGTTTGCACGATGTGCTTTAACAATCTCCCTTGCCGGGAATTCCCACGGGGGGAGTCCCAGCAAGGGAGATTTTAAAGCACATCTTGCAGACGTGCCGGCAGCGGAGGTTGTTTCTGCTCGCATAGCCGCTGCCGGTGAACGTCTGCGTGAACAATCTTCCTTGCCGGTACTTCCCACGGCGGAAGTGCCGGCACCGGAAGTTGAATACGCATTATGCGTAGATGTCCCCCGTCGGCACCGGAAGACCCCGTGGAGTCTGCACCGGTAAGTCTGATGGGGGGGGACATCTTGGGGACAGAGTGGCAGCATATATCGGGGGGGGGTAGAGTGGCAGCATATCTCAGGGGGGATAGAGTGGCAGCATATCTCGGTAATGGTTAGAGTTCCTCCTAGGGACCTCCTGAACATGCCAGTGATGTCACAATGACATCACAGCTCACATTATAATTTTTTTTAGTATTATTTATATCATTATTTTAATGATTTATTTAATATTATTTTTTAAATGAATTAACTTTTATTTTTTTCTGCTTTTCTCTTTCAGGACGGGAGGGGGAGTGAGAGAGATGGTTTCTCACTCCCCTCCCCGCGATCCCCCTGCACGATCACACTGTGATCTCTATGCAGGTCCTCACAGACCTGCATAGAGATCGCAGCGTCTCTGTGCCTCATCGGAGGGCAGGATATCCCCGCAGGGGATATCCTGTCCTCCGATGACCTTCCGGGTTACGTCTGCAGTGACGCAACCCGGAAGGAAATGCCCGATCGCGCGTTTGCAACTGCGCGATCACGCGATCGGGCACTTTCAAATGTAACAATTTACCGGCTTTCATGCCGGAAGCTGTTACGGGAGATCGGGCAGCAGAAAGCCGACGATGCAAGCTTCTGCTGCCAGGGGGGAGTCCAGGCTGTCAAACGAAGGGCTGGACGTACCAGGACGTCCATAGGGGTTTCTTAGTGGGCGTTTTTTTATAGGGGATTGATGGGGTTAAAAAAGCACCTAACTTTTAGGGTGCGGCCTATATTCGGGTGCGGCTTATATTCGAGCCAATACGGTATGTTTCAGATAAATAAATGTAATAAATAATGTTAGCTTTTAGCAAAAATTGCCATCAGCTGGTTTTTATAGTGCCTGCTTCTGTCGTACGTCATTTTCCTGATGCTCAAAATGATAGGCTTTGGTGGTATGTTAAGCTTAGATAAAGGGATATGACTCATATTGGAAGCATTGCTGAAGTTCCCTGTGATTCTAGTGGAATTTCCTGTCTAATAATAAAAGTAATTGGACAGCAAACAATAGAAATATGCTATATTTATCGGTCGCACCTACTCTAGCAATATCTGCAGGAGAGCCTGTCTTGGAGAACCTATGAAGTGCAGGGACCTTTGGGATTCAGGAGATGATCATTTTGCAACTATAAGATCACATACCCTTTTAGTGTTTGCAGTTATTTATAGTACATTTTTTTTATAAAACCTAGTTGCTTGTTTTGATCAGTTTTAGAATAATTAAACAGATACATCCAATTGAAACAAATCTCAAGCATTAATGATCAAGTTAGGTTCATAGACTGACATACTTAAAACCTGTATATAAGTAGAAAAGGTTACCGAAATACCTGGGAACTAGCCATAACTGGCAGGGAACGAGCATGAGCAAAATGTCACTCCCATGCTCAGAGAAGAAGGAAAGTAACCGAGAGACCCAGGGAAGGAACTATTCACCCGAAGATTCCGAGGCAAACCCAGAGGGTTCCTGGGAATGGCCGCAATCAAGATAATTGGAAGTAGAAGTTTTTTAGGCAAAAAAACAGCACTACTGTCACAAAGAACCATAACAGTAAGTTATATTTCCAGGCTGCCAAATTGACCCAGTTTGGAACTCTAGGCAAAAGAGGCAGCTGTCCCAGGCCCAGGCTCCCAGGTGTTTGACTGATGTACCTGGATGCACACTCGGTTTATTGGATGGTCTGTGTTATAATCAGTTAATGAGAAATAATTATGAATCTGAATGTCTGACAAGGAATGGTATATAAAAGTCTGTAATGTCCAAATACAAATATTCAATACAATAATCATTTAAACACACAATTCAATAATACAATAAAATCTACCACACAGAAGTATATTATAGAATGATGAATATAGAATATGATGAATATAGAATATGAAACAGAAGTATGCATATAGAGAATATGTTAAGTGAAATTATTTTTCCAGTAATCTTCCTCATATCTTACAAATGCTACTGAAATAGCTTCAGATAGATGTTTGTAGAGTCGAAGGCTACTAGCCATAAAAGCAAGGTGACCATAACATGTGAAAAAATGCTAAATTAAAATGAGCATCTGTATAACACTTTTTCGAACATAATGTGTTCACACTGTTATCTTTTATCAACCATGAAGTTTGATGTAATTGTAAAACACTTCATATTACACAGTATTCTTACAATTAAGATCAGAAATATTCTAATGTGACATGTTACTTGTGGTCAGAAAAAAGGCCCTCAAACTGTCCATCCATTTTCTATCAAAGCCATCCTTCTAATTAGTTTAAACTTTATTTTTTGAACCAGGGAAGAATGTACCTGAAATTCTATGCGACCAGGGGCGTAGCTAGAAACCACAGGGACCTGGTGCAAAACTCGCCCCCCTGACTTCCCAAAGAAACATGTCCCACAGTGCTAGCTTTGCCCCATACAGCTTGTGAGTGCTATTCCTGTCCCCAAGCAGCTTGTTTGTGCGATCTTTTGTCCCAAAAGAGATTGCCAGTGCCCCCAAACAGCCTGTCTGTCCAATCTTTGCATCAGTTTGTCAGTGCCCCCAAACAGCTTGTTTGTGCCATCTTTTATCCTGAGATCGCCAGTGCCCCCAAACAACCTGCCATCTTTGCCCCAAAACAGGTTTCCAGTGCAAACGGCTTTCCTGTGCCCCTGTCCACACCACTTACCTGTAAGAGTGGGCTCTTTCTCTTCCTCCCTGTAGTGTTCAGACTGATCCAGCATACAGGAAGTGATGTCAGACACAGCGTGCAGGGTGAGTATGAGAGATCATACGATCAGAGGATCTGTACAGTCTCCGTGCCACTAGCTGCAGGTATTACGCAACTCCATACATATGAATTGTATTCATAAAAACAAAAATAGGTTCCTTAGTTCTTCATTGATTTGTCCATTCGCTTTTATTTCTGCTACCCCGCATCTTTGTAGTAATAAAACTAGGGCTGCAACTAACGATTATTTTAATAATTGATTAGTTGGCCGATTATTTTTTCGATTAATCGATTAATCGGATAAAAAAAACAATATGCAAATTTTTAGTTTATTTAAAATAATTTAATGAACTGGATGTTAAAAAACAACTTAAAATTTACATTAACATTCTTATTTTGTTATGATGTAATAAAAAAACAATATTTTCAAAGTACAAAAACCCAAACACAATATTTATGAAACAAAATAACCCCAAACATTCTGAAAAGAGGTGGACTATTACTGTTCAAGAAACTTTGCCCCAGCCCTGGCACTTTGCACCCAGCACTTTGCCCCAGCCCTGGCACTTCGCACCCAGCACTTTGCACTGTGCCCCTGCACCCAGTCTCCAACTCTGCCCTGCCCCCACATTCTGCCCTGCCCCCACACTCACACCCTACCCCCACACTCACACCCTGCACCCACTCTGCCCTGCACCCACACTCACACCCTGCATCCCCACCCCCACTCTGCCCTGCACCCAGTCTCCCACTCTGCCCTGCACCCACACCCTGCATCCCCACCCCCACTCTGCCCTGCACCCACACTCACACCCTGCATCCCCACCCCCACTCTGCCCTGCACCCAGTCTCCCACTCTGCATCCCCACCCCCACTCTGCCCTGCACCCAGTCTCCTGCCCCCCCCACTCTGCCCTGCCCCCCCACTCACACCCTGCCCTGCATCCCCACCCCCACTCTGCCCTGCACCCAGTCTCCTGCCCCCCCCACCCCCACTCACACCCTGCCCTGCATCCCCACCCCCACTCTGCCCTGCACTCAGTCTCCTACCCTGGCCTGCCCCCCCACCCCCACTCTGCCCTGCACCCACACTCACCCTGCCCTGCATCCCCTGAAACCCCACCCCCACCCTGCCGTGGACCCCCACTCCGCCGTGGACCCCCACCCCCAGAATCGCTCTGTGCGAATGGAGCCACTCGCACAGAGCGGTTCTATTCGCACAGAGCGGTTCGCTCTGTGCGAGTGGCTCTATTCGCACAGAGCGATTCTGGGGGTGGGGGTCCACGGCGGAGTGGGGGTCCACGGCAGGGTGGGGGTGGGGTTTCAGGGGATGCAGGGCAGGGTGAGCCGCTCTGTGCGAATAGAGCCACTCGCACAGAGCGATTCGCACAGACATTCCCACAGACATGAAGAATACTTACCTCCGCTACGGACTCGTTCCACTTTCAAGCTTCAAGTCTACAACTTTATTAAACTCTTGATGCGCGTCACATCCGTCACGTACGTATGCAGAAGGCGGAGACTGCAGAAACGGGGCAACGCTCGCGGAGGTAAGTAAAAGGAGCCGAGTGCTCCAACGACGAATCGATCGCTCGATTAATCGATAACGGAAATCGTTGACAACGATTTCCGTTATCGATTATTATCGATTTTATCGATTCGTTGTTTCAGCCCTAACTAAAACCTTTTAGAAAAGATATGTCCATCTTGAATTTTGTGGCATCTATAATGCATTGAAGGTTATATCACCATAGATACTAATGAAATGGTCCAAGGAGCAGGAACATTCTATTGGTTTGTGAGGTGATGACTATCTTTCAAGCAGTTACCTTTTTATACTTATCCCCCTTTTCTTGTTTTATATTTACGACCAAGACATGTTTAGTACTTTCTCATTATTTTTTTTATTAAATATGTTCATAGTAATTGTGTCTGATTAGTTTTTTTTGTAGTTGTTGTATTACAACACTGAAGAAAATGCTTTAATGTAGATATATCTTAATTTTATTATTTTCACTCGTCCCCTGTTCCTTGATAAATCAGGATCAGCTTGTTAATCACTAGGATTTACTGAAGCTTGAATGGACATATGTTACTTTCTGCCATATCAGATCTGCAAGACATTTTGCGTGTTATAATCCATATCTTACCCAAATGAAATTATAATATTTTCCATTGATTAGATGCAAATCACCTTCTGGACATTAACAAAGTCAGAAAACACAGTGGTATCTTCTAGGTTGTAAGCTCATTAAAGCACATCTGTATTCGCCTTTTGTTTCTGTAAGTCCAAATTGTTGTTATGTGATGTGGTACTTGTTATATTCTATTCACTGCGGAATATGATGGCGCTATATAAATCAATAAATAACATTCAGTCACAGTTGATAACTTTTTATTGTGCCAAAAGGAAAAAAAAATACGTACAGATATGTAAACTTTTCTGACCTCAGAGGTCTCTTTGCCAAATGGAATGAACATACCTGTATTTTTCTGTATTGGCTGAATTAAAGGTATCAATGTTTTTCTCTTGGGCAAATTGGACTGTATACATTTTTCTATTATAAAATAGTATATAATGTATAGCTAGCATCACAATGACACCTATGGCAAATAAATCATGTATTTTTCAAAATCTGTGGCCTTAAAAAAACAGGTAGAACGTAACAAACACTTGGAAATGTGTTAAAAACATCCAAGGAATACAACAGACACCGGCTTACTGGCTGTTTCTTCGTAAGATTTTTGTGTGCAGCCAGATGAATATGATATGATGGACCCTGACATTATCTCTCGATGAAAGGGTAGAAGAAGTATTATTAAACACTCATCTAAAGACACCAGACGGCTTGTTTTCCCCTCAGAAATCTCATGGTGCTTTCACAACCACAAGGGATTCTGGGTAGGCACATGCAAATAAGTTTAACAATTTTCACCTTTGCCTCTATATCCACTTTATACATGGATCCCTTGAAAGTAATTGCCCGCTGTACAAGACATGTGCCTACCCAGAATCCCTTGTGGTTGTGGCAGCACCATGAGATTTCTGAGGGAAAAACAAGCCTTCTGGCTTGTCTGGTGTCTGTAGATGAGTGTTTAATAATACTTCTACTACCCCTTAAATTTAAGTGGAAGGGTTTCCATCACCTTTTACCCACCATAACTTATGTAATGGTATTTCTTAGCTACCCCAAGCCTCAACTATTAAGCCAGTATCACAACCTCATGCTGACGAATCCCATGAAGGACGAAAGAGTTGTCCATGAGTGGTGATCTGGCTATTGTACCTCTTCCCGAGTTTTGTCTAAAGGCTGTCTTGTACAGCGGGCAATTACCTTAGAGGGATCCGTGTAGGGCTGCTAACTAACGATTATTTTCATAATCGATTAGTTGGCCGATTATTTTTTCGATTAATCGGATAAAAAAAATGAATGTAAATTTTTCATTTATTTAAAATAATGTAATAAACAAATTATATTAAATACAAACAGCATAATAAAAAAACTTTGATAAAATGCATTTCTTGCCTTTATTTCGCAACCAGCCCCCCCCCAATTTATGCACGTTTGAGCCCAGGCTTGCCACGCTGCCTCCCACATATGCCACTCCACGCTGCCCCCCACATATACCACTCCACTCTGCCTCCCACATATGCCACTCTGCCTCCCAAATATACCACTCCACGCTGCCTCCCACATATGCCACTCCACGCTGCCTCCCACATATGCAACTCCACGCTGCCTCCCACATATGCCACTCCACTCTGCCTCCCACATATGTCACTCCACGCTGCCTCCCACATATGCCACTCCACGCTGCCTCCCACATATGCCACTCCACGCTGCATCCCACATGTCACTCCACTCTACCCCCACATATGCCACTGTGCCTGATACACCTTATACCCCAATACACCACTCCATCCTCCCTAGACATGCCACACTGCCTCCCAGACATGCCACACTGCCCTCCCCACATATGCCACTCCACTCTACCCCCAGATAAGCCACTCCACTCTACCCCCAGATATGCCACTGTGGCCCCAGATCTGCCTTATACACCCTGATACACCACTCTGTCCTCCCCAGACATGCCACACTGCCCTCCCCACATATGCCTTATATACCCTATATGCCTTATACCCCCAGATATCTCACTCCGTCCTCCCCAGATATGCCTTATACCCCCCAGATATCTCATAGTCCCCTCATAGAGTCACAGACCATACTTTTATAAATAAGTACTGGGTTAATCTTCACTGCCCCAGGATTTAGATTCCCCTTAGTTTGCCCCCCTTTATCTCTAACTGCACCTTAAGTTAACTTTAACAAATTAATAAAATTAACCCTCAGTCCTCATCATTAAATTAACCCTAAACACCCCATTAACCACAACTGCCCCTAAATTAACCCTAAACATACCATTAACCAAAACTGCCTCAAATTAACCCCAAACACCCATTAACCACAGCTGCTCCTAAATTAACCCTAAACACACCATTAACCATAGCTGCCCCTAAATTAACCCTAAACACACCATTAACCATAGCTGCCCCTAAATTAACCCTAAACACCCTATTAACCATAGCTGCCCCTAAATTAACCCTAAACACCCTATTAACCATAACTGTCCCTAAATTAACACTAAACACCCCATTAACCATAACTGCCCCTAAATTAACCCTAAACACCCCATTAACCATAACTGCCCCTAAATTAACCCCCACCTCCCCTAACTTTCAGCAGCCCAAATATTAATTTTATACTTACAGTTAGATGAGGGTCACAGCCATGTGGTTCTGGCCTTCTGGGAGAAGGAAGGGGCGGGGCCAGTTGTCACAGTGATTACAGGGAGGGGCTGGTAAGTAGGAGCTGCTGCTGTGAGTCACTGAAACGGATTATATAATGAGGGGTATTTTTCAGAGCGTTTGCTCTGAAAAAACCCTCATTTAATAATCGATAAAAATCGATTCAACTAATCGATAATGAAATTCGTTGGCAACGATTTTCATTATCGATTTTATCGATTAGTTGTTGCAGCCCTAGATCCGTGTATAAAGTGGATATAGAGGCAAAGGTGATAATTGTTAACCTTATTTGCATGTGCCTACCCAGAATCCCTTGTGAAAGCACCATGAGATTTCTGAGGGAAAAACAAGCCTTCTGGCTTGTCTGGTGTCTGTAGATGAGTGTTTAATGAGTGTTTAATAATACTTCTACTACCCCTTAAATTTAAGTGGAAGGGTTTCCATCACCTTTTACCCACCATAACTTATGTAATGGTATCTCTCGAAGAAACAAAGTCAAGAATGTGGAAAATGCCAAATAGGATCGACTAAACAGAAAATAAGATTACATATTCAGCTGATCCTCCAGGTTCTGCAAGTGGTCTTGAAAAGCTTTTGCTGTGATATGTATTAATCCTGTCTGCTTCATCTCACCTTCAAATGTTGGTGACATTATAAAAAATATTAAAGGCATGCGAGCATGGGCATTTTTATTATCCTATTTACTGTTTAAGCACATCATAAAGTACCATAAAATAATTCATATAGCAATGCCTATGATAGTTTGGAAACAAAAAATAAATTTGTGGGATTTATTCACTAAATTGCCAGTTTTGATTTTGAACTTTGTGCTATGCATAATTAATGTCACAATTTCAAACTATAACAAAAATTTTACTGACAGATTCTAAACTTTAACCAAGCATTTTAATGGCCTGGTGGATTTTCTTAAAAGTGATAGTCAAGCAACCTAGAGGAAATTTATGTGTTAAGAATGTAACTCAAATTTAACTCTCAAATCTAATTTCCTTTTGTTTCATCAAGGGTCAGTAATACACACGTCATATAATTTTGCATGGACACAGGCTTGCTGCCTGCCAGAAGATGGCAAAACTGGGCCTAGTATTTGTGTATGAGCCGGTATGTGCACCTACCTGGGAGCTCTCCGGGTTTGACCGGTTGAGCGCTGCTTCTCCGGGTTTACGGGATCGGGGTCTTGACACACCCCGCTCCCGGCTCATTTTTTTTCTTTACATGGGGGTGTTTCCCGCTGCCGTCAGTGGGAACGCCGCCGACGTCAGTGTGCAGTCCTGGCCGCGTCCCGCAAGGGAAGGCTCCGGGTAGCCGGAGCCGAGACCTTCCCAGGTATGTATGTATGTGCAGAATACCCGGGATGGGACGCAGGATGGTGACTGGAATGTTAAAGGGACAGTTTAATGTCCCTAACACCCCCTTTAAACTGTGGGAGTACTTTAATATGTATTCTTCAAAATGAAAAAAAGGACTTACCTTACCTAGAAGCTGCATCCTTGTTTCTGCATCCGCCCTTCTTCTGAGATTTCTTGCCATTGATTTGCTACTTGAAATTGAAATCAATGGGAGTGCTTGTCGTGCATGCACACAGGGCCAGCATTTGTCGAGCCAGCACCGGGGCTGACTGGTAGTAATTCTGCACAATACCCCCAAGCTTTTGTGAAAATTTAAAGGGACCACACAGCTATCAAATGCATTAAAGTGCATAGGATGGAGTGAGTGTCCTTTAAATCATTGCAAATAATATAACAATGTAAATATAAAAACATCCTATCATTATAATCAGTCATTAATAATTGTAACAAATCATATTTCCAGGAAATGATTCAAGATGAATTAACAATCCCATGTGAGCGCCTTTTTTCCCTGTTAATCTTAATCCTTATGTCCGGCATGATTTTTCCTATTTGCCATTTTGCATTTTCCCATTAAATATTTTAAAATGATGATCTCTTTCCTTTACTGTTGCTCCTAATATAACACACTTAATCACTCATTCCTATGAAACGAGAAAGAAACAAAGACAATGAAACAGACGTTATTAGTAGAATGATACTTATATGTACTCACCAAAGTCAAAATTAGTAGAAATCAAAAAATATAACGCTTACCTTCCAACATTCTTGCCACCATTGCAACTCTTACTCTTCTAGTGTTAGAAACTCGTAAGGTTTCCTTAAAACTCCAGGTATATGTACTAATGTAGAAATATATTCTACCAATGTAGATATACATTTTAGGAAACTTTAGAGGCCATACAATTCTGTACCCCCGCCAATAGGGAAAAGTGCTAAATTTTACAGTATCTCAGTGTGAATAGTGTATATAAAGTACCATTTTGTTTTCTACCGTTATTGCTGGAAGGTGCTTCGAACATGTATTACACTCATACCTTTTTTACATTTTACTTTCTTATGGCATACCTCCCAACTCCTGCGGAACTCACCAATACAAGCAATTGCACTTTACATCGCGCTTGCATCGCCACTTCATTTTTCTCAGCACAGTCATGCTTGCTGTGCGCCCCCTCGCAGCTGTGCTCAAGGCGAGTACCGCTCTCCCCTCACCCATCCTCCACCCCTGCAAAGCGGGACAAAGTCCCAAAATCGTGACTGTCCTACTCAAATCGGCACAGTTAGGGGGCATGTTTTAGCATAGAGGCAGTGGCACAGAATGTTATAATTTTACTAAATATGTGTTAGTTTGCTCTTAACATGTTGATGTAGCCAATCAGTGGCACTCCGAGCCCCTGCTGAGCCGTTGCTGGAACTCACGGGTGTTGAACACCCCATTGGCCGAACAGAATCCCTTCATGCATTCGCAGGAGGAACCCTATAAAAACCATTAAAAAATTTAAAGGGACCACTCAGCTATCATATGCATTAAAGTGTATATGGTTGCTAGAATGTCCCTTTAACAATTAACTCGTCATAGCTGTCTACTTTTGTTCTAATTGCCTGCATATAGCTCACAAAATTACCTCATTGTGTTTTGAGCCGTTTCTTCTTTGTGTTTTGCTGAAAATGTGTTGTTCTGAAAAAATTTTGACCTTTTGAGGATAATCCTCCAATTTGGAATTAGTGAAACACGGGCTTAGAATCCTGTACAAGCATAATTGGATAAATGTTTTAGTGATGAAACCACCCGCTAGAGCTGCTTTGAGTGATAGCTATTTTTCTTTCTTTTAATCTGTTTTTAACTATAGAGAAATTACATTTACATTTCTCCCAGTAACGCTATGTAATGATTAAGCCGCATGCTCCTCAGACAGGATAGGGTTAGTGTCTCGTTTAGCCCTGTTGAAAATATCGCACATCAAAATACGTGGAATGATAAGGCATATTTGCAAAGTTGTGCTGATAAAAGTGTTGCAGATGATAAATGTTGGTACCCAAATTAAAAATGACCAGTCCTTTAGTGGGTAAATCTGTATACACCTAAACAGAAAAGGGTAGGAAGAAGACTGAAACATACAATTCAGGCGTATTAACAAAACTCTTAACACAGGGGTCTCCAGCTGTATCTATAATGAAAGATATGTATGATTGGGCTCCTTATTCTGACTTTTTCAGTGCTAAAGTAGACTTATAAAACAGATCACACGAAACTCGTGGCGGATATTTTTCTATTTATCTGCCTGAACAGGGTCGACCCGTTTGGCCACCAGAATAACATCAATTTATCACCTGGTTCCTAATTCTACTTCCCAGACATAATGCAGGGTCAATGAAAAAGCCAGGAGGTCACTGGGATGGAATGCTATAGAGAACAACACGATTTACAATGGATTTATGAAGCGGACTGTTTGCGATATCATTTATCAATAAATCATGTTCAATTTTCATTTTCAGGAAAGCATGTTGGTCAAGGTGCTTGTTTGCTTTGTACAAAAACTGTGAAAATACAATTGTATTTGTGTTGTACTACCTGAGAATAATGTGGACCTATAGTGTTTATATATATATATATAATTTACTTTTTTCCTGATGTTGAGTAAAACCATATCAGGTTTGACCCAGAGTCTGTGGGTGAAGCCTTGCTTTCCATGGTCTCTGGGTTAGTTTCACCTTTCTCTGGGCAGGGAAGCAATGTTTGGTGGAACGCACTAACACTACCTTCCACAGGGTAATACGTGAACACCTCTGGGTCACGGGAGCGGGGTCCTGGCACACCCCACTCCCTGCCCATTTCCCCCTTACAGAGGGACTGCCAGTGGCATCAGCGGGACCACCCAATGACATCAGTTATGCACATGGCTAGCCCTACCATTCATAAAGCTAACTCCCAGAGGAGGGACAGCTTTGCGTAGTCTACCTTGGGAGGTTCCCTGATTAGGCTATAACTGCGTTATATTTGAAAGTGATTTAAAAGAAGAAAGAGTGAGGAGTCTGAAATTGAATTATGTAGGGAAGCTACAGTTGGAGTGTGAGATACACATGTACACTATGTGTATTCATACTTAATGTATTCTATGCATTTATGTGTTGCGTATTGTAAGTACATCTTTATTTTAGCTGCAGAGGAACTGAAGTAATAGACAGAAGAGCTTTGCGATCTAATTGTAACGTGGGAAGATTATAGATTAGACAATGTATAGGAGCATATTACATCATATTAAGCTGAAGTTGCCTTTAGGCAAACGAGTTTAGAACATTTTGGTGTCAAACATTTTATTTTATTCTGTAATGCAGGCAAATCTTCTGCTGGTCTAACAACCTCTGTACCTTTTTGTCATTGATTCATTTAACTGCTGCTTGCACCGTTATAGTATTTAGAATACATGCATTTATTAAAACTGTGTTTTGTTTGTCAATAAAAACCATTGTTTATTGTTTATTTAGTTTGTCCACAGGAGCTGAGATGAGCGTCAGCTTGTGGCTGAGCCAGCATTAGCTGACCATTTTCTTTTCGTTATATTCTCTCCCTTCTCCTTCCGCCATCCTTACGGGGTTATTTCTATTCTTTAAACTTCTAGTAGATCACAAGCTTCACCCGTTAGAGACCCCCTATGTTTTTTTTCATCAGCTTCTCAAGATGTATTCATATATAATACAGATATTTATACACTGAATAAATAAAGTGGTATTAGACTGGGAGCAAAGCTAAGATGTAGGGATGAGTAGAAGTAGTTGAGGGTTAATCATCCGGGGTTGAAGAGCAAGTAATAATCAACATAACCTGCTTCACTGTTAAATATTGAACCCTGTCTAGAGGTTTATTCTTTATTTTGACCACTGCCTAAAATAAATGTACTGGCAAAATATGCTTCCTTCTAATGCCACAATATACTGCAGTAGTGGTCAGACATATAATGGTACCGACATATTGTTTTTGATATACATTTATAGGTGGCAAATTGAATGCACCAAAGGGCATAAAGACGTACGATCTGTACCATTAGAGTTCACAGACTATATATATTTTGTATTATTCAATTTCAACAACAAGCAAAGAAGTCAAATCTTTTTGTTGAATTTTTACTGTTTTGGTTTTCTTTTGTTTGTTTTTTATACAAACACAGTGATCCCGGGGATATATTAATATGAGGGGCTGCTGTGTTTATATTTATGTTGATTATTACACTGTGAACATAACTAGGGCTGAAACAACTAATCGATAAAATCGATAATAATCGATAATGAAAATCGTTGTCAACGATTTTCATTATCGATTAATCGAATAGATTTTTATCGATTAAAAAAAGAGGTTTTTTTCAGAGCAAATGCTCTGAAAAACTCCTCTCCTTATATAATCCGACCTCAAATAGAGATCGGATTATAACACTAGAATCCAGATCCCCCGCAACGCTGCAGGGGACCTGGATTCTCCTCACTGTCGGCCGGTCTCTCACTTCCGTCTCTCTCCCCCCTCCCATCTGCCTCCTCCCCCCTCCCATACATCACTCTGCCTCTCTACCCGGCTCCATTACTGACAGCCTCCGTTACTCACCTTCACTTACACTGAGGCTTCTATGAAGCTGCAGGGAAAGTGCCTTCAGTAACGGAGCCGGGTAGAGAGGCAGAGCGGTGTATGGGAGCCACCCTCCCATACACCACTCTGGCTCCTCCCCCTCCCATACGCCACTCTGCCTCTCTACCCGGCTCCCTGGTGTCTTGTCAGCAACGGAGGTTCACAGGAGGCAGAGTGAAGTATGGGAGGGGGGGAGGAGGCAGAGTGGAGTATGGGAGGGAGAGGAGCCAGAGTGGTGTATGGGAGGAGGCAGAGTGGAGTATGGGAGGGGGGAGGAGGCAGAGTGGAGTATGGGAAGGGGAGGAGCCAAAGTGATGTATGGGAGGGGAGGAGGCAGAGTGGAGTATGGGAGGGGGAGGAGGCAGAGTGGAGTATGGGAGGGGGAGGAGGCAAAGTGATGTATGGGAGGGGAGGAGCCAAAGTCATGTATGGGAGGGGGGAGGAGGCAGAGTGGAGTATGAGAGGGGGGAGGAGCCAGAGTGGTGTATGGGAGGGGGAGGAGGCAGAGTGGTGTATGGGTGAGTTATAGTGGTGTATGGGGGGTATTATGAATTTCAGGGCATATAGGCATATCAGGGGGCATAAACATATCTGGGGTAAAAGGTATCAGGGGGCTCAGTGGCATATAGGGGGTATAAGGCATATCGATATTAGGCATATCAGGGGGGCATAAAACAAATCTGGGGGTAAAAGGTATATCAGAAGGCTCAGTTGCATATCACTGGCATATAAGGAGTATAAGGCATATCAGGGGCACAGCGGAATCTGGCATATAAGAGGTATAAGGCATATATGGGGGCAGAGTGGCAAGCTGGGGGTCAGATGTGCATAACTGGGGGCAGTTTGGTAAATAAAAAAAATGTAAACAAGGCTTTTTTCTCAGTTTTTATTAAATATGAAAAATAGTTAACATTAATATTTACTAATAACTTTGTATTAAAACCTAGTTTGAGAAACACTGTTTGGGTTCTTGTAGCTTTTATTATTATGTCAGTAAAATAAGAAGGTGAATAGAGAGAGAGAGGCCATTACAATAAAGAGATGAAAGTGTAAATTGTACGTTTTTTATTGCAATTTTTCTTCAATTTAAAATAATGTATTTTTTTATCCGATTAATCGATTAATCGACAAAATAATCGGCCAACTAATCGATTATTAAAATAATCGTTAGTTGCAGCCCTAAACATAACAGAGAATTATTTATATCGAATAATCTTTGACGACATACATTTTCCCATGTGCAGGGCAGCTTTTGTTTCATACTGTCAGGAAACTGGGTCCATACGGACGACTATAATGACCCAGCGCGCCCAAAGATGGAGTTCAGGAGTTCAGTATGCCGTAGCGGAGTCTCAGGACAGGGCCTGGTGCGGGGCGACTGCACTCACACGGGTGATGAGCATCTAGGGTTGTGCAGCCACACACCAGCGCCCAGATATAGCAGCGGATGTAGTCCAGAACGAAGTTAAATCCTGCAGGCTCCCTGGAACAGGCATGATACATTACACAAGACTCATGTGCAGGATGCTGCAGGCTGGGAGTGTGGAAGCTAAGCAGAGGTTATAGAAGAAACATAACAAGCAAGGAATAGGGAGACCAGGCAAGAAACATAATAGACAAGATACATGTACAGGGCACTACATGGAACAAGACATGAACAGGACAGGACACCCCTCTACCGGGGATAAGGGACAGACTGATACACAAATACAGAAACTAGCCTAGGACTGTATGATAACTATTGGAGATTCCGTCACATCTTATGGCCATAGTATGCTTAGCCCACCACTACGCCAAAGTACTCCAATGACTGTGGGTCCTAACGCTAATCCCTGCAGACAGAGGTACGAAACAAACTAAACATGTAAACCAAACACATAGCACTGAGACATACCTTTAGACTGCAGACTGAGACAAACAGAACACACAGGAGGGACACACCTTATAAAGGATACAAAGCAAAAGCAAAGAGCTGAAGCAGAAGCAAGGAATGGGAGATCAGAACACAGAAAAAGGAAATCCAGGAATGGATTCAAGCAAAACAGGGAAACTGAAACAAGAGTGAGATATGCAGCTCCGCAGCCTGGGTAGGATCATGACACATACTGATTATTTTGCTGGCGCTTTATCAGATAAAGGGCCGTATAATGAAAAGCAAAATTGTAAATGTGAAACAATCAACATGAAATTTAAAAAATGCTTCCGCTGATTGTCCCTAACGGTCCTTTTTCTTTTATTTCCTCATTACAAATTCTTTGTTTGTATTCTCAATGACATGTTAGGGGACCTTATGTTGAAGTTGTATGTGTAAGGGCGCAACATATTTTAACAACTATGTATATATTCATGATTATAATGAATATCACATGGCAGTGTTTGGGAAAAAACACTACAAACTAAAAACAGCCATTAAGGTGTCTTTGTAGACAATTGTCTGTGAAAATCTCTGTGGTATGTCGTCTTCTCTGAGAAATGCTCCAAATCATACTTGCTTCATGCACTCTGAACCTTGGTCCATTGCAATTACCTTCCGTTGTAGTAATAGAATTTCTTCAGCAATAAGAGGATAGAAAAGGGCATTACTGTAATAGGATGTCACGTTGATTAAAATAGACATAAAAAAGAGAATGTGCGGGATCTAAGTTTCCTTGTGTACTACTTGTTTAGTGTATCACTGATAATTCTCAGAGATAATTGTCCGTCAGGCTCAACGAAGGACAATTAAATATATGTACCTCATACAGACAATATACTTCTTAAAGCCTTATAGTGGATGATGATGTATGTGCACTGCATACCACCTAAAAGAAGGAAACAAATATATGCACATAGAATTCCAGACACATGGACAGTGCCATAAAGGCTGTTCATGGCATTAATTATCTAAAATATATGGAATAATATATATATATATATATATATATATATATATAATTATAGCTGCAAAGGGGGGGCCAACTACATATTAATGTCTATGTATTTAGAATAAGGATGACATAGAAGTCCCTGTTGGTGTAATGGTCGGGTGTCCCAGTATTTATGTCTATATATTGTATGATAAAGGAATTGAATTAATGTGTGTGGTGTCTAATCTCATCTTATTTTGTAGATTATAGACACTGAAATTAACCCTTATGTGGAGCAATGGGAAGAAGCTGAACAGTTTCCAGCACACCATGTCTTCAAGATACTTGGCCAGGCTGGGATTTTAGGCGTGAGTAAACCGACAGGTAAGACATGACCTCGCTTTTCAGTGATTTCCAGCATAGATCACACAATTGGAGACATGTCACTTAATGTTATAAGTATAAAAAGCATATATACCATATGTTTAGAGACATGAGGCAATCGTAAACACCTACCATGTATAGACTTTAAATGAGAAGCTCTCTGTCTACGAGCATCCTGATGATGTTCACTGAGTGGAACAACTGCATGTATTTAGACACAATGATAAACACACAAATGCTTATAACACATAAATACAGTTACAACAGGATTTCAGAATTCCGGCTGTCTGTGAACACTTCACAGCCAGGAAAAAAACAAAAAAACAGTGGCATCATCAATTCATTATGTTACAGAAAGTGGCTTGAAAGCTGTTACAGATGTGTTTCAGGTAAAAAAAAAAATATCATTATATTAGTATTATAGGGTTCTTTGCAGGCCAAGTGTAGACTTAATTGTAGGCTTATCACAAGCCATATTCTTTTTCTTTTGTAAGTACACAATAGGAACTTAAATGAAATAAAATGGTATACTACACTATGCGAAGTATGTTTTAAGAAAAAAAAAAACTAAAACATATGTTTCTGGTGATAGCTTCTCTGCAAAGTAAGTCTTTGAGCTGTTTTTCTATAATACCAAAGTTATCTATACCACATGTGTTATAACCCTTTTACCCAGCTCATATGTAAGAGTCTTTTCAAACTTTGGGATCACTAACTAGTAAGGCACAGGAGCATTGGATTATACAGCATCTGATACCAGAGCTTCTACAAAACTTTTACATTTCTCTTATTTACACAGAGCATAAATACTGTACATCTCCAACATGTGTTCTATATTCAGTACTCATGCACCCCATATGTACACTAAACACCCCCTGAATGCATGGCACATCCCCTAAACACACACGATTGTATAGGACTTTTTACCTATGTATTGAATTGTGATTAAACATTATTATTATAATACTCCACCTAATTGGGCACTGTACGAGCTAAAAATGATATCTTTTGTTGAGAAATGGCCAGCATCAGGAATATAAACCCAGTTGTCAGGACTGTTGGAGGCTATGCCTACCCAGCCTTCATATGTCATATGTGACAGCTTTAAGTTCATGTGGTGTCCCCCTTGCATATTTGGTCCACTGCCTACCCCCACCTATTTTCCAAGCAGGCGATATGTTTAACCGTGATATACTGTATTGGCTGGAATATAGGCCGCACCCGAATATAGGCCGCACCCTAAAAGTTATGATATGCTGCACCCGAGATATGCTGCCACTCTGCCCCCAAGATGTGCCCCCCGAGATATGCTGCCACTCTACCCCCCCCCGAGATATGCTGCCACTCTATCCCCCCGGGATATGTTGCCACTCTGTCCCCAAGATGTCCCCCCCCCCCCGCCAGACTTACTGGTGCAGACTCCACGGGGTCTTGCAGAGCCGACAGGGGACATCTACGCATAACGCATATTCAACTTCCGGTCCCGGCACTTCCGCCGTGGGAAGTACTGTCAAGGAAGATTGTTAACGTACATCGCGCAGACGTTCACCGGCTGTGGCGATGCAAGCATAAACAACCTCTGCACTGGACACGTCTGCACGATGTGCTTTAACAATCTCCCTTGCAGGGACTCCCCCGTGGGAAGTACCGGCAAGGGAGATTGTTAAACACATCGTGCAGACGTGCCGGCAGCGGAGGCGATGCGCTTAGACAACCTTCCGCGCTGGCACTCCCCCCGTGAAAAGTGCTGAGAGGGGAGGCTGTCTCAGGGTATCAGAGTAGGATGCAGGTCCCCTGCAGCGTTGCGGGGGATCTGTATCCTAACCCTGCTGCCTACCCGGCCCCCGGAACTGCATGTCCCGGGCGTCGGGCGCTAGACCCCCAGTATAGGGGGGCAAAGTGCGGCCTAAATTTTGGCCAATACGGTACTCTTAATTAGCTTAAGTGTTGGCTTGGTGAATCCTGCAGTCGAGGGTCTGTTGAGACACCATTGATTCACACTGATTATTACACATACACCGAATAGTACATGCTGTTACTGATTGTTAAAAGTTTAATCCAAATATCCAGATTAGTCAACTGCTGTTACCAATATGAATAGTTTATTCTAAGGCCCTAGAAATATTGCAGGAACACAGAAGTCTAACCCAGTTATATTCCAGAACCCATCTGCTGGTGGTTTAGAAAATGCTGACAAGGCTAAGTGTGCATCGGATTACAGATGAAAGAGGATCACACGCAGGGCAGAATCCTAAATAGAATGATAAGCAGGATTGAAATCACTCTTGTCTCCGAAACATTTTTGGAAGAAAATCTAAATCTATCTATCTAGTCTCATTTTCTAACTATACGAAATTAACTTCAGTGTATCTTAAAAAATGTAGGGGCTGAACTGTCCCTTTAATCAAAAAGTCAAATTATATGTCTGCCCTCTGTTCAGTATTTAACATGTGTTACCAAAATGCATACAGCATAGCATGTTATTTACAAATATTTGGATCACAAGTTTGGGGTCACTTAACCGTGGAAAGCAAGGAAATTTCTAGCTGTAGCATAATTGCAAAAGGGTTTTCTAATGATCAATTAGCCTTTTAAACTTAAACTTGGATTAGCCAACGCAGCATGCCATTGGAACACAGGAGTGATAAAGGGCCTCTGTATGTCTATGAAGATATTCCATTAAAAAACAGCCGTTTCCAGCTACAGTAGTCATTTACAACATTAACACCGTCTGCACTGTATTTCTGATCCATTTCATGTTATTTTAACAGAAAAATTTGCTTTTCTTTCAAAAACAAGGCAATTTTTAAGTGACTCCAAACTTTTGACCGCTGGTGTATATATAACCACATTTGCTACTACGTGTAGATGTTTGTCAGAAACCATCACTATGTGATCTATACACAAAGAGGGGTGTAATTTAAGTTTGCAATTATTACACTAATGTTAAGTACATTTTTATGTTATGTTTTATTTGAATGCTTTGGTTTATAATTTTAATATCGAAGATATTATTTGTTTCAGTGTTAGAAATGTGTGTTGCGCCGAAGCATTTTCTAAATGTGCTCTAAACACATATTTAGTTCAGTTAAGTAACTTCATGCTGGTGACATAAAATGCTGTCTGAAAATGATTTCCCAGACACAGCGTCCTAAATTATAGTGATCTATGTAACAGAGCGCTTTAAATTGGTCTTTAACTGCTCCTTTAAAGAGTTAGTCCTATAAAAAGCTCAAATGCCATTTTCCCCATTGATCTCATATATGAAAGTGGGTTACCAAAGCTGCACACTCACCCATAAACTCTGTAGGGTTTATGACCTATTTCATTTTAATGTCTTGGCACAGTTTCCATCATGGAGAGAAAATAATGAGCCTTCTTCTTAATAATGTTATATATGATGTCATGTGAAGTTTTATATACATAAATACTCTGATGTCAAAACAATCCTAGTTTCAATTCCAGGCAGAGACATGTAAGTAAGGACATAAGGCACTGGAACAAATTAAGAGCCAGGAAAATCTGCCTCCATAGCGATAAATGTATATGTAAAATCTATGACTCTGCATGTGCCCCAAATGGCAAAGCTGTGAAAAAAACCTGCAATAGCTTCTGAAATTATGAAAATAATTACTAGAATCTGTAATTCAAAGTTTTCAAGCTTATGCATGTCATTTAATTCAGTTTTTCATGGTAACTGATTAGTATTTGTGTGACCTTATTTTGTATAATATGGTCATACCTGCTTCTTGAGATCAGCGAAGGACTTCATGGTAGAGTATTTCCCATAGGGAGGACAGTATATGCAGATATATATGTAACCGCTTTACAGCTGGATGTGTCACAGCTCTTCTGTGGTCACCGCCTTAGCGAGATTGGGGTTCTTTAACTGATGGAGATATGTCCATCTGGCTAGAAACATAGAATATAGGTTATATAATTCCCCAACCAGGGCCTTTAAAATATTAGTGACAGTCAGATGCAAGATTAGATACCCATGTGTATTAAAGCCAGCAGTAGTAAAAGAGTTATAACATGTACAGTAATAATAAACACAATACCCCTCTCAAACCACCCCAACCCTCTCTCCAGCAATTGTAGGAGCAGGATGGATTAGGTTGTACCTAAATGTAAGCGTACAAAGTTCTTCTTAAGGCTTGCATGCAGTGCTCCTGAAGGACAGGGGGTGTATAAGGACAAAGGTATCAGGGCAATGGCTGGTCTACCACTCACAGGCGGGGGCTGGAGCAGAACCTGGTGACGCATTGAAACAGAACACTGGGACATGATATCATATTCTGAGGCACAGCTTCGTGTGGAGGCCGTTTGGGAGCATTTTTCACTTTCTCGAGCTTCTCCAAGGGTCTCCAATATCATATAGTCCGGATTCACTTTGGTCCTAGCTAAGAGCTTTGCTACTATGTTACTTTCCTCTCATGCACTGACCTCTAACCTCCCACCTTCTCATCCAAAACCATGTTTAAGTCTATGGGATGGTCGACATTGACTAAGCAACCGATTGGCCTCAGCCAGTTATATATATATAATACATGACTGTTCCTTTAACAAAATTCTGACTTGCATACATGAATAGTTCCGCAAAATATGAATTGAAAAAATGCTTTGATGCTTTTGTGGCGTATCTTGTTCTTGCCTCTTATGTTCTGTTGTTTTTTTCATATAAAAATAAAATTTACAATATGAGCGCAGGTTCACGTTAATGTTGTTAATGTAATGGACACTAAGCTTGTTGACGGTAAAAAAAAAAAAATTGTACATAAATGTGTTAGCGTTCCAAACTGTGTCAGCAGATGGCTAAACCTTAAGCCAAAAGAATGATCTATTCTGCACATCATCTTTTGTTTACTTTTGTTGGGTTGTTTTCAATAAGTGTTACTTTGTTGAGATCATCTGATCTTCCCTGACCAGCCCTGGGAGCTGCACCATGGACCTCTGTCGCAGCTGTCATTTGACCACCTCATGCTGCAAAGTGGATATTCCGGTAACATTAAAAACAGACAAATTTATTTTGTAATAATTAATAGTTAATTTTTATGGGAGCACGCTTTCAAAATTGAAAGGAACTTTTTTTTAGAAAAATGTGAATCAGCAATTTTTCTTTAAACAGGTAAAATTATCAGGCAGTGTGACCACTTTTATTTTGTCATATAATCAGCAGTCTTTATAAACAGGGAATTAGTTAGATCATTTCTTAATGAAAAGAAAAAGTGTTCTTAATCTGTTTTTGTTAAACGAGTTGTAATTATTGAGTTGCTGTCTGGTGTGATTATAATATCACTCAAACAATACTTCAGTAATTATAAGCTCGTTGAATTTCCCTACCTCGATAAAGACGATAAGATAAAGGTCACATTTGCCCCTCTAAACACGGTAGATTTAAATAGAGAATTGTCACCATCGCAGCTTTAATATGAATAGGTTTATTTATGTAAACTACCAATAACTTGTGACAGAAATGGCAATGGGAAAAGTAGCAGAAATTACAGATATTTGAAGTGTGATATAGTTGCTGGAAATCTACTATCTGCAGACCTCTAATATCATAAAATATTATATTTACAGTACAGGCCTCAACTACTTTCACTGTTGGGGAAAAGGACAGTTTCTGAAGAAAATCACTTAAAGTAGTATTAAATCTACTTAATGGAATACTTGCTGACAATTTTATCTAAAATGATATTTCCTCCTTAATTCCATTGACCATTAACTGGTTAAAATGGAAAGCCTTGTTTGTTGTCGTTGTATAACTAGGGCTCAGTTCACTTAGAGCTGATTTACATTTTGGGCAGTAAGCATGAAATAGGTAACCATAGTTCCTGACAATAAAACAGTATGTAATAAGGAACATATGGTAATTTCCAGTCATGCATAAAGAGTCTGTGTAGCAATCCCTTATATCTGAATGTTAAAGAACAATTAACAAGTAATGGAATTTCCTTTAATAACTTATCCTGAGATTAATGATAAAGGATTTGCATTATATGAAATATTTTTTTAAAGTTACATTTTCCCTAAAGTCTTAAATACACAAAGATCTAGATATTCCTAGATGTGTCCAGTCAAGTGACGACAGTAGAAGAGCAGCACAAAGAAGTATTTGGCAGACAAAATGCTGTATATGTGCCGTCAAGTCCCATCAAAAACACATTTAGAGAAAAGTAACTCATAGGAAACTCCATGAAAAGAAAGCATATAAAAGGATCCAACAGTCACCCTGGTGGCTGTATGTGGAATTACAAGTAAAACACAAAACAAAGGCTTCAAGTAGTGGCCCAAAGCTTTAACTCAGGCCAACCCAGGGGGCTATTGTGTCTACTACCCCTATTGCCACCACCGTCCACTTTATGTATATATTGCTATTGTTTTTTTGACATTAGGTAAAAGGAGTGTTAGGTTAAAAATTATTAATCTTTAAATGTGCCTGAAGCTATCCTAAAAAATGTATAAGTAAACATGATTCAAAATGAGCAGACCACTAAATGGGCCAATTGGTCACTGCTTATTTGTCTATATAAAGGTAATTCCCTATGGTGTTCCTGTACTTTCCAGAAAGCCATGTAATACCTGAGCTTTTTAGTATTTTGCTATTAATAATTTAATATTATAGGAAACAACATATAATCAGATTTTATATCTTATTATATAGTTAAGTATGTTTTATTAGATGTTTACCTCTATGAACTCTGCCAGTGTTATACGTTTCTAAGATCATATTCTTTTGGGAACAAGACCTAGCACTATAAAAACAACATAAATCAAGTTACAAAATCACCTCTCCCTGAAGACAATAACATAAAATTATTTTTGTGCACTTTAGTTGTAGGCTAATTGCTTATTATTCTCTAGCATATCAGATTAAGCCCCACGGGGCAGTAATTGTTATAGGAATTTCAGATTGATGATTAATGTTAAAGTCTTGTAATTTACTAGCTTAATTGATATTCCTGCCTCGGTGGTAATGTCACAGTTTACTTCTGTTCTGTTTTGTAAATAAAGTCCTTTTTAAAAATGCATATGATTTAAAGAGAATGTGATTTTTATCTGTTAGGCTGTACCTTGAAGGGAAAACTTATATTATTTCAACCAATACAAAGTAATAGGACTTTAATCACTCTCTATGCAGAAAACCATTAAAATTTTATTTAAAAAAAAAAAAAAAATTATTAGTATTATAAGGAATCACTAGAGCCCTATGCATAGCAAAGCCCTGCATGGCACAGGGAAAAAAAAAAAAAGAAAAAATAGTTACCGGTACTTTAAAGCAACTATTTTCTTCTAAAATACTTTTTAAAGGTTCAATATAATAATAACTTAAGTAGCTTGGCCGAAGTTTTCACACATTGTTCACAGACACCGGGCCCAACATGTCCTCACAATAAATGAGTTTCCCTAGGGTTCTTCACAGAATTCTTAGAGCAGTGCTCATGCAATGGGGACCAGATGGTCTCTAAGCTGTCAGTGCTGTTACAAAAAGTCAACACTTCCTTAGAGAAGCAATAAATCGGTTTTTTTAAATCTTTAGAAAATGAGTAAGCAAACTTTACTTAGTTTAAAAATCTTAATCACATTTAGCTTTAACAATTCTGTATATTACAAGTTAAATTAAAAAAAACTAATTTACCTCCCAGGTGTAATTTCTTGCAGGATGCCTTCTCTCTGTCCCAGAATAGGTGGGTGTTTTTTTATGCCAGTGATAAAGAATTGAGGATAGAGGAGACAGCCATGTATATATTGAACTTCAAGTTGTGAGATGGGATCAGTATGCAAATTCAGAATTTTCCAGGCAGTTCCTGGGGTGAATTAGAAGAGAGAGTGAGAGATCCCGAGAGGAATGGTTAATTTGAGTCTGTGATGTGCTACTGGAATCCAGAAGAGATTTGTTTTCCTAGGGGAAGTGTAGGTAAAAACGAGTAGTAAAGAAAAAGTCCAAGCACAGAGGAGATATTAAAAATGGTGCAGTATTAAATGTGTATATCACTTTAATTTCAATCCAGAGAAACCTTTATCTGTCTTACATTGTTTAGGTTCCATGTGCCAATCCATAGCTAAAATGCTTGTGATGGAATCCTCAGTTTATATATTTTGGGTCATATTATCGAAAACCCAAACGCAACAAGCACAAACTAAAAGGTATCGCAGAGGTGGCAGAAAACACTCAAGAAAGTGCAGCAACAAGTCGTCAACTCAGGAAACGGGAATATTCCCACAAGGGGTCTTAAATCTATCCTCAAAGACATTGACTAGTGAGCAGATAGAAGTGCTAGCAAAAGGACTCAATTTTTCCCCAGTTAACAAGTTTAATGCGTTTGCCTCTATTTGCCAAGTGAATAAATTTGTGCGTAATTTAACAATTAAAAAACATTTTTTTCATGCACAAGATTCTAATATAAATCATGCATCACTACTGTTTATAAATGAATTCAAAGGTATGAACTTCCGAGAGCAACTATCCCTAGTGGCTTTACAAGCTTTAGACTCTACTCAATCACCGTCTATCCGTGACGTTCATACCAATGAATATCATTTTAATCGCAATCCAGATTTTTACCCTGTACAGTCCAGGGCTGATTGCATGACTCGATTCCAAGAAAATGTAATTAAGGAATTTATATCATTGGAGGACAGGGTTAATGTCGGTAAGTCTGTATGTGACAATCTAACAAAAATTGAACGTGAAGCTGTTCACTCACTAAAGCTGGATACCGAATTAACCATTAAAATGTCCGATAAAGGCGGTATGGTAACAGTAATAGATACTACTTGCTATATAGAACAGATGCAAATAATGCTTAATGATGTTACCACATATAGAAAACTAGAGTGTAACCCCACAGAGAATTTTAGTAAAAAATGATCTAAACTATTGGAGGATGGGGTAACATTAGGAGCCATTACAGCCAGTCAGAGTGAATATCTACTAGTAGCAACCCCTGTGACACCAGTGTTATATGGTTTACCCAAAATACACAAAGGTATTATTCCTTCCCAAATGCGACCAATTGTGTCATCCAGGGGTTCATTGTTAGAAAGACTTTCCTCTTGGCTTGATCAGTTATTGCAACCTTTAGTGCAACGTGTCCCAGGGTTTCTTAGGGACACTAAGGATGTTTTGGCTCAGTTAGCCAATGTTAAATGGAAAAAGGGTTGGCACTGGCTTACATGCGATGTAACATCGCTGTATACCAGCATTCCATGGGATGTTGCACTTAGAGCATTAGAATTCCACCTAAAAATTCATAGCAGGTACACACCTGATCTAAGTGAATTTATATTACTAGTCACCCAATTTCTTATGTCTCACAACTTTTTTTCTTTTGAACGAGTGTACTACCTGCAATGTAGTGGTGTTAGTATGGGTGCTAGACATTCCCCTTCATTGGCAAATCTAACGATGTCTTTTTGGGAACATATCTATATTTTTGACGTTCATAACCCTTTTTTAGATTCTATACAGTGGTACGGAAGATACATCGATGATCTCCTATTCATTTGGGAGGGAGATGTGTCTTCCGTACCACTGTTTATCGGTTATATGAATGACAATCCATATAATTTGAAATTCACTCATGAACTCTCTTCTAAGACGGTCTCATTCCTAGATTTAAGCCTTATTGCCAATAATGATCAAGTTATAGATACTGTTACTTATAGAAAACCAACTTCAGGAAATGCATTACTGAGAGCGGATAGTAACCATCCAAAACATACCATACGGGCCATTCCTGTTGGCGAAATGACACGCCTTAAAAGGAACAGTAGCACTGAGTCTAATTTTCAAGCACAAAATGAAGGGTTAATCACTCGACTTAAACAAAGGGGGTATTCTTCTAGACAAATCCAACGAGCAGAGAATATAGTTAGATGCAAAAATCGCTCACAATTATTATTGAACAAAAGTAATAAAAGTACTAAGATAGAAAGTAAACCGGTATTAGCATTAACTTATTCACCATTTTTCAACATTGCTAAGAACATAGTTACTAGGAATCTGTATATATTAAAAGAAGATCCAATTCTTTCTCAGATTTTATCTGCAGGGTGTGCAATTGTTCCCAAACGGGCCCCCACATTAAGAGATGATTTGGCTCCTAGTATGTTAAATAATCAAAATCTCAGTGATAGTATGTGGCTACAACACAACGGTTTTTTCCGCTGTGGTCGTCATCCATGTAAAACATGCAGATATGTTAAGGTTACTAATAAATTTACTAATACTATTGGCACTAGGGAATTTCATATAAAAAAATATTTGAACTGTTGTAGCAGCAATGTAATTTATGTCATTGAGTGTTCCAGCTGTGAAGTTAAATACATAGGATGTACCAAACGACAATTTAAGACTCGCATTCTGGAGCATCTCCATGACATAAATCCCTATTCCATACGATCAAAATCAGGGGCTTCTGCACACTTTTTGGATAAACATGCGGGCTCAAAAAATTCTTTTGTAGCCTATGCTATTGAAAAGGTGACATCTGGTTTTAGAGGAGGAGATTTACATAAAAGATTACAAAATAGAGAAGCTTTTTGGCAGTTTACTCTTGATACCTGTATACCAATGGGACTTAACATTAAACAGGAATTATTGTTACATTATGATTAAGATTTATTTGATACAATTTTGTCTTGGTCAAATCAGGTATTTTTATTAAAAAATTATTTAAGATTATTATGCAAGTGGTAAATATTACCTATATGTTTATGCACCTCCCTGTGATACTAAAGCACTGTGAGCAGGTTAAAAAACACACAATATACATGTAATAGCCTCATTGACATATATACATATTATTTGTGGATCAATAGTGTTTATATATTTGCTGTAGGTTGTGTTGCTGTGCTCACGCTGTTTACATTAGTCTTTTTCATCTTATTGCATCTAATTGTTTTGTAATTGGATTTTAATTGCACATGTGTTGATGACGAGTAATCTCACCACTCCCCCCTTTTTGTTGCCTTACTTAAGGGAAACAAATTCAGTGGTGAGTTATCTGTGATAAAGAGCGGGGTACCGCTTGAAACACGTCAGATTTGGGGTTTCCTGTGTACTGGATGCACAGGTGTGAACTATGCTTTTTAATCATTGAGTAAAATAAAGCTGGAAGGTTTTTTTTTTTTTCAAATGCTGGATCGATCCCTTTGTTTTTTTTTGTATATATTTTGGGTACAGTAAATGAGATAAAAAATTAGGATAATAACAAATTACACTTAAACACAAACACCATAAAAACATCCATTGTCACAAAAGGTACAAAAAAATAGCTCTGTCTGTAATGTAAAATGTAAAACCTATTATTTGTAAAGTATTTTACTCATCTAAAAAAGCTTAACACAAGTTAAGTACACTTATTGTGCTTCAGGTATAAATTTACAGCTCCTGGTATGTGTCACTGCCATCAATATGTGTTCAGCAACATGTCCTGAGTACAGTGATGCCACCCATGCATAGGGTTGTTCAGTTGTTTAGGGTCTAAATGGCCTCAGTTGGGACATGCACATTTTTCAGTTTGGAATTTTGACATCTTTTCATCCTGGTAAAAAGGCTGCATTTTAGAGGTGTGCATTTTTGGGGAAATTTAATGTAGATAAATTCAAAGTTATGCACTTTGGGATAAAGAATGCACAAGCAATTTACATCCTAAATGGCAATGAATTAGGAAAAACAACAAATGAGAAGGATTTGGGAATTGTTATAGACAACAAACTAGGCAACAATGTGCAATGTCAGTCAGCAGTTGCTAAGGCCAGTAAGGTGGTATAATCATGTATAAATTTGCAGGATGAAAATATAATTTTGCCTCTTTATAAATCACAGCTTGAACATGATGTGCAATTTTGGCCACCTATTCTAAAGAAGGATGTAATAGCACTGGAAAGGGTGCAGAGGCGGGCTACAAAATTAATAAAATGAATGGAACACTTTAGTTATGAAGAAAGGTCAACACATTTAAATCTGTTTAGTTTAGAAAAACGGCACATCAGAAGGGATATGATAGCATTATATAAATATATTTGGGGCCAATACAAACCATTGTCTAGAAACCTATCCATAAACAGGACTATGCTTAGGACACGTGGTCACGCGTTTAGACTGGAGGAAAGGAGATTCTCCGCCTGCAGAGATAGTTTTATCAGAGTCTATACAGACATTTAAACAGCAACTGGATTAATACTTGCAAAAACATAATATTCAGGGATATAATTTTTAAATTGGGAAACAGCTTCTTGATCCAAGGAGAGATCTGACTGGGGTCAAGAAGGATTTTTTTTCCTAGTTTGTTACAAAATTAGAAAGAGCTACAAACTGGATTTTCTTTTGCCTTCTTTTGGATCAACAGCTATTAACGCACATGGGAAAGGCTGAAAAAATGTCTTTTTTCAACCTATGTAACTATGTTACTATAAAACAAATTGCTACCACAAACATTGACAAAGTGTTGCTGCTGAATGCCCCCTTTAAAAGAGACTATTAATTCAGCCTCAATTGACTGCATTAAAAAGGCATGATATACTTATGCATTAATCTTTGCAGGGACAGTAATCTATTTAATGGTAGGTTGTTTGCTTTTATTGGACAATAATTTAGTTTTAGCATAAGATACGAGAAGATCAACCTCCCTTTTATAAAATCCAAACCAATATTAAAATAGGATATACAGGCAGACATTTTTTTTTTATTTTTTTTTTATTGAATTATATTAAGATACATCTGTGGAAAGTAAACCATTTAGGTTGTATGATTTTTTGTTTGCAAATTTTAGGAATTTTTAGAAGGGAAGGAGAAATAACGAAGTCTATTGAGAAGAGGGTGTAGGCTTCCATTTAGGTGATTACTTTCCATTGTAAAGTGGTATCACGGCTATCCTGGACCTTGGTGGCTCCTGCTGTTGGCAAGCTCTGCAGCACAGAAAGCAGCAAAGGAGCTTCTGAAAGATGAATCTAAATGTTGATTTAATCTTGCTGCTCAGAAACGAGATGTCTTCAGGTTCCTGGGGTATATAACACACAGTCACAGCATTGCTGAAGCTTACTTTACGTTTCTTGTTTTCGCTTAAGTTTTCACTTAAGTTTTCACTGTGCTGCTTCTGGTTTTCCTTTGGCGCGCACTGTTCCAATGAGATGTGCACAGGCTCGGGGATGGTTTTCTTGTGCCTTTTTGTGACTTTTCTCTTTGTTGACAACAGTCTCACTTGTTGCCGTATTTTCAGGAGAAATTTCTCAGTGGCTTCTTCCATTTTTTTAGCTTGGACCTGCTTGATGTTGTGAGCCAGGTCATGCCTCGATGGAAATAGCGGCATTGGTGACTGGTATCCACATTTGCCGTTAATTTCTGGTGAAGACTTCTGTATGGTTGCAGATTCTTGCTTTTTAGAATTTAACAGAGAAGATGTGTACATCTCTAAAGCTGACATCACAACCCAGAGCAGCACAATTACTGATGGGATTGCCACAAGGGCACATTCAAGGTGCTGCCAGAGAGCACATTCTTCTACCAGGTCAGGAAATCTCTAAATAGAAGATAAGACAGAGCTGTCAGTGCTGCCCACAAGACAAATGTAGTGTTCTAAAGCCAATCATTTTGCATGACTTTTTTAAGTATTAACTATTGCAACTTAATGTTTTCTTTATTGAAAAATATAATCGAGAGCCTACTATGCATGCAAAATGAGGGCAAAGCTTGTTGATTGCACACTTCATCATTTTTTATGGCACATATAGAGATTTTTTAAAGTATTTGTTTTCCTCCTCATTCTCGTCTCTTACAGTGTAAGGGTCACTTAAACTGGCAGCATCTGGAAGGCAGTGACTTTCCAGGACATTATATCACTATATATAGACATTAACAGGCTAAACCTGAGTGAGGAATGTTTCCTACTTATTTTGTCCCTTCATTCTTTAATGGGTTTATTACAACATTGGGGAAGCATCTTAATTTGGTCATATGGTAACACTATTTTTTCCTATTTATAACAATTTAAAATAAACTATTAAGGCCATGCTTTACCAGTGTTAGACAGCAACAAAATCAGGTTATAAAACTACATTATGTGTGAGCCTGAGATAATCTATTCATATCACAATTCTGCTGCTGTTGTATTTGGATCGTTTTGTTCTGGATAGTTTTCTTTGAAAGATAAAAACATGATATTTGAGGTTACTTACCATCACCAAAGGTTCTTGACTCAAACAGAAAAGGTTTACAAAGAAAATTATCGAAGTGACCTGCATTGTCATTGCTTTCACTTTGAAGTGATTTTGAGAGACACCAGTTCATCATTATGTTGCAAAAGGATGCCTGCATCACAAAGGAATTATGTCATAGAACATTAAGACTAGCCTGCCTTAAAGGGCCGCGCCATTCACCCTGTAGTTACACCACTGGTCGTACTGGAAGCTTTTTATCCCATCCTCTCTTCTTTCTGCTTTCTTTTGACTTTGGGTACTGTAAGCTTTATTGTATAACTATATATATACATTTTCATGGAGCAACATGTAAAGCTAATTCATTGAAACTCCACATATTTCTTCATGCTATGTCTTATTCAGTATTTTCATCTACAAATTTAATAAAACTGTAAATAAACCCCCCAAAAATGCACATTATTTCAATGATGAGTCATTTGCCAATCACCAGTGTACATTTTACCTTGGTTCACTTTTATGCCGACATAATATTGTTACTGCTAGGAAGGCTTCTTAAACATATGATTCAAAATCTGTTCAGATGTTGACATAAAAAATTCTGGCACTATTAACACCTTCAGGAATGGGGGTATTTTACCATGTTTACACTAGAGCCAGTGCAGTTTTTGTTATGTCTTCTTTTAACTGTGATTGGTCACTAACTCATTTAGTAAACCATCATTTAGTATCAAAAATATCTTAAAATGTGGGGAAAATTAGGATTAAAAGGAAACATTTCACAGTTTGACCTATAAAAACTATATTTAACCAGTGCAAATGGGAGAAAAAAACCTCCAAGTGTATTTAGGTATTTGTTTTGTTTTTGGAAAGTACTCATATGCCTGGTATTTTCATTTATTTTGGCACTTACAGGGTTAAATATGATTGATGTGCATAGGTTTTTCTAAACAAGATTTTTTTTAAAATGTGGTGTGCTGGGAGTTGTGCCCCAATAGCAGCCAGAAATACATGTAGTTGTAAGGGATATTGTAACCACCATACCGATATATCTTGAAATAAAGACACAACCACTTATTGTTGGAATAAACAGGCCGTGGACTTTTATTTAGCTTAACATAAACTTATTGTTTAAACAATAACACTTTGTAACGGAAAATCTTGGCCCAAACCCAGAGTTTCACTTCATATCAATAAACAAAACATTTACACCAAGCCGACCGCCCCTAAAGCCAGACGGCTAACCATCACTTGACCAGTTCATCCCCTGTATAGAGCATAACTTTAACCAGAATAAAAATACAAATATAAACGGGGTTTTTTGCATTCCTTCCGGGGGGGTGCCAGTTTCTCAAGCAGCAGTTTCATTTCGCCAGCGGCTGTCCTGCCACAGATTCACCCGCTTTAAAAGGTAAGTAAAATCGGCCAGCAGTTCGCCTTGCGGCATGACTAGAACCCCTTCTGCCCCTTCTATTTATAGTGCTAATTCCCGCCTTTTGTGCAGCAAATCACTTAACAGGGCAAGCGCACCTAGCATTTTCAAAGTTATATAACCAAGGAGAATCTGTTTTTTAAGGACGCACTCATGAACTTTTCAACTTTCCATTGAACTCTATTGCTGACCTCTAGTTTAACCCTACCGCCTGTGCTGCCCTGTGCTTATTTAGGCAGCAGGGCTTTACAAAAACTGCTAAACTAAAGTATATATCTTTTGAACGTTGACATCCCAAAGTATTTTACTATGGGAATTTTAACAATTTTTGACCTGTGTTAGTTATTTGTAAACGTGAAGTCCTGCAAAATACCAATTTCATATCTCATTGATTTGAGCTTCTAATATAAAGACATTGTCTGTGACATTAAAAAGATTTGATAGTAGAACAAAGCCCTTGTCACTTTGTTTGAAGGACGCGTTTTCCAGCAACTTTACTGAGGTAACAAAGCGGGCATATATCATTGTTAAAGGAGTCCTAAAAAAAGTACTTGTCCATCACAGCATCTGAACATTAAAGTTAGCTTTGATAAATACATTTTGACACCGCACAGGCCAGTTATACTTTATATATTTGGGGCCAATACAAACCATTGTCTAGAAACCTATCCATAAACAGGACTATGCTTAGGACACGTGGTCACGCGTTTAGACTGGAGGAAAGGAGATTCTCTGCCTGCAGAGATAGTTTTATCAGAGTCTATACAGACATTTAAACAGCAACTGGATTAATACTTGCAAAAACATAATATTCAGGGATATAATTTTTAATTTGGGAAACAGCTTCTTGATCCAAGGAGAGATCTGACTGCCGTTCTGGGGTCAAGAAGGATTTTTTTTCCTAGTTTGTTACAAAATTGGAAAGAGCTACAAACTGGATTTTCTTTTGCCTTCTTTTGGATCAACAGCTATTAACGCACATGGGAAAGGCTGAACCTGGTGGAGGCATGTCTTTTTTCAACCTATGTAACTATGTTACTATAAAACAAATTGCTACCACAAACATTGACAAAGTGTTGCTGCTGAATGCCCCCTTTAAAAGAGACTATTAATTCAGCCTCAATTGACTGCATTAAAAAGGCATGATATACTTATGCATTAATCTTTGCAGGGACAGTAAACTATTTAATGGTAGGTTGTTTGCTTTTATTGGACAATAATTTAGTTTTAGCATAAGATACGAGAAGATCAACCTCCCTTTTATAAAATCCAAACCAATATTAAAATAGGATATACAGGCAGACATTTTTTTTTTATTTTTTTTTTATTGAATTATATTAAGATACATCTGTGGAAAGTAAACCATTTAGGTTGTATGATTTTTTGTTTGCAAATTTTAGGAATTTTTAGAAGGGAAGGAGAAATAACGAAGTCTATTGAGAAGAGGGTGTAGGCTTCCATTTAGGTGATTACTTTCCATTGTAAAGTGGTATCACGGCTATCCTGGACCTTGGTGGCTCCTGCTGTTGGCAAGCTCTGCAGCACAGAAAGCAGCAAAGGAGCTTCTGAAAGATGAATCTAAATGTTGATTTAATCTTGCTGCTCAGAAACGAGATGTCTTCAGGTTCCTGGGGTATATAACACACAGTCACAGCATTGCTGAAGCTTACTTTACGTTTCTTGTTTTCGCTTAAGTTTTCACTTAAGTTTTCACTGTGCTGCTTCTGGTTTTCCTTTGGCGCGCACTGTTCCAATGAGATGTGCACAGGCTCGGGGATGGTTTTCTTGTGCCTTTTTGTGACTTTTCTCTTTGTTGACAACAGTCTCACTTGTTGCCGTATTTTCAGGAGAAATTTCTCAGTGGCTTCTTCCATTTTTTTAGCTTGGACCTGCTTGATGTTGTGAGCCAGGTCATGCCTCGATGGAAATAGCGGCATTGGTGACTGGTATCCACATTTGCCGTTAATTTCTGGTGAAGACTTCTGTATGGTTGCAGATTCTTGCTTTTTAGAATTTAACAGAGAAGATGTGTACATCTCTAAAGCTGACATCACAACCCAGAGCAGCACAATTACTGATGGGATTGCCACAAGGGCACATTCAAGGTGCTGCCAGAGAGCACATTCTTCTACCAGGTCAGGAAATCTCTAAATAGAAGATAAGACAGAGCTGTCAGTGCTGCCCACAAGACAAATGTAGTGTTCTAAAGCCAATCATTTTGCATGACTTTTTTAAGTATTAACTATTGCAACTTAATGTTTTCTTTATTGAAAAATATAATCGAGAGCCTACTATGCATGCAAAATGAGGGCAAAGCTTGTTGATTGCACACTTCATCATTTTTTATGGCACATATAGAGATTTTTTAAAGTATTTGTTTTCCTCCTCATTCTCGTCTCTTACAGTGTAAGGGTCACTTAAACTGGCAGCATCTGGAAGGCAGTGACTTTCCAGGACATTATATCACTATATATAGACATTAACAGGCTAAACCTGAGTGAGGAATGTTTCCTACTTATTTTGTCCCTTCATTCTTTAATGGGTTTATTAGAACATTGGGGAAGCATCTTAATTTGGTCATATGGTAACACTATTTTTTCCTATTTATAACAATTTAAAATAAACTATTAAGGCCATGCTTTACCAGTGTTAGACAGCAACAAAATCAGGTTATAAAACTACATTATGTGTGAGCCTGAGATAATCTATTCATATCACAATTCTGCTGCTGTTGTATTTGGATCGTTTTGTTCTGGATAGTTTTCTTTGAAAGATAAAAACATGATATTTGAGGTTACTTACCATCACCAAAGGTTCTTGACTCAAACAGAAAAGGTTTACAAAGAAAATTATCGAAGTGACCTGCATTGTCATTGCTTTCACTTTGAAGTGATTTTGAGAGACACCAGTTCATCATTATGTTGCAAAAGGATGCCTGCATCACAAAGGAATTATGTCATAGAACATTAAGACTAGCCTGCCTTAAAGGGCCGCGCCATTCACCCTGTAGTTACACCACTGGTCGTACTGGAAGCTTTTTATCCCATCCTCTCTTCTTTCTGCTTTCTTTTGACTTTGGGTACTGTAAGCTTTATTGTATAACTATATATATACATTTTCATGGAGCAACATGTAAAGCTAATTCATTGAAACTCCACATATTTCTTCATGCTATGTCTTATTCAGTATTTTCATCTACAAATTTAATAAAACTGTAAATAAACCCCCCAAAAATGCACATTATTTCAATGATGAGTCATTTGCCAATCACCAGTGTACATTTTACCTTGGTTCACTTTTATGCCGACATAATATTGTTACTGCTAGGAAGGCTTCTTAAACATATGATTCAAAATCTGTTCAGATGTTGACATAAAAAATTCTGGCACTATTAACACCTTCAGGAATGGGGGTATTTTACCATGTTTACACTAGAGCCAGTGCAGTTTTTGTTATGTCTTCTTTTAACTGTGATTGGTCACTAACTCATTTAGTAAACCATCATTTAGTATGAAAAATATCTTAAAATGTGGGGAAAATTAGGATTAAAAGGAAACATTTCACAGTTTGACCTATAAAAACTATATTTAACCAGTGCAAATGGGAGAAAAAAACCTCCAAGTGTATTTAGGTATTTGTTTTGTTTTTGGAAAGTACTCATATGCCTGGTATTTTCATTTATTTTGGCACTTACAGGGTTAAATATGATTGATGTGCATAGGTTTTTCTAAACAAGATTTTTTTTTAAATGTGGTGTGCTGGGAGTTGTGCCCCAATAGCAGCCAGAAATACATGTAGTTGTAAGGGATATTGTAACCACCATACCGATATATCTTGAAATAAAGACACAACCACTTATTGTTGGAATAAACAGGCTGTGGACTTTTATTTAGCTTAACATAAACTTATTGTTTAAACAATAACACTTTGTAACGGAAAATCTTGGCCCAAACCCAGAGTTTCACTTCATATCAATAAACAAAACATTTACACCAAGCCGACCGCCCCTAAAGCCAGACGGCTAACCATCACTTGACCAGTTCATCCCCTGTATAGAGCATAACTTTAACCAGAATAAAAATACAAATATAAACGGGGTTTTTTTGCATTCCTTCCGGGGGGGTGCCAGTTTCTCAAGCAGCAGTTTCATTTCGCCAGCGGCTGTCCTGCCACAGATTCACCCGCTTTAAAAGGTAAGTAAAATCGGCCAGCAGTTCGCCTTGCGGCATGACTAGAACCCCTTCTGCCCCTTCTATTTATAGTGCTAATTCCCGCCTTTTGTGCAGCAAATCACTTAACAGGGCAAGCGCACCTAGCATTTTCAAAGTTATATAACCAAGGAGAATCTGTTTTTTAAGGACGCACTCATGAACTTTTCAACTTTCCATTGAACTCTATTGCTGACCTCTAGTTTAACCCTACCGCCTGTGCTGCCCTGTGCTTATTTAGGCAGCAGGGCTTTACAAAAACTGCTAAACTAAAGTATATCTCTTTTGAACGTTGACATCCCAAAGTATTTTACTATGGGAATTTTAACAATTTTTGACCTGTGTTAGTTATTTGTAAACGTGAAGTCCTGCAAAATACCAATTTCATATCTCATTGATTTGAGCTTCTAATATAAAGACATTGTCTGTGACATTAAAAAGATTTGATAGTAGAACAAAGCCCTTGTCACTTTGTTTGAAGGACGCGTTTTCCAGCAACTTTACTGAGGTAACAAAGCGGGCATATATCATTGTTAAAGGAGTCCTAAAAAAAGTACTTGTCCATCACAGCATCTGAACATTAAAGTTAGCTTTGATAAATACATTTTGACACCGCACAGGCCAGTTATACTTTATATATTTGGGGCCAATACAAACCATTGTCTAGAAACCTATCCATAAACAGGACTATGCTTAGGACACGTGGTCACGCGTTTAGACTGGAGGAAAGGAGATTCTCTGCCTGCAGAGATAGTTTTATCAGAGTCTATACAGACATTTAAACAGCAACTGGATTAATACTTGCAAAAACATAATATTTAGGGATATAATTTTTAAATTGGGAAACAGCTTCTTGATCCAAGGAGAGATCTGACTGCCGTTCTGGGGTCAAGAAGGATTTTTTTTCCTAGTTTGTTACAAAATTGGAAAGAGCTACAAACTGGATTTTCTTTTGCCTTCTTTTGGATCAACAGCTATTAACGCACATGGGAAAGGCTGAACCTGGTGGAGGCATGTCTTTTTTCAACCTATGTAACTATGTTACTATAAAACAAATTGCTACCACAAACATTGACAAAGTGTTGCTGCTGAATGCCCCCTTTAAAAGAGACTATTAATTCAGCCTCAATTGACTGCATTAAAAAGGCATGATATACTTATGCATTAATCTTTGCAGGGACAGTAAACTATTTAATGGTAGGTTGTTTGCTTTTATTGGACAATAATTTAGTTTTAGCATAAGATACGAGAAGATCAACCTCCCTTTTATAAAATCCAAACCAATATTAAAATAGGATATACAGGCAGACATTTTTTTTTTATTTTTTTTTTATTGAATTATATTAAGATACATCTGTGGAAAGTAAACCATTTAGGTTGTATGATTTTTTGTTTGCAAATTTTAGGAATTTTTAGAAGGGAAGGAGAAATAACGAAGTCTATTGAGAAGAGGGTGTAGGCTTCCATTTAGGTGATTACTTTCCATTGTAAAGTGGTATCACGGCTATCCTGGACCTTGGTGGCTCCTGCTGTTGGCAAGCTCTGCAGCACAGAAAGCAGCAAAGGAGCTTCTGAAAGATGAATCTAAATGTTGATTTAATCTTGCTGCTCAGAAACGAGATGTCTTCAGGTTCCTGGGGTATATAACACACAGTCACAGCATTGCTGAAGCTTACTTTACGTTTCTTGTTTTCGCTTAAGTTTTCACTGTGCTGCTTCTGGTTTTCCTTTGGCGCGCACTGTTCCAATGAGATGTGCACAGGCTCGGGGATGGTTTTCTTGTGCCTTTTTGTGACTTTTCTCTTTGTTGACAACAGTCTCACTTGTTGCCGTATTTTCAGGAGAAATTTCTCAGTGGCTTCTTCCATTTTTTTAGCTTGGACCTGCTTGATGTTGTGAGCCAGGTCATGCCTCGATGGAAATAGCGGCATTGGTGACTGGTATCCACATTTGCCGTTAATTTCTGGTGAAGACTTCTGTATGGTTGCAGATTCTTGCTTTTTAGAATTTAACAGAGAAGATGTGTACATCTCTAAAGCTGACATCACAACCCAGAGCAGCACAATTACTGATGGGATTGCCACAAGGGCACATTCAAGGTGCTGCCAGAGAGCACATTCTTCTACCAGGTCAGGAAATCTCTAAATAGAAGATAAGACAGAGCTGTCAGTGCTGCCCACAAGACAAATGTAGTGTTCTAAAGCCAATCATTTTGCATGACTTTTTTAAGTATTAACTATTGCAACTTAATGTTTTCTTTATTGAAAAATATAATCGAGAGCCTACTATGCATGCAAAATGAGGGCAAAGCTTGTTGATTGCACACTTCATCATTTTTTATGGCACATATAGAGATTTTTTAAAGTATTTGTTTTCCTCCTCATTCTCGTCTCTTGCAGTGTAAGGGTCACTTAAACTGGCAGCATCTGGAAGGCAGTGACTTTCCAGGACATTATATCACTATATATAGACATTAACAGGCTAAACCTGAGTGAGGAATGTTTCCTACTTATTTTGTCCCTTCATTCTTTAATGGGTTTATTAGAACATTGGGGAAGCATCTTAATTTGGTCATATGGTAACACTATTTTTTCCTATTTATAACAATTTAAAATAAACTATTAAGGCCATGCTTTACCAGTGTTAGACAGCAACAAAATCAGGTTATAAAACTACATTATGTGTGAGCCTGAGATAATCTATTCATATCACAATTCTGCTGTTGTTGTATTTGGATCGTTTTGTTCTGGATAGTTTTCTTTGAAAGATAAAAACATGATATTTGAGGTTACTTACCATCACCAAAGGTTCTTGACTCAAACAGAAAAGGTTTACAAAGAAAATTATCGAAGTGACCTGCATTGTCATTGCTTTCACTTTGAAGTGATTTTGAGAGACACCAGTTCATCATTATGTTGCAAAAGGATGCCTGCATCACAAAGGAATTATGTCATAGAACATTAAGACTAGCCTGCCTTAAAGGGCCGCGCCATTCACCCTGTAGTTACACCACTGGTCGTACTGGAAGCTTTTTATCCCATCCTCTCTTCTTTCTGCTTTCTTTTGACTTTGGGTACTGTAAGCTTTATTGTATAACTATATATATACATTTTCATGGAGCAACATGTAAAGCTAATTCATTGAAACTCCACATATTTCTTCATGCTATGTCTTATTCAGTATTTTCATCTACAAATTTAATAAAACTGTAAATAAACCCCCCAAAAATGCACATTATTTCAATGATGAGTCATTTGCCAATCACCAGTGTACATTTTACCTTGGTTCACTTTTATGCCGACATAATATTGTTACTGCTAGGAAGGCTTCTTAAACATATGATTCAAAATCTGTTCAGATGTTGACATAAAAAATTCTGGCACTATTAACACCTTCAGGAATGGGGGTATTTTACCATGTTTACACTAGAGCCAGTGCAGTTTTTGTTATGTCTTCTTTTAACTGTGATTGGTCACTAACTCATTTAGTAAACCATCATTTAGTATCAAAAATATCTTAAAATGTGGGGAAAATTAGGATTAAAAGGAAACATTTCACAGTTTGACCTATAAAAACTATATTTAACCAGTGCAAATGGGAGAAAAAAACCTCCAAGTGTATTTAGGTATTTGTTTTGTTTTTGGAAAGTACTCATATGCCTGGTATTTTCATTTATTTTGGCACTTACAGGGTTAAATATGATTGATGTGCATAGGTTTTTCTAAACAAGATTTTTTTTAAAATGTGGTGTGCTGGGAGTTGTGCCCCAATAGCAGCCAGAAATACATGTAGTTGTAAGGGATATTGTAACCACCATACCGATATATCTTGAAATAAAGACACAACCACTTATTGTTGGAATAAACAGGCTGTGGACTTTTATTTAGCTTAACATAAACTTATTGTTTAAACAATAACACTTTGTAACGGAAAATCTTGGCCCAAACCCAGAGTTTCACTTCATATCAATAAACAAAACATTTACACCAAGCCGACCGCCCCTAAAGCCAGACGGCTAACCATCACTTGACCAGTTCATCCCCTGTATAGAGCATAACTTTAACCAGAATAAAAATACGCAACAAATATAAACGGGTTTTTTTGCATTCCTTCCGGGGGGGTGCCAGTTTCTCAAGCAGCAGTTTCATTTCGCCAGCGGCTGTCCTGCCACAGATTCACCCGCTTTAAAAGGTAAGTAAAATCGGCCAGCAGTTCGCCTTGCGGCATGACTAGAACCCCTTCTGCCCCTTCTATTTATAGTGCTAATTGCCCCTTTTGTGCAGCAAATCACTTAACAGTGCGAGCGCACCTAGCATTTTCAAAGTTATATAACCAAGGAGAATCTGTTTTTTAAGGAAGCACTCATGAACTTTTCAACTTTCCATTGAACTCTATTGCGGACCTCTAGTTTAACCCTACCGCCTGTGCTGCCCTGTGCTTATTTAGGCAGCAGGGCTTTACAAAAACTGCTAAACTAAAGTATATATCTTTTGAACGTTGACATCCCAAAGTATTTTACTATGGGAATTTTAACAATTTTTGACCTGTGTTAGTTATTTGTAAACGTGAAGTCCTGCAAAATACCAATTTCATATCTCATTGATTTGAGCTTCTAATATAAAGACATTGTCTGTGACATTTACTCTGTAAAAGATTTGATAGTAGAACAAAGCCCTTGTCACTTTGTTTGAAGGACGCGTTTTCCAGCAACTTTACTGAGTTAACAAAGCGGGCATATATCATTGTTAAAGGAGTCCTAAAAAAAAGTACTTGTCCATCACAGCATCTGAACATTAAAGTTAGCTTTGATAAATAAATTTTGACACCGCACAGGCCAATTATACTATCGGTTCTTTTCATTTGTTGCCACATTGTGTATCTGCATTTCCGGAGAGATTGGATAAATTAAGGAACCAGAGTCCTCCACATCTTATTTGTCCTGATGACAAATTCATCTTGAGAATTGATCTATTTCAATGATTTTCATGGTACCTGTCAGTAGGCGGGATATATTAGGCAGCAAGTAAACATTTCGTCCTCAGAGTTGATGTGTTAGAAGCAGGAAAAATGGTCAGGCGTAAGGATCTGAGGGACAAAGGCTGAATTGTGATGGCTAGACGACTGGGTCAGGGCATCTCCAAAACTGCAGCTCTTGTGGGGAGTTCCCGGTCTGCAGTGGTCAGTACCTATCAAAAGTGGTCCAAGCAAGAAAATTCAGTGAACCGGTAATGGGCAGCCAAGGGTCTTTGATGCACGTGGGGGTGAAGGCCCGTATGGTTAAATCCAACAGACATGCTACTGTAGCTCAAAGTGCTGAAAAAGTTAATGATAGAAAGATGTTCAGAACACACAGTGCATCGCAGTTTGTTGTGTATGGGGCTGCGTAGCTGCAGACCAGTCAGGGTGCTCATGCTGACCCCTGTCCACTGCCAAAAACGCTTACAATGAGCATGTGAGGATAAGGTCTCATGTGCATGGCTTTGATAGAATATTTAGAAAGTTGAGCAAAATACAATCTGAATTGACATGTGAGTTGCTGTCTTTTTGCAGATACCAAATAAATAATTATGATCAAATTTGCTTTGGTTAATTGTCATTTTCTGAATTTAGGTCATTTGTTAACACATGCACATTAGCCATTGTAAATTATAAATAGGGAGCTTTCATCTATTTGTCAAACCAGGAGTTGGTAGAAAGATGATATGCGCTGTTAGAATCTAATGTAGAACACAACTGGCTAAGCATCATCTAACTGTGATTTAACTGTTCCTGACATGTGACATATCAGATAAGCAACTAAAGCATTTCTTACAGAGTTAGCATTGAATCTCTTTCAAATCATAATCATGGTCTAATATGAAATAATTATTCCAAAGGCCAGAAAAGAGTTCCCTGAATGGCTGGCCTGTATGGGCACATTTAACATATCTATACTTCTATAAAATGAGAAATATCTGTGATGTGTGGCTTCTTTCACCCACTACTGACACTGAATTGAGTTTACAAGTCATTTTCCCCACAACTTCTGTGTATTTTAGGATTTTTTGCATAGATTATGTATCATCACAGGGATATCCAGCCACAATTTTCAGATGCATCTTCAGATTATGGAAATACCCCAAATACAAGGGTGTTTTTTTGCTGTTTTTGGATTTTAGAATTTGCAGGTCAACAATGTATTTGTATCAATTGGAACTACCCCCCCCCTCACACACACACCCCTTTCTCCTTGCAGCTCACCCTAACTGAACATAACAGAAAACAAATGTATGATATATAAAAAAACCTAATAATGTACATTGGTATGATAGACCATGAAACAGTGATCAATGCAGAGTCCTGGCTTTTTGCCAGGACTCTGCATTGATCACTGTTTCATGGTCTATCATACCAATGTACATTATTAGGTTTTAGGGGACAGGAGGGGCAGTGGTATTTGGAGTTCTTCATAATACCTTTTTTTCTAACAGACTCTGCGTCTTTCTTAAACCTTTTGTTTGGCACCGCTGGGGGGGGATTGCGCAAGAAAAGTGCCTACCAGTAAAATGCAATTTTGAAGCGGACTCCTCAAACAGGATGTCTCTTAAATTTTGTATAGGTCTTTCCAGTCCCACATTTCTTGTACAGCACATATGTGTGGAACATGGCAACCTGGGTCAGGTAGATGGTAACCTTATGCCATGTTTTGGTTTTATGAAACACCATCAACTACAGATCTCCAGAGTCCTCTGTTCTGGGCCATTCATTCTAGCTGGTTCCAGGTACAGTCGCTAATCCTGGTGTCAGCCTCAAGGGCTCATAATTTCATTTGTCACATACCCAGAGCCTCTTTCTACATTTTTAATAACGGCTCTAAAGTTATTGGCCAGACTTAAGATGTCAGCCCTTAACATAAACACTTCAAGACATTTATTTATCCTTCTTTCATGTATTTAATTTGGTCTAAAGGATTCCAGGTTAATTGATCCTCTTTTAATTTAATTACCAAACTGCTATTTAATAACTAATTTTTGGTAGTTAAACTTAAAAGCTATTGCTATGAATGCACAGGCAGGGTTAATTAACTGGTTTCTCAGTCAATTATTTTAATTTGAATACTCCCTGACTTATAATAATCTTTAACTGGTTGGCAGTGATTTAGACGGAAGTCTCATCTTTTGAGAGCTAGATTAAATAGCTCTAATTAAAATAGTAGGCACTTCTGAATCTGTCATCTTGATGCATGTCCAGATCTAAGGGCAGCAGGTGCCGTGCTGATTCCAGCAAAAGTAAGTATCTCTGGGGCTTCCTGACCTGACCTCAGCATGAAAAAAGATGATTAAATAGAACAGGCAGTCATATTCCTTCACACTCTGTTTTTCTTTATGCCGTGTTTTGAAAAAGCCATGACCTGCTCTTTTTGCTTTCACCCTAAAGGCAGTTACCGTATTTGTATAGTTCAATTATGAATATACTACAGAGATGTAGCAAAGAAAATAAACGGCCCTGTTTTTAAAAAGAAGAAAACAGAGATTTGACATGTGTTCTTGAGGGAAAAACAACAAACATTATATATCTGACCTGTTCCAAAACACTGTACTGTGCAAAAATTTAGGGGATAATGTCATAAGCCATGGCAACAGCAACTTTCTTACGCAATCGGTAGATGTTCAGCAGTGCCATCAGCTACGCATTGGCAGAAAACAGTGGGACCCTGGTACACCCATTTACTATCCAGAGAAGTCTGGCTAGAAGTGGTCTGTATGGAATACTTGTGGCCAAAAAGCCATACCTCCGACTTGCAAACAAGTTCAAGCAATTCAACTATTCATGAAAACACAGGAACTGGACTGAAATAGGGCTGGAAAGCACTACAAAAATCAGTGTTTGCAGAGATTTTGTGCCACCTAAGTGTTATTTTAACATCTCATATCTGATAATTATCTAAAGGGGATTAATATGACCAAGGTTTTCATTTAGAGATTGCAACAAAATATGTTGGTAAAACATGTAAAAGTGTTCCCAGCTCACCTAGAACATGTTATCAAACCCTATTAAAGAATTCCACATGAGCAGTTGACTAGTAGGTAATAGGTCGAGACTGTTGGCAGCCATGAAATTTGTTGTAAAACATTTGGCTGGAGGACCATACTTACATATCCAAAATTGAAATATCCAACGAGAACCATTAGAAACATGCCTCCTCTCTTTGGCAGGGAAAGTGTACATCTTGGACAAATAGTTCTTAAATAAATTGCTTAAATATTTAGCACTGTTCTGTTGTATAATTTTAGTGGAAGCTGGTAGGTCTTTGCATCAGCTGGACAAATGTGGGGTTAGTGGAAATTAGATGTTAGCAGATTATGCCCGTACCTGGATGCTCTCCAGACTTCACCCACATATTCGGTAGTGCTGTTATAATAAGGGACAGTGAAAATAATTAAGACAATTGAAAACATTAACTAACGTTAAAACATACTGGTACAGAAAGAGAGGAGGCCCCAGTTTGACTCTTACCTACAAAGTTCTTCACAGTGGTTCCTCAACCTACATCTTCTCTGTCGGCTTATCTGATGATCATTGCCTTTACTCTACTCTGATTTCCACCTCTCATCCACATATACAATACTTCTCAAGGGCTGCAGCTAGCTTTTGGAATGCCCCAGCTTACCCAAACCCTTGTTTCCAGTCTTTTTTTTTTCTTACCTACTTAAGGTAAGCCTATGGGCAGGTTATAAAACTGCTGTGATTTTTTGAAAGAAAACAAAGTCCTATAAATACTAAATAATATTTTTAAATGTTATTTTCTTTTAGAATATGGTGGAATGGGTTTGGATTTCTCCTATAGTATTGCAGTGGCTGAGGAACTTGGACACATACGTTGTGGGGGAATACCTATGGCTATCGGAGTCCAGTCTGATATGGCTACACCAGCTCTTGCAAGGTAACTTACTGAATTTTAAATACATAATTATGAAAATAAATATTGTAATTATTTGGCATTCATTAAACCTGCAAAGAAATGACTTACTTTAGGAGAAGCTGCAGTGGAATGCCTCTTATGGTGTGATGTTTCGCTCAGCCAATCAATGGCATGAAAGCACTCCCACTGTAATACACGAGAGCAATATCTCTGCATGCGCATAGGGGAATTCTATTATAGGGATATTCTGCAGAATCCCTCCCTGCATTTGGCAAGGGAATACCATGAAAATATAAAGGGACCACCAACCTATCAAATGCATTAACATGTATATGATTAGAGGTTTTTCCTTTAAACCGTGCTCAAATTAAAGCAGATTCAAAACCACAAAGTAACACCTGCTCAGCTCTCCCAAATTTCATCTGGTTTTGAGTGCTTTACGCAAGAAAAGTCCTTTGAACTCATTGGAGATACCACTCATTAGACCCTCTGAAAATATCTTGCTCTTATGCACTGTTAAACATGTTTGATCTCCTGCAATGGAACTGGAGCGCTGGGAGATTATATATGCCAAATGTATAAAGGGAATTTTATACAGAAGAGTGGGGGCCACTTCAGTTGACGTTACGGCAAATAAGAAGGTACTTGCCATAAAGTAAACATGGATTCTCTCTTTAAAGTATTGAAACCTTTATTTGGCTTGATGTGTATTTAAAGTAATGGTTTTTCAAGAAAATAAATCAATTGCGCAGACAGAGAATGTTGCCAATGTCTTCAACTCTAAAACCTATCTTTCTAGTGATGATCACCAGGAAAATTTGAATGGAAAGTGGAACTTGAAAGGACGATTGAATAATGATATTAGCGTAGGAATTGGTGTGGTGCATTAAGGGATTGTTCCACAGTTTCTGGAAAGACTGCCAAAAAAGCTGTTTAACCTTATTGGTTTCATTTATAGAGGGTGCATGTCTCGTAGCGATGACAACGTATGACCAATTTCCTCCTAAAGTTTTATATAACATTAGTTTGAAGAAACTTCCCCCCCCCACACAGTTTACTGAGTACACACTTCGTACTGCAGTAAGTGAATTATTGTCCCAGAAATAATGACACATTTCGAGCTGTTAATATGATTTGAAAAACGCTAACACCAAATAATCTGCTCTTTTGTCAGTAAATCCAGCTAATTCACGCGCCATAAAGAATGTGAAATGTGAAAATAAATTGAAGAGATTTGAGCAAGATAGACAAAATGACATTTTCTATCCTCTCCATCTATGAGCTGAAACTCTATGTAAAAGAGCTGACAACTCGGATCCTGTAATGTAGATGTTGGCCATCCTTTAACTTCCTTTAAAGGTCACATCTGCAGCATCATTTGCATAATGCCAGTGCCACTGCGGAGTAAGTGAACATTACCTTTTACCCTGTTAATGCCAGAAAAATGTCTTTTAATATATTACAGAAGAAGTACATTGTTATAGAACAGTCCTTTGCAGAGGAGATATTGGTATAGGAAAAAAATAATTCATGCCATGGAGCTAAAATGCCCCTAAGAAGTGTGTTGGTAATAAAGGAATTACATTTTACGAAATTTCCAATCGTGGAGTTGTGGCGCTATTGTCCCTCAAAAAACATACAGTTTTTATAAGCATCCTGGCGAGCATACCTAGAAACTTCCCCAGGGTAGACTGCCCAGAGATCTCCCTCTTCTGGGCAAGTGGCTTCATGAAGCGTCTAGCCCTGGACCGCATTTGAGAAATGGCAGTGAGTGTAACCAAAAACCACTTCCCTACCTGGAGACCCAATAAGACTACAAAAAGGAAATACAATTTACAACGACTGACGCCATTTTACTTTGTAAAAATAAGGTCTTTCTTCCTGTGTTTGCCATGGCAAAGGAGTCAGATTATAGGAAAGGAAAAAGAGTTACTAAACAAAACGGTTTCCATGACAATTATAAATATACTGTAAATGTACTCTTAATATTGTATAGAATAAATATTTTATTTGACCTCATCCCCCGAGTGCATCAGCATATTTATGGGACTGGCAAAAGAGAAGCACTTGAAAATAACCAAAAAAGTTTATGTCCCAGAAGGAGCCAACGTGTAGCATCTCGAGTTGTTTCTCAATGACCTTCAACCTCGGCCAGTGCTAGGAAAAAGGCTGATCAGGGGTTGCCGGAGGGCAATTGCCCCCTGGGCTGCTCTGATGTTAGGATCCTGGGTCATTAAGCAGTAGTAAGTAGTTTATGAGAACTCCTTGGTTCTCAGGCCAAGGAGCAGCCCTGAAGAAGATCCCTGGGCCAGAACGAGTCTTTACCTTTCTGGACCTGTGTGTGTAGTCTGGGGGAGGATTTCCAGAGCCTGGTTTAACTGGGTCTGGCAGGGAGATTAAATTTAGAGACTGTTAAAGCTGGTCAGCAAAGTATAAAGGCCAAAGAGGACTCCAGGAGGGAGCTAGACTTAGTATGATTTTGTTTTGGAGTATTTGTATACCAGTTTGCTTGAAATATGCTGTTCCTCAGGCTTATTGCCCTAGAAGACCGTGCTTTAAGATCTGAAAATTGACTTTAGTGGCCCTCAGCAATAAGGGCTTGTCACATTATATATATATACGATATACACAGTATGTGTGTGTTTGTGTATGTTGTGGGAAGATGATATAATTGAGTCTGATTCCCATGTATGTATTTATAATAACATTATAATGAATTTTAACAGTGTTTCGTGACATTGACATGGACTAGAATACTGTTGATGGTTTGATACTTACAGAAGGGGGCTATGGAAATTATGGTTAGTGAATAGGCAGGTTGACACTATATTAGCATATTTTGCATATAAAATCAAACAATAGATAATTACATTGTAAGTATAGAGAGGAATAACAACCTGGTAATCGCTTAAACTTCATTTTTTGTTTTCTTAATTTAATATCCTTGTACTTTTAGACAAACTCCTTTTTTATTCCACTAAAATGACGTGCACATAAATACTTTTCCCAAATCCATCCTTTTGGATTTCTGTACAGTACATAAAGCTAATGTTTTTTACCATTACACAATATACTATATGTATATATATATATATATAATTAGAAACCCCGCAATGTGTGAACCACATAATCACCTATTTTAAAGGGACACTCCAGTGTTCAGCCTAAGATATCTCCTGCACAGCAAATAGATGAAGGGTGAGGAAAGGGGCAAATGCACCTGGGGGGGATCTGTATTTGCAAGAGGGACCATTCCGCTATCATCTGAACTAAAGAGCATACAATGGTTGGTATTTCTCTTTAACTCCTGTTCTTAGATCTGCATGGTTATTCTTCCTCATTAAGTTATCTCTACCCTGTTATTAAGTCGATGATGGGTTCAGGTAGCCTTTGTCATGGTAAGGGAGGAAAAGCATATAGCTCCTGCTCATTTGTACTAGTTATTAACCTGTCACATGGATGTCAGCCTGCCTGAGGTAAAATAGTTGATGGATAAAGAAATAACGGAGATGGTTTTCATGAATAAATGTATTTATGATGAATGCAGCGACTGCAACTCTATTTTTACATGATGATACAGAAGGTGGTTAGGAAACGATCCCCATATTTTAATTAGCAAATATACAAAAGTAAGCTAACTGGGACTAGACTTGTGCATTCCTATTCGGGTGAACATGAAAACGAACAGGAAGGGTGCGTTTTCGCTGTTCAGCGCGAATACCGAACAAACGAACATGGTGGTGGCAAAACGTATACGAAGACAAAGACACACAACACGAAGAATCTTCGTGTTCGTCTTCGTTTACTGATATACCTGGTCCCTTCCCCATCTAGCCTACCTTATCTACGCAGCATCACAGGGGTTAACAGTAGCGGAAATCCATAGGTTCGCCGTCAGGAGTTAAAGACCTTTAACTCTTGGAGGGATGAGACCAATGGTCTCCCCGGTCCAAGCTCCGCACAAGAAAGCCTGCAAACAGTTTGCTGAAGACAAGCAGACTAAGGACATGGATTACTAGAACCATGTCCTGTGGTCCGATGAGACCAAGATAAACTTATTTGGTTCAGATGGTGTCAAGCGTGTGTGGCGGCAACTGGGTGAGGAGTACAAAGACAACTTTGTCTTGCCTACAGTCAAGCATGGTGGTGGGAGCTTTCATTACATTACATTTATTTATATAGTGCCAGCCGTTTCCGTAGCGCTTTACAATCAGAGTAGGTATTTCATATTGGCACATGTAGGGCATTTTGGGACACCTTAGTAAAATGAATGCTTTGTGCTTGTTTTATGCTGTTACGAGGCACGTGCTCCTTAGAAATATCATGTTATGAACCTTGAAACCTGTAATATAAGCTTTGTCCTAAGGCATTAACTGGAGTAGCCAACACTTCCTAAGAATTCCTTATCTGGGGCAGTCTAAAGGTTTGAAGGTTGCGATTTTTAAGAGCAATGAAAACATGAAACATTACAACAATACTGTTTTTTTAAATAAGTAATGAAAATACACAAACGAACAGATTCTGAAGGAAACACTACTTAATGAATTGATTACTTGCTTCTTTAAATCAAAGGTTTGGCAGTGATGAACTAAAACGTCAGTTCTTAGCACCGACTATAACAGGCGATCTTGTTGCATGTCTTGGAGTTAGTGAAGCAGGAGCAGGATCTGACGTGGCAAGTAAGTAACACAACACAGCTTATATTATTAAAGCAGAAGGCCTAATACATGTAACTAAAGGTTTTTGAGCACTGCCGTGTGCGAGGAGTAGGAGGGGGAGAGGACAAAGAGTGGACATGGCCAAACATCTCTCCATGCTCAGAGAAAAAGCAACGTGACCTGGGAATCTTGGGAATCAGTGCTTCACTTGGAGGAACTCGGTCAATCCCAGAGCGTTTCCAGTTATTGTTATTATAGTATTCATACTCAAAGGAATTGCAAATAATTCTCATATAGAAGACACCATCAGTGTTAGAATTAAACTTATACAGTGAAAACCACACTACACAAAATAATGCCCGCATGTAATGTTTACATGTACAACATTTTCTGTTCACTTTCTTAGGCATCCAATAAGTTGAGCTAATAGAAGAACACCCAAACCCTCCCCAGATCATCTTCTACTATTCAGTTGCAGACTTTGTGTATTTTTCAAATGTTATAAACTGGTGCAAGACTTAACAGAGAGAAATGCTTCCTTGCCTTTGCAAATACACACAATTTAAACTGAGAGACCCAAAGAACACTCTGTAAAAGAATGATTCTGTTCAATCATGTCTATGAACCTTAAGTTGTAATGCTACAGAAATGTTATTGTTAAAGAAAATGGATTATTGTGCACCATATACAGTATGTTTGGAGTAGAGGCGCCATGTGAAAAGAATAGCTTGCCAAGACATTAATTGAACGTGTTTATAAAACACTGAGCTTTTACTAAAAGTCAACTTTGGCCTCAGTAGTCTTGCTCATCACTCTTCAAAGTATATGTCATATATTCTACCATATTTAGTTTTACCTTTGTAAATACATATGGCAAAAGTGTTTGTAACCTTACTTTTTCTATTACGATACTCTGTTTCACTCTTAAAACAAGGTGCCAAGGCCACAAACGACAGCTAAATCTAAGAGTCACTCACCACTAGTAATGTTTTTGGTATTTTGGCGTGCTTTGACCAGTTTTGTCCCAGAAGATCCCCAATTCTTCTGTCTCCTCACCTCCCTAACTCCGCCACCAGGTCCTCTGCCACCTATGAAGTATAGCTTTTTTGCTGCTTCTTCCAGTTTACGTTTCCACTTTCATTTCATAAACTCAGATGATTATACAAAATGTCTATCTCGATCTCTAGTTGTCCTCTCGAGGTTGTCCTCCATGTTGTCAACCAATGTCTTTTTTTTCCTTCCAACTGATATAATCACCAATGTAACATTTTCTGTACAGTATGTTGTTCAAACCATAATTAGAAAGGTTGGTGTCATTATTGATATAGTCTTCCCTCCCCACCCTTCCACATTTAGTCAATTATCTAATCATATTAGTATATTTTTCTTTGTAGTCATATATTCTTGTAGTTTATGCACTTTCCTTTCTCAATTACTACTTCAGAAAAGCTCTCATATACATAAATAATAAACATAAAATCCATTAAATACTATTAGGATATAGATATGTAAATTACCATTATAATATTGAGCTATATACTACACAATATTGTTTCAAGTATATTAGTACAAGGGCTAAATATATTTGTTTATTGCCATGTTGTTCATAATGCAGTCATTTTATTGTATTTTTGTTTGAGTAGGTATCAAGACCAATGCTGTTAAAAAGGGTGATGATTATGTCATTAATGGTAGCAAGATGTGGATCACGAACGGTTGCCAAGCCGATTGGATGTGTTTGCTTGCCAATACAAATACTGGGCCTTCTCATAAAAATAAATCGCTAATCTGCCTACCCATGAAAACACCTGGTGAGTTTGATACACATACATAGTAGCTGCCTTGGATCATACTTTTATAAATTATGAGTTTTGTGGCTATTTTATAGTTACACATCTGTTCGTAAAGCATGTACTGAATGGTAATGGAAGAACTGAAACATGCCTTACACTTTTCTATCGCCAAGCTTTGCGTAGCATGGCTGTGACAGTGATTGACAGTTGTTGTTCTAAGATGTTCTTCAGACGGCAGGTGGATTTCACCACGTCAGATTAGGACCTTATGCTGGAGGGATTGCCAGTCCTGGACATGTGCCCAGTAGGCATAAGAGCTTGTGATGCCCGTCAATGTCAATATTCTGGCACTGTCACAAAAAGGTTCCTCGTGTAGTGTTACTATGACATAACATTTTTATTTTCCATGTAAAAAGTATAATCCTTCAATCATTTGTACTGCAGTTTCATTTTCTGCCTCATATTGGTGCCAGTTTAGATAAAAAACCTAAGGGACCAGAGGATCTGTCATTAATGAAACCGTAACTGATGGTAGAGTCCTGACCATTAACCATAAAAACCTTTCAGATTTTTGACGGTCGGTATTCTTTAAATCTAGTTTTCCTGCAATGATAGTAGCTTTTCAAACAACCTTGTTCTATTAAAAAGCCATCAGTAGTCTCACTTTACCAGTTTCTAGAGTTCGCAAATTATTTCAATATACAAATAATATACGGGACCTCTGAGGTCCTATCTTTCCATTTGAGGTCCTGAAAGCTTATGTGACATCTACAACTTTTTCTATGATGGCCGATTAAAAGTTATCTACTTCAATTAAAATCTCAGTCTGCACTTGGATTAATACTGCTATTACAAATTTCTGGTGACATAGGTTATTTAATGGATCTGGATAAGGGAGTATAATGGGCCTATGGAGGAAGACTTATTCTATTTTGGAAGTAACACATTCTGCTTATACTTTGTAAAATAATAAAACGGTTCTATGTTAAACAATAAAGTATAGTGGATTCTGTAATAGACCCGATAACACTTGATTGCTGGGGGAATAATTAACGAGTCATTTCATTCTTTGTAATACACAAGATATAATCTGTTATGTGCCTGCCATGATTCTCGTTGTGAATCAATACATTCTTTCTGGGGCAATTGTTGACTTCAGCGAGTTGCTCATCCCAAACAGAACTGTAATATATTCTATTCATTTATGTCACTTGCCCATTTCATTAGCGATAACATGACTAATTGTTTGGTAATAAATCTTATTTTCCCTTATCTAACCCACTGGGCACCAGGTATTCAATAAGAATGCTTAATTTGCTTTTACTGAAAATGATTAAATGTATTCAGACAGACCCGTCTTTTTAATGCCTGATGGTAAATTGTGTTTGTGGAATACAGTTTAGAGTGTCACATTCCGATTAGTAATTTTCTGTTAGTAACAGCAATTTCTCACCATTACATGTTAATTTTTAACTGTTAAACCTGACAGTTCGTTTAGCTATTTATATTCTCATGGACACAAATGTACATTAATTTTTTAGGTGTCCAAATTACCAAGAAAATCAAAAAGATTGGAATGAAGTCATCCGACACAGCTCAGATATTCTTTGAAGATGTCAGAGTTCCAAGTAAATATTTGATTGGGGAGGAAGGAATGGGTTTCATGTATCAGATGTTGCAATTCCAGGAGGAACGCATGTGGGGAGTAGCCAATGGTAAGTTCATTTCTTTCCTCTTTTTCCCACATGCCTTTGGCTGGAAACCAAAAAGGACTTTATTAACTAAAAGAAAAGGAAAATATACTTGTATCTTATACCCACTTTTCTCTGGCTTGCTTGAGTTTATTTTGACTTGAGTCTTGCAATGTAACACCGAAACAAATGTTAGTCTGCAAGCCGTGGCTTCCTGTTGTAGGCGGGTTATAAAGACATTGCGGTGTCCCTTACCAGCAATGACGTGCATGACTGTTTTTTCACAGTTCTGTTAGACAGTGACTAGGAAACATCAGGGTGATTAAGTAGGAAACAAAAACAGCACAGTGAAATATTAAAGGTTCCTTAGCATTACATCTGAGCTAATATCCTATGATTTTACATGACATAATATTCAAGAAAATAATGAGCAATACCCATCAGTTTGCAAGAAGACTCCTTAGACTCTGGGATCTGCATGGAGTAGGTGGGAAAGGGAATCACCCAAATACCGGTATATATTTGGCAATATACTCAAAATTGGTCAACATGCATGACTATAGAAAGTATAAAAATTTACTATTTAGGAGCTCAAATATAAGCTCGGTAAAAGATTACAGAAAGCAATATATAGGGTCTATTGACCCTATAAAAATAAGTTATACGAAAAACAACCTTACGTTAGTGGCTTTCATATGGCACTCCGTATATGTGAGAGTAATGTTGGTCCTTTGGATGGATCTGATTAAAACATAGACATACCGTATTTGCTCGATTATAAGACGACCCTGATTATAAGACGACCCCCCAAATCTGAATATTAATTTAGGAAAAAAAGAAAAAGCCTGAATATAAGACGACCCTATAGGAAAAAAGTGTTACCAGTAAATGTTAATTCATGTAAACTATTTTTTTTAATAAAAGCTATGATTGAGAAAAATATTTTGGTTTTATTGCCTTCTATTTCCCCCCCCCCCCAGAAATTCACATCTGCCCCAGAAATGCCTTATACCCCCTATATGCCACTGTGCCCCATGATATGCCTTTTAACCCTATATGCCACTGTGTCCCATGATATGCCTTTTGACCCCCTATGTGCCACTCTGCCTCCAGAAATGCCCTCTGGCATTTAGGTTAAAAGGCATATTATGGGGCAGAGTGGCATATAGGGAGGTTTAAGGCATTTCAGGAGGCAGAGTTGCGTATAGAGAGTAAAAAAGGCATTTCTGGGGTTAAAAGGCATTTCATAGAATACTCTGCCTCCAGAAATGCCTTATGCCCCCCATTTAACACTCCCCCAACTTACCGGTGCTTCTGACTCCCCTGTCATGCCGGTGCGGGGAACTCTGATCTCTGACAGCCGGGGAAGGTCTGTGCGATGGACGCAGACAACCCCCGCTGCTAGCCACACCTCCTTTCGGCTGCAGCGTAAGTTGTCTACGTGAATCGCGTAGACATCTACACACTGCCCCGGCTACACACCTGGGACTCAGAAGCACCGGTAAGTGGGGCGGGGGGGGGGCAGCCAGGAGGATCCAGGTCCCCTGCAGCTGCAGGGGATCTGGATCTTAGTCGTCTCATAGTCAGACCTATTTGAGGTCTGATTATAAGACGACCCCGATTATAAGACAAGGGGTATTTTTCAGAGCATTTGCTCTGAAAAAACCTTGTCTTATAATCGAGCAAATACGGCAATAGGCAACGTCCTAGCAGAGACATTGCCAACACTACTGGAATAGGGTTGTATCTGTGATCTAACATTTAATCAATTTAATAAATTTTCCTCCTTTTTAACTCAGGGGTGGATAAACTCTGCTATACATTTGAAAAACACAAACATTCTGGTCTAAAGTGCTCAACTGAATAAAATATGGGGAAATCACTATGTAAAACAGTGGAATGCGTTAAAAAAGGAGGAAAATGGATTAAATGAATCTGTACAGTCCTGCAATGTGGATCTATTAATCAAATAGATCTTTTCTTGCAGATTCTGTTAATGACGATTAAGAAAATTTTGATATAGTCACAAACTATAGTAGTACAGTCAAGTCCATCTCTGTAACTTGCCACCACAATATGTACAAACATTTTTTAAATGACATTTAACATTATAATTATAGTTATTTTTGCCTCTTTAACTTTCTGTGGTACCAAAAAATAATTGTAGTTCCGAAATATCCCACACAAGTTGAATGTTTTTACAATTCTTATGATCCCTTTGACTTTCCAAAGATGGAAAAAACACTGACATTTCAACCAAAATTCCACATAACCACCTGTGAGATTTTTGTAAATTCCACCCCCCAAAAAATTGTACATTTTGCAATCTTCATAACTCTGTATGCTGTAAACTCTGATCTGTGCTTATGAAAGACAGAAGAAGGAAATTATACCTGCATGTTGTACCTGAAATATATATATTTTTAATGCTTTGCTCATTTCCGCTGTTTGTATTTCTAATGACGAGGTAGCTTGTTAATGTAATGTGTATGTTTTTCCATTGTTAGTTCTTACTCCAATGGAAAACGTCATAGAAGAAACCATCAAATACACAAGAGACAGAAAGATCTTCAATCAACCAGTATTAAACAATCAAGTTGTTCATTTTCGCTTAGCAGAACTGGCAACAGAGGTTGAGCTACTTCGGTCATTGTTGCACCGTACAGTTGGTAAGTTTTTGACATTAAAACCATACAATCTGGGTGATAAATGTGACTGTAGGTTTGAACATTTGTATGTCTATTAAAAAAATCCTTGTCTTATTTAGTTTGATTTTCACAGTATTTTTGCGCACTCTTGTATTTTTTTACTGTGTGAGCCATGATCCCAGTTGTTTTCTTTTGTGAATAACCATGCTGGGGTTTATTCACCCATCCCTGAGTCTGTGAGTGAGAAGATGTGAAATGTAGCAGTCCAGCTCCATGACTTTAATATGCATTATGAAGGACCAATCGTAGTGAGCTTCTCATCCAAGAAGGGCTGTTCTGGCCCTGTATGAAGCATATTTCAATCGCTGAGGTGGCTTTTATGAGATTTCACTAATGTAACAAAGGATTATTCATTATTGCATTGCTGAATCAGGGTGTTGATTTATTTTAGCTCATTCATGGTTTGGCGAGTAATTCCACCAGTCTTCCACTATACCCTCTTGTTCTATATAAATACAGGTCTGTATTTGACTGTATTGTAGGAAAGGGTTGATTTAAATATTTCAGTTTTCTCACAAAAAATGTATTTTGTTTTCTATAGGGATGTACATTGAAGGAAATGATGTAACCAAATTTGCCTCTATGGCCAAATTAAAAGCTGGTCGGCTAGTGCGGGAAGTAAGTGATAGCTGCCTCCAGTTCTGGGGAGGAATGGGTTTCACAGATGAAGTCCTTGTAAGCAGATTTTATAGGTAAGTAACCAATGAGTCTGACCTTGGACAATATAGCTGAGGATTTCCATTTCAAGGAGACCATTTGTGTTTCTGTTGTTGGCTAGGGCAGCCCATTTTTGGGGTAGTTCAGTAGCCTATAATTGCATGGGTTGTGGCTTTTATGGTTCGGTACACTTGGCATAATTATAAAAATCTATTTTCTGAAAATAAGGGAAATATAATAAGCTCTTATTGATACAAAATTTAGAAGATTCATAGAGGAAACAAAAGATACCCCAAATATTAAACATTCAGTCATTGTCATTGTCCTAAATAATTCTTTGAATTACCCAAAATAATAATTTGTCCATTGCCATGTTTTTCTACGGCAGTTCCTAAACAGAACAGAGCCATTACCACCCAGGGCTAAAAGAGATTTTAGCAGTAACAAAAAATGGTAAATGTGAGTGTGTTTTAAGTATGGGATTGGTCATTTTTATGACAAGGGCAAACCCTATAGAGTATCCAAATACCGACTATAATGCATTTGGTGTACAGATTACCATAAAAAGTTCAGAGGGAATACTCTAGAGTACAATGCCTGGAAAGTTATCAGAACAAGCGCATAATTAATTATTGCAACATTAAAATACGTTTTCCTGGTTTGTTATTTAGGATTGTACAAGAATCTAACCTTTGTCCACAAATCATCTAGCAGTTAATTGGTTTTGGTTAGGAGTCTTGCTGTGGTTTCGGTTTGGGATTCATAGAACACGCGTATCTTATTTGTTTGGATTTTTTTCAACTCTTCAGTAAAAAGATATTTTGCCTTATAACGCATTTGTAAATTCCCCAGCACAGTTAGTGCCTGGCACAGGGTTGCTATAGATGTCAGAATGCATTCATCATCCTCTCCTCTTGCGTACTTAGAGCTTTACTGATTTCCCCTAAACCTAAAAGTACGGTAGTCTTACCTGTTAGGAATTCTGAATGGTACACTTGTTACAGAAAGTTACAGTAATGACCTTTTCAGTAACAATTTTTAATATAAATTTATGAGTCTGTCCGCATGTTTTTGCATTTTCATTCTGTTCATAAATTAGTTTAGTAAGCTTTATACTATTGCGTTCTAGTTTTGCCTGTGTTTCCCCATAAATATGTTTATTTATGTGTGTTTTTTTTTTAGTTCTTTGGTATATTTCTCGATTTCTCATTTTGTGTGTTTTTAACATTCCCCTGATTTCAAGAATAATTTATAATATTTTTTGACTTCATGGTGCCTGGCCCGATAGGGAGGATTTGGCAATAACATCGATAACCATTAAATATGTGTTGTGTTTTTTGTGGTTTTCAGCCAGATAGAGACAGAACTGAGAGTTGAAAGCTATTCTGCTCTTATAATGAAAAGTTCTGATGTGCTTTCCACCTTTTGTACAATTTTAAAATGCTATAAGTGACACCTGCTAGACATTTTACCTTCTGGCTTGGATACTCTGTCTTTCTTTACTCTGGTGAAAGCTGTGCTCTAAATAATTAATAGACATACTGATGTTTTTTGCAAGATCCCTTTGTACAACTTTGAAAGTTTTGCGTTTTCCACATAACATTGAGAGATTGTTAGATTGTTTGAGCAAGTCTAACTTGTTCTGTGATGCACTGCTTGTTACATCTACCCACTGTTTAGCCATTGTACAGCTCTGTGGAATATGAAGGGGACACCATGTACAATTGGAAATTATTCTAGCCTGGGTGCCCGAATAATTATAATTTTAATAAAGACAGGAGGCGAGTATTTTGCATATCTTCCTTTACTTCTCACCAATAGCAGCAAAGAAAGAAACATTGAAAAAGAAAAAACAACCAATAGGCATCCTACACAAGGTATATAAACCCTAGCCAGTCCTTCCACTTCCTCTTGCGACCGATGCGAACCGGAACCTACGAAGAACATCCAAACACCGGCGACAAACACCGGACACGAACTGGAACTCCAACCAGAAGTCGGAAGAAGGCAAAGAGCAGCCGACGACCTCCAACAACGAGAAGACTGGATCCATGGCAGGCTCCAAACAGGAACAGGGAAGTCCGCATGAGAAAGAACCTCAACAGCAGGTAACGAAGGATCTCAACCCGGAGGGGCACCACCCGGACAGGGCATCAAGCTGAAAAGCAAAGAGAACACGTAACAGTACCAGATACCAATGATATGGTAAGGGAGAACACAGGTACACAAAAGCTGCAATAGCAGAGGCAACAACCACCACTAAAATAAAAACGCCGAAATGCACTAATGACAATAACAGGAGTAAAAGACTCCGCAAACGAAAAATTACCTCACCATGGATCCCGAAGCTAAACGGGAGGGAAGGGAGGGAAAATACTCGCCTCCTGTCTTTATTAAAATTATAATTATTCGGGCACCCAGGCTAGAATAATTTCCAATTTTAAGGCAAGACAGGAGGCTTCCTATTTTGCAGTTTTAACGCCCGACACCAACGCGGGAACTGCAGAGGATAGCGGACGAAAATAAAAGGTGCGAAAGGTAGCAGCACGAGACCAGTCCGCCGCCGACAAAATATCGCTCAAGGCCCCCCCGGCCCGAAGGGCGCCTGAGGCCGCCGCACCCCTGACCGAGTGGGCTCCAAAAGAGGTCGCTACACCCGCCAGGGAGAGCAACCAACGAACCCACCTGGCTAAGGTAGGGCTGGAGACCGGCTGAAAAGGCCGAACATACGAGATGAGCAACCGAGAAGAAGAGGGAGACCGAAAGGCCGACGTACGAGCCAGGTAAGCCTGAACACATCTGGCAACGCAAAGTTTAGGATCGTCAGACAGGTAAGGGTAAGCTACCGAAGAGGACAGAGACTTAGTCCTCCTGTGAATGGAGAAGCGAATACCGTCAGGCGAAAAGGAGATAGCCGAGGCATCGAAAGCCCGAACGTCAGAGACCCTGCGAAAAGACAAAAGACATAAGAGCAAGGTAAGTTTAGCTGACAACTGACGTAAAGACAGGGAATCGTTATCGGGCCAGGCCCGAAGGAAATCCAGGACCAGGGCCACATCCCACAGGGAGTCATACCGAGGGGCCGGAGGCCTGGACAATCGAATGCCCCGTAGCAAACTGCACACCAAAGGAGCCTTACCCACAGGCTCACCCGAAAAACCCACATGGCCAACAGAAACGGCTGACCGAAAAAGGTTAATAGTCCTATAAGACTTACCTTCCTGAAACAAGCCGGCCAGGAAATTAAGAACACCCTCTATAGGGGCCGAATAGGGATCCATTTGTTGTCCCAAACACCAAGAAGCCCATCGTCCCCAAGCCGCCCGGTAAGACTTCCGGGTGCCCGGAGCCCAAGACTCTCGGAGCCGGGACTGAGTGACCTCCGATAGGCCCTGGACAAGCTGGGGTCCCCCGAGATCGTCCACAGGACCAGAGATAGGCGTCCCTCTAGGAGGAGAGGGTGAAACCGCCCCTCCTGGTCCGTCAGAAGAGACGGAAAAACCGGAAGGGCCAACGGATCCTGAACCGACAGTTCCAGCAGAGCCGGGAACCAGGGCTGCGCATGCCAGAGCGGAGTCACCAGAACCAAGGAGCCACCTGCACGCCGAAGAAAGTGGACGACCCGAGGAATCAGGGCGAAGGGGGGAAAGGCATAAGCGCCGGACACCGGCCAAACCTGAGTGAAGGCGTCCGTCGCCAGGGCTTTCGGATCTGGAAGCCAGCTGAAGAACTCCCGGAGCTGGCGATTCGTCCTCGACGCGAAGAGGTCTAGGTGTAGAGGCCCTCGGAGACGCAGGATGTCCTGGAAGACCCTCGGGTGAAGCCTCCAGTCGCTTGCATCTCTCCAATGTCTCGAGAACCAGTCTGCTAACAGGTTCTCCGGACCCAGAAGGTATTCCGCCTGCAAGGTGATGTTGCGAGGGAGACAAAAATCGAAGATGCCTTTCGTCAGTTCTGCGAGAAGCTTGGAGCGCGTACCTCCTAGACGGTTGATGTACCGCACCGCCGAGATGTTGCCCATACGGAGAAGGAGACAGCAATCGGAACGGTCCCTTGCCAAGCTGCGGATAGCGAACGACCCCGCAATCAGCTCCAGACAGTTGATATGGATCGCTCCTCCAGCGACCAGGAGCCTCCCGTTGCCTCGGTGAGGGATGCTGCGCCCCAGCCTAGCGAACTGGCGTCAGACTCCAGGATGAAATCGGGCTGGGACCCGAATATGGCCCGGCCGTTCCAGGCCTCCATATGACGAAGCCACCAATTCAACTCCTGGCGAGCTTCTTGATCGAGCCGGATCGGCTGATCGTAGGAAGGGAGAGAGCGAAGGTGTCGCGCCTTCAAGCGCTGGAGAGCCCGGTAGTGCAAAGGAGCCGGAAAAATGGCCTGGATGGACGCCGAAAGCAGACCCACCACTCGAGCTAGCATGCGAAGTGAGCAAACCTCCTTCCGCAAAAGGACGCGGATCTCCTTCCGAATCGTCACCATCTTTGATCTCGGCAGACGCAGCCTTGGAGTCTATGATGAACCCCAGGAACTGAATCCGCTGACGAGGAACCAACTCGGACTTGAGCGTGTTGACGATGAAGCCCAACTGATGTAGCGACCGGACCACGAAATCCGTCTGTCCCTGGAGGAGAGTCCGACACCTGGAGAAAAGAAGAATGTCGTCGAGGTAAACAATACACGTAATCCCCTGAGAGCGGAAGAAAGGCATCACCGGCTTGAGGAGCTTCGTGAAGCACCAGGGGGCCGAACTGAGGCCGAACGGAAGAGAGCGGAACTGACAAAGTTGATCGCCCCAGAGAAACTGAAGGAACTGCCTGTGATCCGGGTGGATAGGGACGGAGAGATAGGCGTCCTTGAGGTCCAACCTCGTGAACCAATCCCCTTCGGACATAAGGTCCTGTAAGAGGTAAATACCCTCCATCTTGAAGTGACGGTAAGCCACAAATGCGTTGAGGGACCGGAGATTTATTACGGGGCGAAATTCTCCGGAGCGTTTCCGGACTAGGAACACAGAGCTGAGGAAAGAGACGGGACCCCTGGACCGTTCGATAGCCCCCTTGGCCTGTAGAGACCGGAGTTCTAACTCTATGAGATGTTGGTCGGACACAGATCTGACCGCCGGAGGAGGTTTGCTTACCTGGAAGGGGGGAGACACGAAGTCTATCAGATACCCGCGAACCGTCTGGAGGATCCAAGGGTCTGACGTAATCCGCACCCAGTTGCGGAAAAAACGGGAGATCCTGCCAGCGACCTGTGGATGGGAAGAGAGACAGGAAACATCTGTACTCACCGAACCCTGAGCGTCCTCTGGGGAAGCCAGTAGAAACTCTGCCTCTGCTGCCTCCACGATGTGGAAAGGGTCGCTGCTGAAAAGCCCCACGGTAGGACGGTTGAGGCTGCTGGGGGTATCTGGAGCCTTGGAAAGAGTAACGGCTGGCGACCTGGCCCCGCGGTCGTCCAGCCCTGGAGGAAAAACGAGGGGCTGGCTGGAAAACCTTGCTCATGGAGAGCTTGGCTTTATTCCACGAAGACAGAAGGGAAACATGACGATTGAGCTCTTTGACAAAGGCATCGTCAAAGAGCATTCCGTTGGCGGCTGCCCCCATATCTTTGGAGCCCAGTTCTGCCAGCCGAGGATCCATACGGAGTAGGACCGCCTTACGTCGTTCTGTGGCAACGGCGATGTTTGCGTTCCCCAGAAGGCAAACAGTCCGGAGAGCCCATTCCCGGACAAGCTTGGGATCAAGGGGAGAAGCCTGGAGATAAGCCTTGTCCGCTAAAGACAAAATTTGGGTAATGGGGCCAATAAGATCCAGGATCTTATCCTGGGCGGATTTAAGACCCTGTTCCAAGCCCTTCCTAGGGTAGCGCGAAGCGGACAAAAGGGCGACCACATTAGGGTCATTAGGAGTGAGCGCCACCTTGTTGGGGATGCAGGGACGGGGACATTCAGCCCGTAGCTTATTGCGCACCTCTTTAGATAAGGGCTTGCGCAGCCATTTGTGAATATATAAAGCAATGTGCTCAGGAGGAGCCCATTCAGTGGCTCTGGGATGGCGCATTGTGGTGGTGTCAAATAGGGCAGTACCGGAGGGGTCTAAGACCGGTAGGTCCGTAGAAGTAGAGGCAGAGTGGGGGTAACCGAGGGGCCTCCGGAATGATGGGGTTCATTAAGAAGGGGTTCCTCCACCAAACACTCACGAACGTATCGCGAGTCTAGAGTCCTGGACGAGGCCAGGTTAAGTGAAGCCTCAGAATTATCAGAACCCTCTGCCTGCCATTCATCTAAGATGGAGAGGGGGAGTTGGAGGGAATCCTCTTCCCCAGCAGTATGGTGCACGGAGAGCAGGGAAGGGGCAGGAATTTTCGGGCGTTTGGCAGGAGCCTTGCCCTTGCCCGCCGAGGCACTGTTGCCCTTCCAGGGGCGTTTAGAAGATCTAAACAAAAAAGCAGAATCACAGAATCAGTAAACTTTCTTTAAAGCAATCACCTATTAAATAACTTTTTTACAGATTTATATTACTGTTTGTCAAAAAAAATAGTGTAAAATGATCTGGGCTTTGTTTGTGGTATAGGTGAGAGTTACAAGATATTTGTACTCATATAGTTATTGCCACCTGGTAATCTCCTCCACCCCTGTCATATCTGCTCCATAACCCCCTTCTATTTGGGTACAGTCGTGGTGCAACACGGTGAAGATGGATGTGTGTGCAGTCGCCAACACAGACTTCTCAACTAGCAGTGCCCTATCTTCTGTGCCCCATGTTGTACTCTAAAACATCAGGTAGTGTGTAGAGCATGAAGGAACACTCTTGCTGAGGTCTGTGCTGGCAGTCCCCCGCTTTCATCTTTACGTCCCGAATGTTGAGGGGTCTAAAGAGATAGCTGCTGTGTTTACCTGAAGTAAGCTTCCCTTATTTGTTCAGTATTTAATGTGTCCCTGGACCTTACAGAAGGCAAACAGGTACAATTCTTGTGCAAAATGCTAAATTTGGAGAATTGAGCAGAAATTGAGTATGGTACCTGCTGAAAATAAAAATAAAATAAAACACAATAAGATTTTTGTTTATGAATTAAACACAGCTCTTATTACCCTTTAAGTCTACTACAAATTAAACATCCATGTTTGTGCTCAACATTCCTTCCATTGTAATAGAATTTGTGAGCCCAGTTACATTATTCTCATTCTTACAGTGGGAAAATCCAAGTTTGGCTGCCCTTTGGGTGTGCTCTCTACAGGGCGTCTCTTGAAATAGACAAGGGGTCTCACCTGCCTTCCTCTCCCACCATGAAATAGTTCCTGGATAAATCATATTACGTGTTTAGATTCTGTAATGCATTAAGTATTTGTGCTGTGCAACACAAACATACTGATTCTGCTCTGAATAATATGAATATTATCAAGGAATCTATGATACTGTTGTTTGGTATCAGTTTTTATTAAAATGTACACTTTAATACATTTTTTAAAGGATTCATACCAGTGTGTAACAAGACATATAATCTATGCTATAAAACATAAAGATGATTCATTCTTTAATGCAGATAATAAAGAGAAAGCTAGGGGAATTTAGTTTATATTACAGTGCCAACTGCCAAACATAGAAAAAGCAGATGGCGCCGTCAGTTCTATCCTTGACCTAGCTCCCAGGAATGGGAGAGAAAAATAAAAATAACTATGAGGAAAATGATGAGGCTATGATAGTGGGGGTGCCCTATGCCCTTTTGTCCAAAGGCGTTGGAGCAGATGAAGTCAGGCCCTGGGTCATATGGAAATTAGTTACTGTTTTTTGAAGACAGGGTGTAGGAACATGTCCTAAAATGAACCTTAAAAAGTATACCCTATAATGTTTAATAACAAAAAAGAATAGAGTTGTCATGCTTAGTTGATTTCTCTTTTTGGATTACAGGGAACTGACATGTTCTTATCAATTTATCAAGCACTCCAGAGGTGGCCTCTCTGCTCACCCCTCCCCTATAGATACGCTAATGCTTTGTGGTAAATCACATTGCTGGGGCCCTGTTGAGCTGGTTAGAGGGATCCGTGATCTCCCCAACCAGTCCTAGAGGGTGCAGCTGCCCTCTCTCGCCTCATTCTTCCTACGACCCTGGTGCACACACTACATTTTAATACAGAACGTATAAATACGTCCATATGGTCCTCAAGGACCATGCTTTATAGAGTGTATGTATACATCCTTTTGCCAAATAGGTTAAAGTAGTTCAAATATTCATTCTATTTTGCTAGGGCTGGATGAGACACCAAAGTGTCCTTTCTGTTTGCCTTGCATATTCTTATACTGGCTGCCTGAACTAATGAACAATCAGCAATTTAATAATATGCCGCAGATAGCCCAGTGGGGTAATAATGGCATACACAGGGCCAGCCCTGCCATGGAGCACAGTGGGGCAATTGCACCAGACGGCACGGAGGAGAGAGGGACACCGAGTGGTTTTCACTTATCAAGTTTTCAGTACCCGCTCGGTGCCCCTCTCTCTCCTCTGCAAGCCCTCTAGCTTGGTCTCGGTGGCGGGTTGTAATGCTTAGCGCCGGAATATGACGTCATTTCCGGCGCTCAGCAGTAAAGCAGCGCGCACCGCGGCAGAACAGAGAGACTCGCTGCAGGACTGCTAGAAGGTAAGTGAAGTACAAAGGGGGGGGATAGGGTAGATAATAGGGAGGGAGGAGGGTAGATAATGAGAAGGTAGGGAGAGGAAGGGTAGATAATGAGCAGTGGCGTTGGCAGGGGCGGCATTTTATACTTCGTCCTAGGCGGCACTATGTCTTGGACTGTATTACATTGGTTTGGTGTATATAAGTGTGAAAGGTGGGAGTTAGTAAAATTTATAGATGTACTTTAAAATAATTTCTGTAAAAAAATGAAATGACTGCGCTTTTGTTTTAATTAAAAAGCAATCTAATTTTTTTCTCTCCCCTCTACAGAGACTCAAGACTTTTGTCCATAGGAGCTGGAGCAGATGAAGTCATGCTCTCAATCATATGCAAATTTATGGGAACGCTTCCAAGCAAAAAATAAATCCTTGGAATATTGTTAAAATCCTAACAGAAAAGTTACAAGATCAACTTTATGCAATTACCAAAATGCTATAACAAAAAATCCAATACAAATGTAATTTAAGATAATTTTCAGTATGTCAACAAAATATTGTTCTCTATTTCTTGTGGTTTGATATTGATATTAATATTGTTTTGGAATAAAATGGATTTGAATAAACAATTACTTATAAATTGTAATGTTTCTTAGGAAGATGCATTTCTTTCTGTTTTGGACATTTAAAAGATCTAGGGTGAGACAGTTAAAATAAATAGAAAAAAATCAGAATGTCAAAAACTGGGAACCACCTGGATTATATTGTTGATTTTCTCTCTCTTTCAATAAACAAAACCTTAAATTGACATTTGCCCCAAAAGAAAAAACTTTGTTATGGAAGCTAATGTTATTTTTTTGGTGCTAGAAATTACTGATATACACTTTATTTTCTACAGCTGCATTACTGATAGCTGCAGACACAAGCTGATGCTGTCAATGCACATCTTGGCTAATCGACCAAGACCAGATGCAGATCAAGCAAACCTCTTGCAACTTTCCTGAATTAAAAATACTTTTTTTTTATTTGTTATAAATTGGTACAGAGGGGTCCAGTTAAGATCGCCTCAATTGATTCATGTCAACAAGCCGCTGCATCCCACAGGAGCAGCCAGAGACTGTTATAGCCCAGAGAAAACAGCTTGTAACTTCTAAAGTACACACTGCTTTCTGTAAAGTCACTGGAGGAGGGGACATTGATTCTCGAAATAGATAATCATGAGAAATTTAAAATTTTTACCAGTTAAACCATGTCGCTCTGAAAGAAAATAGAGCAGCCATGTTTTTCATGGAAAATGTTAACAGCCAATGAGATGTGACCTCTTCCCATACATCCACTCTACTGGGTGATATCCATCTTGATTATCAATCCTTTGAAATGTATCTGATACATTCTTGAAAAGCATACAAAGACACAATGGAAATGGTAAAATAAAATAAGTATAATCACTCTTTTAAGTAATTACATAGTCGTGTTTTTACTCTGTAAGCTTATTCTTCTGACAATTCCATAAACCTAGGGTACATAGTCACACAAAAAATGCTATTATTACTTCAACTTTAACAATGGAAGTTAGTTGTTTATTGCAAGTTCCAGTAACACTTAAAGGATTTCTTTTTAATATCTGGATGTCTCCTGAAATATTCTGACATCATACTAGATTTTCAGTAATAAAAGATGTTTTATAGATCTTTCCCAACAAACTTAGGACAGTCTTAGTAAGGTAGTGTTTCTTGCAGCATAGTTTTTTACTAACAATTTATGATTTGTTTGATTTTTTTCATTATACTGTATTCTATACTGTTATACAAAAAAAACACATTATATGGTAGTCGTAAGTGATCTTGAGATATACTACATTTACTAGCATGAAACAAAAGGTTCACCTTCATGTAAATCTCAAGTGGGTATTTTATTCATAATATAGAAGGGAACAATAGTCTTAAAGAAATATGTCTGATTGCTGCAAGATGCCATGCTGGATCGGACTTGCAATTCTATTAGAGTTATAGCCTAAATAACGTGCACAAGGGTATACTTAGGAGTGCCGCTTCAGTCAGCACGATATTACTGCACTGGATAGAAATGCCCTGGCTGAACTCCAGAAAATATTATGTACAAATATTGCACCTTTTGCTTTAATCCCTTAAGGACTAGGGCTTTTTACCCTACAGGACTACAGAGCATTTTTTGTGTTTTTGCTACTGAATGTCTGTCTTCAACTGATATTTACCCACACAAATATATATAAAAAGTAAATGGGTTTAGCGGTATTAGTCCAGTGGACAAAAAGGCCAAAAAATGGACTAACATGATATTGAAAAGACAAGTTTTAGAGAATTATCCTCTGATCCTGATTTTATGTATTCCAACATAATTTTAAATGGTATTCTAGTTTATTTTAATCCCTACTTAACCCTAAACATAACCCTATCTAACTATACTCACTAACTCCAGCCTCACTAACTACCTAATATACATTAACGATGAAATATAAAAAGGTATATACAGCATATATTTTTCTTACTGTTTCTATCTCTCTCTCTAGCTCATCAATATGTATGTGCATTTGGTTGGCTGTAAAAGTGATCACATGCATTAAAGTTTAGAGGAGCTGCTGTAGAATGGCCACTCCAGCCATGGAGTGATCAGCTACAGCAGTGACCACATGGTCACCACGATGACAGTGACATGGGTCTGTATTTTCACCAATGATGTTTCAGGTACATCATTTTATAATGTTCCTGGTACGGCATTGGTCGAGAAAGGGGCTACGAGTGTTCCTTTAAACACTGAATCTACTGTCAGAAAAAAAACAATGTTTCAATGCAAACCTGGTCTAATAGTCAAAAGGAATAGAATTTCAATAGGGGAAATTGAGCGAGATTGTTTGAAACATTTCATTTTAACTGTTACATATTAAGCCCTCTATGGAGAGTCAAACCAGTTATAATCTTTTGATTGGAAGTGAAAGGTCCTTAGAGATTGTTTCGCTCTCTATCAGGCAGTGAAATATCTTGGTGTGCAATTATATATTTCTGGGATATGTAACTATCTTGTATCCTGAATATGATTTGCTTATGTTAGATCTTCTTTTAGAACTAAATTAATAGAAGTTTGAAATAGAGGCCTTTTTACACGATGAAGATCTTCTGATCGGTGAAGTTTACAAGTATCTCCAATATACAATGCAAACTAAAACAACCCAACAAAGCATTTTGAAGAATTTATTGTATTTGAGGCAAAGGGAGCAATGTTCTAAATTAAACACAGGGAAACTTAAATTCAGTGGTGTGGTAACCCTCAATGTTGTAAGGATGTTGAATTCATGCGATTATCTTTAATATTCCTGTAACACAGCATTATATGTGCTTTGATGTTATACTGAACATTAGCATCTGGTTCTAGCCTTGCTTTTCCTGTATACATAGGAAGCCACATGCGACCCTCAGACCACTGTTTCATGGTCAGCTTGGAGAAGGTTTTACCCAAGTGATAAAAATGAAAGCATCTTGAGTTAATCACTGGCTACATTATTTTAACAGCCTCTGATATTGTCATTACTGGATTGGAAGAGATGAGGGATCATTTAGATGGGACATTTCCACCTATTCAATCGTCAGTCTTTTATTTGATCAATAGGATTTCTTCTAAAATCAGGCTAGATGTAAATAACTAAAAAAAAAACTTTTGTCGACAGATCAATTCTTTGGCTCTTGGCCACTTTTTAATTTCTTGTTTTATGGTAAAGGATCAATCCATTCTATACCCTGCAGAATATGTTTAGCTTTTGGAACAAACATTATGCAGAGGTATTGGAATCCTAAACATGGGCGCTGAAAAGGCTTCCTTGCTACCGTCATGGAAATAAAAGGAATATAAGAACACAAATATGCTTTCTTATACATGTACGTGTACAGATAGCCTTGCTGACAGTCATGAGATGGATAGCTAAGTAACTATATTTATTGAGCAGCATTTGACACTGGAGATAACCGTAAGGGCTTTATTTTACTTACTAAAGAAAAAGATTGGCCAATTGGTCCAGGAAAGAAACTTTCTCAGAAAATTTGCAGCCACATTTTTGTACCAGTATGGGTAAATCCCAGCTCTGAAATGCTGTAGAGTATATTTCTCCTTTGCATGTCTACTGGAGCAGCAAGCCCATTGCACTACAGGTCCTGCATCTGATAGCAAAGTCTTCTGTTAAACAGCTCCATAGTCACCAGCCACAGTGACTGGGCACAGAAGCTCCTGTCACTTTAGACCCTCTAAAAGTATGAAAAGTATTTCTTAGCCAGGGATTTAACTGCAACAGACTCCTGAGAGATACTCGCCGATGCGCCACTCTCCTCGAGAAGAGGAGAAATGCATGGGAGAAATATTGTATGCTAGAAGTTGCAGGTTGTTTTATCTGATAGATGCAGCAATACAGTTGTTGACGATTCCACCTTTTCAGTTTTACCTTAGATTAACAGGCTATAAGCCCTGGGGCTTCTAGTTCCCTCTGCAAACTATACCTTTAGTGCCCTCTTCTGCATGCACTTACATCCTAAAAAGGGAGAAAATCAGCTCCACTGCATAGGCAGCTGCCTAGACCTTCTCTACCTGTCTGAGGTGGAAAACTTTATTTCCTACAGCAGGAAAATTTATCCTGCCACTTCCTAACAGATTGTAGGTATCTTAAAATGGCATTGGTTACTTCCATAGAAGGCAAAGTTACTTTTAAACGTAACATCTCTTAAAAAATTGGATAACTACTCAGTTTGGTACATTTCTGGTACAGTAATAAAATAAAATCCTTCTTTTGTATTTAGCTGATAATGCCCATATAATCAGGCCCAGACTGGCCATCGGGCAAACCAGGCAAATGTTTTCTGCATGCACAGAGCTGGATGCCATTCACTAAATGAGAGGGATATCTTAAGAAGGTATGTCCCAGAAACGTCCTAGACACCATACTCTAATTCAACAAACACTTATCATCAGCAAAACACTTCTGTTGATATTTAGGTAAAGACTGGAACTGTGATTTATTACTGTCATACTTCTGAGGAGGTTTTGGTGGTTTTCTCACACCGTTTTTATTATTTTTATATACAATTAGTGCAAATTGTGCTAAAATATGATCAACTAGCCTCTTATTGTCCCACATGCCTGTGCAGTAGGATGAAGCAGAGTGAATACTGACCAATCATGCCCCCTTCTGGTATATGTTGGAGATTCAGTGCAGAAGACCTCATCCGACCGTTTGTTTCATGTTGTAAAACATTTTTTACTGTGTTCTACTTCAGAGATTATAATATAACGTACTTTTCCTTGTAGTTGGCTTTTTGATTGTATTGTCTGTTGGCCTGTTTGTAAAAGTCTTTTGAATATGCCTTTAACAAGATTTTTAACAAAAAGCCCCAGCCGAACACCCAGTTTATTTAGGCTGGTGTGATAAAGATTTCTCTGTATGCACCGCACACCTAGCCTAAAAATGCCGGGGCTAATGAAAAATAAAAAAAATGCATGAAAGGTTGTGAGGTGTAAAACTTGCTTCGTCATGCGCTACTAAAAGGTGAGGTGATAACTTTAAGTTCAGAGTACGAAGCTTACTGTCTATTACAAAAAGGCACTTAATCATAGCCAAGAGATTGAGAAGCAATATTTTTTTTATTTTATTATTTTTTTGTTGTTGTTGTTGAAACCCTAAAGTCAGTGGCTCTGCAGTGAAGAAAAACAGAAAAAGGTGACTAGTGCCGAGCGTGCCCTAAGACCACGGTGGGCACTAGGCCCCCCCCCCATTCCTTCCCTCCCCGGCCATAAGGCCTGCAGGAGGGCCAGATCTTCTTGGTCTCTTCTGGAAAGGGTTGGGACCACTGGAACAGTTACGAGAGGAGGGATGCTCAAAAAAGCTACCTAACTCCCCTCCTCATCAAAACAAAGTAGACCTTTTTATGGGACCCACCTTGGCTTTTCAGTGGATAAAATCTATGTACCCATTATAATTTATTAAAAATAAAATATTCAAAATAAACAAAAACATCTGTGCAATCATTTGGGGGGAAACTATATACAAGGTGCTCCCCAAGGAAACCCCAGCCTTAGACTGGTGTGATAAAAAATGTATCCCATATCAACCGCACACCTTGCCATAAAGGCTGGGACTAGCACACAAAAAGTGCTTCCCAGCATGTGCAACAATTAAGTTTAAGTGTGCTTAACCTCACACATCACTATCGTGCATAGCACCCAGTCTTGGACCAAATACTAAGGACAAATTGCAATTTCAGGGCTTCAAGCTACCCCAGCCATAAGGCCAGAGGATCAAGCTTGTCCCTCTCTCACAAGTACTCACTTGATCTTAGCCAAAAGGCCAAGAAGCTATATTTATTTTTTTTCTTTTGGAAGCCCGAGGCGTCGTGCTTCTCGTGAGGTACTCTGTGTTCTTCGTGAGAAGCCGCAGAAGAGGCCTGATCCTTCATAAATTCTTCTGACTTGGCACTCCTCGAAGGGATACGCCAAGTCTTTCTTCCCGCCAGAAGGCCTGCTGGAGGGCCAGATCTTCTTGGTCCCCAGCCGAAGAGGAGGACCACTGTAAGGAAGAGGTAGGGAGTCAAAAGGCATCCACTATCTCTCCCAACAAAGAACTGGAATCCAGCATCACCAGGGTGCAGTGATCCAATGTAAAAACAAGTCAATGCCACTATTCTTACCATTTTCAAACAACACAGTGAAATCAAAAAAGAAATTGAATCAGTGCAAATCATGAGAACCATAAATAAAATAGTATCCAGCCATATACCTGTATGGGGGGGGTTTCTGCCACACGCTCATCAGCAGATTTTTGCACCTTGGATCCCCTCATGTACTTTTTATTTTTGCATACACTAGCCCCAGCCTTTTAGGATAGGTGTGCAGTATATGTGGAGAATTTTGTTAACACACAATACAGAAAAGCTGGGGCTTCTTTTGGGGGCACTTTGTATAAAGTTTTTTATTTATTTTATACCTGTTGGTTAGCCTGCTCGACGCCACGTTAGCCCAAACAGGCTAACGTCGAGCAGGCTAACCAACAGGTATAAAGACATTGCATGGATGGCCATTCAGGGAGGCCTCCCCCTAAGGACATTTATGCATGCCAGGGGGCTGTGCAGATATAGTGCCCATAGTGCATTGTGGAGGAGGAGACTTCACTTGTTCAGCCAAGACGGCTGTGGCGTCGGGGAGCCCTGGGATGTTCTCGATAGTGTCTTTGGCTCTGATGAGCTTGTGGATCACACGGGGTAACCACAGGTCTGGTTTAACTCCCTCACAAATTTGCCCACGTCCAAGCAGAAGCTCAGGGCTTCACGCTTTCCCTCTCTCATAGGTACTCACTTGATCTTAGCCGAAGAAGCTGGCTTTCCCTCAAGGGGAGGGGAAATTATGTGGCTTACTGCTTAAGGTGGTATGTGGACCACACTCAAAGTATGTTATGGTGGGGGACAAGAAAGGTGATGATAAATCCCTCCACTTAAAGCTAAGAAATAAGGAAGCATTGCCAAACATTAACTTACACCCGCCAGGCAAGCCTAAAGACTTTTTCCGACAGAAAGTCTATAGTGCAAGGGATTCTGGCTAGGGTTATGCAAATCAGTTTAACAACAAACACATAAAAGTACACATACAGTGCAGGATCAGTTATACATGGAAAGTCCCCCGAATATTGGATGTTATTGCACCCTTAGTTAATGAGTGCATTAAAGGCAATAGCCAACGTAATAGGATCCAGCACATAAAGCAACAGAAAGCAGCAAAACAGCAGATAAAAGAATTGGATAGGTGCTTTCACAGCCTCTTAACACGTTTCTCCGGATCACATCATGGTTTCACCAGAAGAAAATCGGCATTAGAGGGCTGTTGGGGGCAGCATTTCACATAGGTCAAGTGTAAACACATTTTACACCTCTTTTGGTATTTTCTTTGTAATTGTCAAGATGTATTTCCAGGAGATAAAAAAAAAATGCTAGTAGTTCTCCATAGTATAGAAAGCTGCACACGTTGGGTGTAGGACATAGTTACCGGTAATAAGTAAATCAGAGTAACTGTGGAAATACACACTACTGTTTGTACCAAACCATTATTACAAATAATTTTAAAAGAAGTGTATTAAACATAGTACTATGAATCTCAGCAGGTATTTTACACACTCCTTAGGAGGTGAAGGTCATGAGTCACAAGATGGAAACAACTAAAATGACTCTACCTCTTCCTTTGTTGGTTCTGTGTTCATGGTGGATGTATGCACAGGGGGCAATTCACCTGGCTCAGGTTTATGCCACACTATGACTGGCACACCTACTGTCGCGGACCACCTCCAAAGTTACACTTATGACATTTCTCATTGAGTTGAATTATTTCAATCGTGTGTTAATAAAGTAGCCCTTTAATATTTAAACAATAAGGTCTGATATTGTGTGTCCAAGCACTGGGAAATGTAAGCCAATGGTGGCTGACAGAATTTATACGGTGCCATAGAATATAGTAGAAAAAATATTTTGACAGGAAATAAAAAACTGTTTATTTGTTCCGTAAACCTCAGACACAACTCAACATCAAACAGATTCTCAAGCAACTCATTTGAAAAGTTCTTTGAGTGGACCTCCGGTAATATCTTTATTGTTTTGTTATACAATTGACGTTAATCCACCTGTTGTTGAACATGTCAAGTAGAAAAATATGTAGTATTTATGACATGATAAAATCCTGCAACATAGGTGTTGTAACGATTAAGCATAAGTAACGAAAGACAAAGTTGGCATTTTAAAAGGATTCGTATGAGCCCGATTTGTGCATAACAATGGTGTAACATGTAGGCACATTATTTTGGTGCACAATTAGCAATGCAAAGGTACATCAGGGTGGAACAAAATGCATATCTTCAACTTGCGTATCATTGCTTCATCAATATATAAAATGCTATAGTATGCAAACCTTAATCATATTCTCAGGTAAGAAAAGTTCTAAAAATCCAATGCTATTATGTAAAACTGTCTCATCAATATAACTATTTGTTTACTTGTAGAACATAATGGACACCGAAAAAAACTAGGGCATTTCCATAAGAATGTCCAAAAAACAACATCCTACAGGTTTTTGATGCAGTGCCTGGATTGAAAGTTCTCTAATGTGCAAGTGGAAGAGGTTATCTTAATATTTATTCCAATTTGGAAAAGGTAGGGCACTCAGGCGCTTCCTTTAGTAAGTGGTTACAATTCTAATAAAAAGAGAGCAAATTTTACCAACTGGCCGAGCCAAACAACGTTTCCCAATTTAAATATATTAGATGTCTAATTAAATAACGGACTCCAAGTACAGGCACTGACTGGCATACTACACAGAACAAACCATATGGGAATGGCACATTATCCAATAAACACAACATCTTATCACCTGAGTTTGAGAAACCAGTAAATTACAAAGAAAACAAATAATGAAAACAACATCATGTAGCAAAGAAGCTTAGTCTGGCTGCCTCTTGATAAAACTTTCAGTCTGCCCATCGTAGCCCCTAAAATTCCACCTGCAGAGTCAAAATCCGAATCCTGCAAAAGAAAAGATTTTAAGGTTAGCAGGAGTATAATAAGAGTAGGGTAGACACACACATATTACCGATGCTATACTTCATACAGTAAAGGCTGTTGTTCTTCAGCATCTCAGCAAACTAACATATGTCATTTAAAATCTACCCTACGTTATTAATGGAAGTGTCCCCCATACTCCCTACAAGACTTGACTTCCGAAAAACTCTACAGGGGTGCTCGGACCCTCCTATTTCACTGATCCCACATACTAAGTGGGGGGTCTCATTTGGGTTCAACCCTCAACTACAAAGGCAGAACACATTAGGAGCACATGGCTTGTATATAATTTCCGCAAAAAAAAAAGGGGTGAATCCTACCAAAACAACAAAATAATACGGTAAAGGGCCACTAAAGCCATCGTATGCAGTTTAAAGACTAACAGTGCAGTGTCATTAAATTAATATTTTTTTCTTGCACATGCATGGAGGGATTCACCAGACCCCCATACATTTGCACTGCAGATGTCTCTTATCAGACTTCCTGGGGCTCTAATGCAAACCCACACATATATATATATATATATATATATATACATACATACATACATACATACATACATACATAGGTATATTTCAATGAGGTTGCATTAGTAATTATAATAAAACAGCATTTTTAATAAATAATTCACTCAGTAAGCAAATATAATGCTGTTAAATGGCCGAGGGCTTAATCAGGCTGCTCTGGAGAACTGCAAACAGTATTACGGATTTTCAGAAACTTGTGACGACACTTCTGTGTTGAACGTACAACGCAGAATCTTTGTAACGCAAACGTCTTACCATTTCTCCTAGCAATTTATTGTGATATTTAACTTCGGTTCCAATATCAATGGATAGCTATAAAAAAAGAAAAAAAAATTGATATTAAATCATTTTTTTAAATTGCACATTGTTACCAGCAAGTGCATCAGATGTTTGAAACATCTGATTTTACTGATAATAACCTAACTTCATCTTAACTGACCAACACTTAGAATCACTGGGCCTTATTTCTGGTCCAAACATGTAGTAATCTTGTAGTCTGGCTGATTGATCATCACTTAAGGTTTTGAACGCAGAAGATTGCTATATATATAATACTAAAGCATAAAACATCCTAAAATGCCCCTCTGGTGCCAGCTCAGCTTCTCAGGAGGTTCTAAGCCAGCTGAGGGTCTTTAGCTGCCCTCCCTGGTGGTCCTGCCATTACCATATAGCTGTGCTGGACATCACGGGAATCGTACACCCAGTTAATGTGTATCCCTAACCCAGCTCTACAATGCACAGCACCGGGTATACAGGGTAAGATGCACAGCACCGAGTATACAGGGTAAGCTGCACTGTGGTCACCTGTCAACCTCTCACAGCTACCGAGTACGGTGGCCGGCAGGAAGGATAACTTGTCAGTGGATGCTCACAGATTTTAACGCGCTGGCTTTCATCCTCAGGCTCTCAGTCAGCCTCTCGTTCTCCTCCTCATGCATGCTGTAGCCGCTCATTTCGTGGCGCGGAGCCCCGTCTCGGTGCTTCATCCCATCCCGAGCCATCCTGTCAGCCGGGCTCTCCGTACCCCACACACAGCCAGACAGAAACCACCGGCTCCGGTTCCAGGATACACTGATTACGTGTACTGAACTTCAGCCTCCGTCAAAAACGAAAGCGGCAACGTAACAGTACGGCTACCGGCGAGGGACAAACTCGTTGAAACTCGTTTTGTCCGTACTGTGCTTCAGGTTTGCTACTACCGTACAGCCCAGAGATGCAATGTAGTGGCCCGTATAGGATTACCGGTATATGTTCCAAAATGTACTTAACTCAGTCATGCAAAGCCTGTAATTGTGCTTTATTTAACACAATACATTATTTTAATCTAATTCAAACATTATTGTAATAGGGCCAGGTTTGCGGGTCATATTTGGCTAAAATAACTAATACTCGTTCATTTATGTTATTTTGTTACTTTTATATGGTCACTTTTTGAATAATATTATATGGGTGTATGTAGTAACCAAAATCATATCAGATGTTATATCAGTAAAAATACGAACCCCCTTAACCCCCCAATTATTCCCCCATAATTTCAAAACAAAATAGTACAATATAGCACAAGATAGTTAGAAAATTCCAGTGTGGGCTGGGAGTGATGGGAGTTCAAGATAAAAAAAGCTTATCTATCAATTTGAAAACAATATATTTGTTTTTAATAAATGAATGTGTGTTGGTTTTGTTTTAATTCTTTTTACATTTTATTTTCTAGGTGAATGGGTTAGTGTGTGTGGGGGGGTGTTACATGTGACACATTAGATTACCATGGTAACAAGCAGGCATATAGGCTGGCTGCTCCATGAGCTTTATTTTTTTTTTTAAACTTCCCAGTAAAGAGGTTAATTTGATACACTGAGGTAGCTTTGCATTACTGTTTTGAGTGTTATCCACAGCCCCCAAATTTGCAGATCTTCGCCTATTTTAAGGTGATATAATCTATATATAGAATATTTACTTGATGAAAAACTGCTATCATTTCTAAGCTCTCCATACACATGCCCAAACAAAAATGAAATACAAGACACTTTGTACATTTTATCTAATATCTAGTATCATTAATACATAGTGTAACATATGTGTGTACTGTGAAAGCCCAATAGTTATAAAGCATAACTTAGTCCCACTTCATACTTTTTCCAGCAATTCTTCTGCATTCTGCATTGAGCGGCTTCTAAGGACTGGACCGGCAAAGGTCAATCATACAACTGCAAGACTTTATATATTTAGTTTCATGGAAATATCAATCTCACCGGGAAGTGATATAAAAAAAGGAGTGTTAATATACAAAGCTTGTAACGTATTTCATAAATCAAAATACAAAAATTATTTATTTGGAGGACAAGTAGAGCCTTTTTGAAACCATATTCATATACAGTACGTAAAAAAAAACTGAATAACTGTTTGTTGCTGTTCTCTTTCCCCTTTCCAGCTCACGTTCACAATGAGGAAGAATAAGACAGAGAACAGAGACAAAGGCAGTGCTTACAAGCATTTGCCATCTGACTGTATCTGTGCATGTGATTGGCTGCAGGGCCGTCATCAGAAATCTTAAAGCCCTTATTGGCTGTATAAATACGTAAAGTGGAGCACAGTACCGCCATCATTCATTGTCAGTGTCTTATTATATAACTTCCTCATACAGACTTCCCTTTTTTACTGTAATGATTAGGTTAAGTACTAGTTACAAAAGAGTTAATAAAATAATTTAAAATCACACAAAAGGTACAAGAGGGCCCTGCTCTTGTGAGCTTACAATCTACTCGGTGATTGAGGGGGAAGTGAAACAATAGGAGAGGATAACTATTTGTCATCACCATATCAATGTACTCCCCAGTTGCTCAGGAATATCCCCACTTTAATGCCTCTTTATTATCACCCCTATCCCTTTTCATTGCATGTTTTGCTCCCACTCTCCTATCAGCCATACTGCGCATATTACATCTGGGACACAGAATGGCCCAAGGGGGTCCTTTTCATGTCAGTCATTGCAAAATGCTCATGGCCTAATGCATAGTGTGCAGACAAATGGTCCTGCATTGTTCTTTACTGAGGAATTACAAGGTGTGCATATAGATGCTCAGTCATATTATCATTATGTATTTTTATTGACCTATTCTGTGCAAATGAACCTTTAGTCATCCCCAATTCATCTCATTAAATACTTTGACTTAATAGGGTTAATATTACATGACCAAGTAGTGAAGTCAATAGAAGCATTCTGCCTTGATCTATATTTGCCTATAGTATGAAAGTGTATAAATCATTAGCTCCAGGATGCGATATTATGAATTAAGTGTAAGAGTACATCACAGGAAGATGCAGCGGCATCGGGATCTATTAAAAATGAAGTGATGGAGCGATAGCTCGAAGCGCAAAAAGCTCAGGGTTTCCTCCTCTGTGGTCCCATTACTGTCACCGCAGAGGTTCAATTGCTCTGTGCTAAGTCTTTAAGTCTAAAAAAGAACCTTTTGGCAAAAATAACTACAGATAAATTAACTTACAGTCATTTATCACTGTATTAAAATCTTACATGCCCACACATTCATGAAAAATGTATAGAAGTGCTAATAATTTGTATTCCCACAGGTATATCCATGACGCATTTCAGAAACTACATCTTATCTTCAGTACGATTTGTTCTTTGATAAAGATGCAGCAAGGCAAATCCTATCAACTGCTGGAATTCCACAATTATTTGAAAAGTGTAAATTTAAATACAAACTTACTGGTATTGTAATAGGCAGAATTATTCTACATCTTTGATTTAATCTATTAATCTATCAATTTATGTTTTCTTTTCCTTTTTAACCTGCTATTCTCTTTCACCAAGAGCAAAATATAGTATGTGGAAATAATACACTAATACACTGGTTGCCTCCAACAACAAAGAAATGGGAGGAAAATGATGATTAAAGAAACTGCAGTTAACCCCTTAAAACCCTCATGACGTTCCATGATGAAAAAAGTAGCCCAAAAACCTATCATGACGTAATGGAACATCATGAAGAAAGTAACGGTGTGCACTCTTATGCAATGAAATGAAGAATGCCCAGTAAAAAATATATAAAAAAACCTATGCATTTTTGTAATCCAGAGATGCAGCTGAATACATTTTGGTGGCTCAGACAGGTGAAATTTGTTTTTATAAATGCAGCAGAGTTAAGTCTAACAAACCTGTCAATCATATTTAGGAAACCATATAGTGTACCCCACCTCTATACTATTCTTTCCAAAGGCTTGTATTAATGATTGCACTCGTAAACAAGGTTTTAACAGCTTTAGACATTATATATGAGAAAAGCATTTATTGATTTCCTGACTTAACATTAGATGTTATTTCACACAATTAACTATACATTTTTATTTAGTGTTAACATTACTATTTTCCCATTTTTATTTTCTTCTTTCAAAGTACTGGCACCTATTGAATGAAACTCATTATATCTGGAATGTACTCCAGGGCCGAATTTTTAAATGCGCTTGAAATATGAGCACAACCTACGGTACTACTACTACGCCCCGTCAGACGTAAATATATCTCCGGCTGGCGTCTACACTACTGCAGTGGTGTAGCAGACGCACTGCTGAACAACAAAATGTTGCCTGGCCCATAAGGGCCACAGCACTCTACTGATTGTGTCTAACCGAAACAAGCGCAGTAAGGTTAATGTTTTATATGGACCAGTTGAATAAGCAATACACATCTTGGCTACTTACCATTATAACAAAGGAGACATTAAAGACTGGATGTAATAGGGATAGGGCTGGAGACCCTAAAAGCTATGCACAGGCTCAAATAATACAAATGTATAAAATGAGGCCTACCAAACAGGTGTGTGAGCGTGCGGCAAATAATTCTAATGTATAGTAAGGGTTCAGAACAGATATTCCTATCTAGTAAGACTCAAAACCTTTTCCCTTTGACATGTAGAATGAGCATAAAGACTGCCTAAATAGTGTCTTCCCCAACAATATTTTCAACTTTTGTCACTACTACCAAAATATTGGGTAGTGAGTTGTAGATGAGCTGAGGTGAGAGAATGAATTTGAACTTAGTATAAGTATGCATTATGTTGGTCTTTTTGCAAGAGAATAGACTTTGTAACGCACCACAACTAACCTAGAGCTCACTTTTTGTTGACCAAACCATGAACTGCAGTCAGGTGGGATTGATACTTACGGACTCCTTTCAATGCCGAAAACACAGAAATTGTCCATATTTTACAGCAGGAAAAGTGGAGATTAGAATGACTGAAAATCTGTTGTCAGATTCCATGTTTCTATGTAAACCATGTACCGGAGAAAAGATTCTTTGTGATCAGTCTGAAGTAAAACCCACGTTGGTATCTAAATGGATGTGAGATTGTGTGACAAACTGGTTGCCAATGACCCCAGTATTAAGAAACTGAAACAATAGTTGTTTTTGGCAATTAAGACAAACTTGAGTTCTGGACAAACCTCACAAATATGAGGTCATGATGGAGCTGGTGATAGATTGTCTCTAATTGTTTAAATAGCTGTCTGCAGTGGTGTCTTCTTAGCATCCACCTGTAACTTTCCCCAATCTTTTTCAGCAGTAAACTTAATAAAAAGATGAAAATGTGTTTAAAAATAACGTATCAAGTTGAACATTTAGTAGAAATGGTTTTTTTTCTATTGTGGAATGCTCCTTAAATACTCACATGATTTGACTTACTCATTTATCCTTCCACTTTGAAAGTTGATTTGCTCCTACTGCCTTACAAGAATTATGAAGAAGAGGGTGATTTCAGTACAAAGAAGACATGTAGCTTTTCACCCTTAACCAATAAAGTAACTTTTAAAAATCAATAATTTTAAAAACAATACTATGTATTCAGGTGTGAATCAAGGTTTGAAAACTGTTACAAGTGGCCCCCTCCAGAATAAGTATGTACCTAAACATATTCATTGTATGTGTGTATATATATATACATATATATATATATATATATATATATATATATATATATATATACAGTCCACAAGGCTTGCACTCAGCTTTCATAAATTGATAATAACTACTTGCCCTGGTGCAGCTCCTGGCCAGATGCATTCAAAGTCCAGAATAATACTTTATTCAACAAACAAGCAGCATGAGAAGAAAAATTACCTTTTTTTTTTATCGGTTTGGTGTTCATCTAAATTTAGTAGCACAAAATTTTAATTTATAAAATAGGAAAAACGGCATGCTTAACAACTTGTAATATACATGTAGGCAGCAACAAATTTAAGCAACCTATAATAATGTGAGGTTTGCTAAATCCTTCTTTGTTCATTCCCCTGAAATTGCGAAGATTATAAAACTTGTTTAAAGACTATAAAAAGTGTTTAAATATTTTTAGAGACACATATAAATTTAGAGTTACTCTTACCATGTCTTTGGAGTTTTAAATGTAATTTAAAGAAAGTATCTACTTCTTGTGTTCAGTGCTGTTCTCTTAGGTATTTTTATGGACAGTTTTATCATGATATGTAGGTTATTAAATGTTATATTGTTCATAAAACTATTTTGATTAGCTTAGCCATATGTGGCCGTATTAAAAATAAAATCCGTCTTTCTTGCTTCCTTTCATCAAGATAGTATCATAATTTGGATTTTCTTTTTTAAAAAAGCCTTTCAATTACTAAGTACACATCTATGGCAACGAATAATCCCAGTTTTTCCAATCTTTTGATTTGTAAAAATAAAAAAAAGCTTTTCAAATTTTCTGCTTTCATCTACCATTTACTTTAAATGTTAAATGAGAAAACATAGTTTCTAATGCTTTCACAAATATAGACTGTAAAACTGTATATTTTCATCATATGATATGAAAATAGTCGCCTATTTTATATGTGCTTTCATCTAGAAGCAAAATAACATTTCTATCCCAAGTACAGAGGAAACTACTGTCGGAAAAAACGTTTCCAATTTTTATTTATTTTGCGGAGCCTAGTTCTTTGAGTGCTTGAAAACGTTGTATTCACTAATAGCTTTCGCTGCGTTTTATATTTACCTTGTTGAAATGTTTTGTCTTCGTACAGGCTGACAATGTACATGGATGTGCTTTAACCCCTTAAGGACAACGGGTTGTCCTTCAACCCATTAATGACTATGCATTGTGAGCCTGTACATGTACGGGCTTTGTCGTGAAGGGGTTAAATCTAATAAATATAATCAGCCGAAAACAAAAATCTCCTACTAACGTGATTTCATTTTTGAATGGTCCTTCAGTTGTAAAGATATTGTAACAGCATGTTATATTTTCATTAACCCTCACAGGTTCCTGTTTGAACTGCATAAAAAATAAAATCTGCAATCTCCTTCGAAGTTATATTACGTTACCAAATGCAGGTCAAGGTGGTGCCTGACCTCCAGAATTCCTGTGTCAATCAGACTATCTGTATTGATGCGATGATAATGATGATTTTAAATTTCACCACTTGAAGCTGCTTTATCCCCCAAATTCATATTTCATATAATCCAAATATATATATATAAATATATAATCCAAATATATATATTAAACAGATTATGTATTTACAATGGGAGAAGCTGGAAGTCCTTGTTCTCACGATCTACATAATTATTTCTCACACAGCTGTTGATTAGTTCACACAGTCTTCTATAGGGTAAGGAGGGGGAAAAAAAGGGTGATGACTTAAGGACAGTAGACTATAAAGCGCCAGGTGTGCCACGTTTGAACACAGATCTCTCTGTCTCCAAAAGAGTTGTCAAACAAAAGGCACAGAAAAGTGTAGATTGTTTTAATAAATTAAGTGATTTATGCTAAAAGCTGTCTCAGCAAAAGCCCTGCTAGAAGTGTAGTGAGATAAGTGCCTCTGTGGGAAGTAGAAGGCGCATCATGTTGGTGAGCCCTGTTAAGGATGAAACAGCTGTCCATGAGTGGTGATCTAGCGATTGCGCCTCTGCGTAAAGGCATACATTTGCGCTAAGAGGTCCATGTATAAGGCTAAAAGATATTTGTTGTTAACCTAATCTGCATATACCTATCCAGAATCCCATGCAGTGGTGGAAGCACTACAGGATTTTTGTAGGAACAGCAGGTCTCTGGGCTTATCTGGTGGTTGCCAATTAGTGTTAAAAAAAAATGCTTCTGCGACCCCTTTAATTTTAAGTGGAGTGGTTTTCCTTCACTTTTACCCCACCGCAACTTATGCGGTGTGTGCAATATACACTTCATGCTGATGAGTGCTGTCAAGAATGAAGTGGCTGCCTTTTGACTAAGAGGATGAGGGGAAAGCTTGGTCCTCTGGTCTGAAGTGACCTCTTGAGCCCCTAGACCAGGGGTGTCCAAACTGTGGCCCTCCAGCTGCTGCAGGACTACATTGCCCATGATGCTCCTTCAGCTAAGGGGCTGGCTGAGGAGTATCGGAGATGTAGTCCTGCCCTAGATCATCCCTGGGTGTGTTTACAGTATTGTGCTATGAATTGTAAGGAACAAATAAGTGCATGAGGATCACTTGGAGTTATACTTTCTTTCGCTATTGCCTAGCCCTTATGGGCTTGGAGTGTGATATTTATTTTTTAAATACAGTGAAGATTGGGTGGCTGCAGCTAATGGACACTTTTTTTCACTTACCTCATGAATTGCATTTGTTTGTGATCACATCTGACTACGAGTTTTATAAACAGATTTGTGTGATTCTTTTTTTGATACATGTACAACACGGAAAAGAACTTACAACAACTGTCCATTACTGCTCCTCTTGCCTAAGCTATGATTAAAGGCTATCTAGTACATTTGCTTCAAGGGGTCCATGTATCAAGTGGATATAGAGTCAAAAAGGTGATTGTTGTTAATCTAATATGGACACACTTTACCCAGAATCCCTTGCAGTGGTTGCAGCAGTACAAGATTTCTGTGGGAACAGCAGGTCACCGGGCTTGTCTGGTGGTTGCAGATTAGTGTTTAATAGAATCTTAATAGAAAAATAGAACTTGATGATCCATAAGCATCGTTTGGTCCATCACATCTTCCCTCTCACTTTTATTCTCCATGCTATACATAGTAAAATCACTTAGTCTTTCCTGATGTTTTCTATCTGGCAAACCATTTACCATTTTAGTAGCCATTCTTTGAACTCTTAACATATTAATATCATTCTGGAGATGGGTTCTCCAGAACTCTACACGGTGAGGTATAACCAGAGATCATCGCACTCATCCTGTTATTAATGCCTTTAGCTATACAACTCAGCACCCTGCTTGCTTTTTCAGATGTGTTATTGCATTGTCTGCTTACTTTTAAGTCCTCGGAAATAATTTCTCTCTGCTTACCTCTATGAATATGTGTGTTTGATGTATTTAATACTCTCCAGGCTCCCCTCTGAATTGCTTAGCAGAATCTTTTTCTAATTTTCTTTTTTTCATCATAAATAAAGTAAAGGATTAGAATTATCACTGAACTGAACCCAATGTAAATATCTTTGCCATGTTTAGTCTTACCTCTTCAAACGCATGTGAAATTTACTTGTATAGCGAAAATATATCAGACTTGTATTGTGAAACACAGGGTTTTGATGAATATCTTTTTTTGCCTCACCTTTGGAACTACTGTTGTGTGCTACAAAATAAATTACACAGAGCAACATAACACATGATGCATAAAATAAATTAAGTAAAGAAAATAAAACAGCATGTGCATAATCTACTTCAATAAACAAAAGCTAATATCTTAAATGTTTTTGTTCTCAAAGGAAAAAAGAAAATAATAATAGCAAATGTTATTAAAAAGTAAGGAAAATGGTATTGGCGTCATTAGAAAACCTGGTGTTAGTAAAAGTAATGTCAATCAAGGCTTTATAGGAACATTTAATAACGGCAACCTTGAACGCTACCTCTGTTGACAGCAGCTGTTTGATGGAAAGGGGTATATTCATGTGCACAGACCATTAATGAAAATCTCAAGTTAAACTGCTGCCTTCCAGGAATATATTCTAAATAACTACTAAGATATTAATGATCTAATCACAACCTCATAAAACTAAGAAAGAGCCAATCATCCCAAGGGATATGACTTTCTTATTACCTGCCCTTAAGATACATTTTCGAATACTATAATAGATATAAAATAGAAGTGCCATAAAATCATTAGAGATAACATGCACATGTAATTAATATAAAGAAATACTCCAGACTTGATTGCAATCTATTTATATATTGAAGGTTTAATTTGAAGTATCCATCCATTAGCATAATATCATACAGTCTCATGCAAACCACAATAAAATGATTGAGACTCTTCTGAAAAAAATACTGTTTCCGTCTTCTCATTCACAGCGGCTGAAATATGAGTATAACTATGGGCAGGGCCGGTCTTTGGGGTGTGCGACCTGTGCGACCGCACAGGGCGCCACACTCCAGGGGGCGCCGCCGCCACCGTAGCGTACCGCTGCCGCCAGCAGCGTACCTAGCGGGGGGGGGCGAGCGGCACCCGGTGCCGCTCATCAGGGGGGCACCCGGCACCCCTCCAGAGACGGACAGTAATGTCCGCCGCTGGAGGAGCAGGCTCGCAAGGGAGCGGTATCGGAGGTCTTTAACAGACCTCCGGCTCCCTTGAGTGATTTTAAGCCGGTTCAAGGATCTCCCTTGAACCCAGCTTAACATCACTCAAGGGAGCCGGAGGTCTGCCAAAGACCTCCGATACCGCTCCCTTGTGATCCGCGCGGCAACAGCTGCTGTGCGCCGGGGTTTGTTGTCAGATCCCGGCGCACAACACTGAAGCCGCGCGCAACACTGAAGCCGCGCCCACCGCTGTCCGTGCCCTCTGACCCGGAATAAGACAGAAGAACTGAAGAAGAAGAACGAAGAGGAGGAAAAGGAGCTGTAAGGAGAAAAGAGGAAAGGTAGGAAAGCATTCAGTGAGAGTGGATTGGTATATGTGTGGATTGGTATGTGTGTGGATTGGTATATATGTGTGGATTAGTGTATATGTGTGGATTGGTATATATGTGTGGATTGGTATATATGTGTGGATTAGTGTATATGTGTGGATTGGTATATATGTGTGGATTAGTGTATACGTGTGGATTGGTATATATGTGTGGATTGGTATATGTGTGGATTGGTATACGTGTGGATTGGTATACGTGTGGATTGGTATACGTGTGGATTGGTATACGTGTAGATTGGTATACGTGTGGATTGGTATGCGTGTGGATTGGTATGCGTGTGGATTGGTATGCGTGTGGATTAATATATGTGTGGATTGGTAAGTGTGTGAGAGTGATGGGTGTTATGCTGTACCATTTCCAATGTCTTTTTCATGATCTAATTATGCTCTAAAAGTACATCATAACTCCCATCATTCTATACTGTTCCATACAGTGGCAGAGCTGGGAGGCAGAGGCCTTGCACCCCCACCGCAGGACTCCTGAAAGGTAAGTGAACTTCAAAGAGGGAAAGGGTAGATAGTTAGGAGGGCGTATATAGGGAGAAGGGAGTGAGACAGGGGAAAGGGGGTAGATAGGGAGAAGGGAGTGAGAAGGGGTAGATACGGCAGAAGAGAGTGAGAAGGGGTAGATAGGGCAATCATACTCCTATCATGCCAAGTCTGCGAGTAAATCCTGGAATCTGGGTATGCCTGGGCATGATAGGAATGTGATTGCTGTTAATCATATATATATATGATATATATAGACTTGAAAACCGAAGTTGTTTGTGTGGTTATTTGGAAAGTCCCTGGAGTGCCGGACTTATATAATATTATTTAATTGTTTTCTCCTATTTTGGTGTGTTACTTACTTTAAATAAAAGTGTTAGATTTTTTATGGTGTTGGGGGGGTCAAATTCGGTTTTGGCCAGGTAAATGCTGCACTTTCGGTTTCAGTCCAGAATTCGTTTCGGTGCATCCCTACTACTAAGCCAGACAATTAAGTGGTAGGCCTAGACCACATCAATGTTTGGCGTAGTATATAGTGATTGGGGTTTTGTTACAAGTTTTGTTACAAGTTTTTATTCCTTTCTTTTTTTGGGATGGGGGGCGCCAGAGGAGTAGTCCGCACAGGGCGCCAGAACACCTAAGGCCGGCTCTGACTATGGGAAAATACAACTGATTATAACCATGGCTGCTTTTATAGTAAATTTGTTAACATGAACTTGGTTATCAGAAGGTAAACACTTGCGAGGGCAGATGCCAGGCATTAAAGATGCTGTGCCACCTACTCTTGAGAATTGACAGAAATAATTCTTTATGCATAAAAAACTTTATCTTATAAGGTTTTTTTTTAGCTGTTGTGAAGTGTTTGTAAGTGCTGTGACTCCTTGATTAACTTCCTTTAAGCAATTCTCAAGAGATCCATCTCACATACTTTGATACTTAAGTTAATTACCAAGGTCATAATGCAGTCCTTTTCTAAATGCTCAACAATCTTTACCTAAAGAAAAACATCTTATGTCTCTTCCTGAAGTGTATTTTTTTTAACTAATTTTAATAGTGTTGGAGATATTCATATATGCTAATTGTGGAATGATTTCCTTCTACTTTGTCTGTAGCCTGACTTTACTTCATGTCCATTTCCATCCGTCTTTATCATTACATAAGTTATGGTGGGTAAAGGTGATTGAAAATCCTTCCACTAAAATTAAGGGGATAGTAGAAGTATTATTAAACAGCTTGTTTGTCCCTCAGAAATCTCATGGTGCTGCCACAACCACAAGGGATTCTGGGTAGGCACATGCAAATAAGGTCAATAATTATCACCTTTTGCCTCTATATCCACTTTATACATGGATTCCTTGAAAGTAATTGCCCCCTGTACAAGACAGCCTTTAGACAAAACTCGGGAAGAGGTGCAATAGCCAGATCACCACTCATGGACAGCTTTTTTATTGAAGCCCCGAAGTTCGAGGTTCGTTGTGAAAAAAAAAACAGTAAAAAGTGCCAGTGCCAAAGTGCCATAAGGCCACAGTGGACACCAGGTCTCCTTCTTTGTTTTCTTCGGGGGGCGTTCGTTTGGAGGAGGGGGGCTGCTCAGAAGAGCTACCTAAATCCCTGCCTCACCAGAAAAGCCAGACCTTTAGGGGACCAGGCTCCACCATGGCTTTTCAGTTTTCGTGTCGGGCCATCACAATCAGCTTGTATAAATCTCAAATACAACATTTTTTTACAAAAAGTAAAGACACACATGTGCTGTGAAAAAAAAGAGTGCAATCATGGGGCAAAACTATATACAAAATGCTCCCAGTGGAAGGCCCAGCCTCACCAGCTGGTGTGATAAAAAATTTCCGTACACAACGAACACCAAACCAGAAGGGTGAGGCTACTGCACATAAAAATAAAACATGCATGTAGGGGTCCAAGGTGCTAAAAGTGCTTACCAGCATGTGACATGTGAAAGAATGCAGTGTGCTTAACCTCATACTTACACCCAGTACACAGCTCCCAGTTCTGGACCAAGGACCAGGAACCTAAAAACAGCCTCAGGGATTCATTCCGGAGGACCAACCTTTCCCTTGATCTTAGCCAAGAGGCCAAAAAGCAATAGACTGTTTTGTCCTTAATGAGACTCATCAGCTTGAGGTTGTGATACTGGCTTAATAGTTGAGGCTTGTGGTAGCCAAGAAATACCATTACATAAGTTATGGTGGGTAAAGGTGATGAAAAACCCCTTCTACTAAAATTAAGGGGGTAGTAGAAGCATTATTAAACACTCATCTACAGACACCAGACAAGCCAGAAGGCTTGTTTTTCCCTCAGAAATCTCATGGTGCTGCCACAACCACAAGGGATTCTGGGTAGGTACATGCAAATAAGGTTTATCACCGTTCGCCTTTACCCACCATAACTTATGTAATGGTATTTAATACTTAATACTTGAGGCTTGGCTACCGACCAAGTCTTAAGTATTCAGCCAGTATCACAACCTCATGCTGATGAGTCCCATTAAGGACAAAACAGCTATCCATGAGTGGTGATCTGGCTATTGCATGTGCCTAACTTTAGAATGTTGAGTGTATAACAGTCTAGACACTTAGTTGGGTGTAAACAATTCTTTCAAGAAACTTGGTGGTGAAAGGTGAAGTTGAAAGATGGGACGGTAGTTCCAGATCAGTTGTGTTCAGGGAGGGCTTTATAGTTATCATAGGGTAAAGAAGGGAATTGAGAGTACTAAAAAGGCGTTTAGGGTTATGAGACAGGGAGGAGGTAAGGTATTTGAAGTTATTATTATTATTATTATTAGACTTGTGCATTCGTCTTCGGGTGAACATGAAAACGAACACGAAGAGTGCGTTTTCGTGTTCGTTCCGAAGACACGAAGAAGAGAAGACAGTGGCGGTAAAACGCAGGCGAAGACACACACACACGAAGAATCTTTGTGATCATCTTCGTCTACTAATCTCCCCGGTCCCTTCCCCATCTAGCCTACCTAAAATTCACGGCATCGCAAGAGTTGACGGAAGCGGAAATCCACAGGTTCGCCGTCAGGGGTTACAGGGCAGTGCGAGTGAGCTTATTGGTCACCTGCAGGGACCTCCTCTGGCATCAACCAATTGGTTGATGCCAGAGGAAGACCCTGCAGGTGACCAAATCCTTCAGGAAGGGCAGGACACCGGGCAGTGACAGTCTCCCAGCCAGAATTAATGTCCGCACTCGCAGACATTAATTCTGTCGAACTTGCAAACTTTTTTTTTCCTATTTATTTTGGGGGGGTTTTGTATTAAACTGTAAGACGAAAGGATCATGGGAATATATTTTATTTAAATAAATGCAAATGAGTACACTAACATATATGGCTATAATATATGTTCGGACAGAATGCTGCCCTCTGTTGGTTATACATTGTATATAACCAACAGAGGGCAGCATTCTGTCCGAACATATATTATAGCCATATATGCTAGTGTACTCATTTGCATTTATTCAAATAAAATATATTCCCATAATCCCAAAAAAAACCCAAAATAAATAGAGTGCAGACATTTAACTGTTGCAGTGGGGAGACCAGGGGATCATGGGAATATATTTTATTTAAATAATTAATAAATTAAAATGAGCACACTGCCACATTTGGCTAATATATCTTCGCCCTCTGCTGCCCTCTGTTGGTTATACATTGAGTAGCATAATAACTTTGGATTTCAAGCATATGGAACAATGCTACTCAATGTATCTTACCAATAGAGGGCACCATTCTGCCAGAGAATATATTAGCCATATATGGTAGTGTGCTCATTGGTCGCCAGCAGGAGGCCCCCTGCTGGCGACCAATAGAGTCGCTCTTACGGATATTTAAACTACTGGCGCCAGAGCTGCTGCGATATGCGTTAACCCCGTATTAACCCCTTAACCGGAAAAAACGAAGAAAAAAACGAAAACGAAGAATGTCCACAAATATTCGCCCGAAGAGAAGACAGGAACGGGCGAATATTCATGGAATACGAAGATTTTTTTTTGCCGAAGACGAGCACGAATACGAAGACGAAGAGTCCCCTGGTGCCCAAGTCTAATTATTATTACCTTTTGTAAGCTGGTTTCCTTACTGAGCAATGTTGAAGTTGTCGGGTTTCTGTTGTGTGCCAGGTTTGAAAATTTGAGCATGAAGATCTTTTATCCCCCTCTCTATCTCCCCCCTTTCTCTTCATCTACCCCCTTTCTTTTTATCTCTCCTCATTTTTCTCTCTCACCTTTCTCTTTCACTCTCATTTTTCTCTCATATCTATTTCTTTTCCTTTTTCTTATTATGTCTTCCCTTTCTATTTATTATTTCTATTTATCCCCTCTCTTTGATTCTCCCTTTTAGCATTATTTCTCCAATTTCTCTTTATCTCATCTTTCCCTTTTCTCTATATTATCCTCCAATCTTGTTATCTCTGTTTTCTTCCTATCTCTCCCATTTCTCTTTATCTTTCCCATTTCTCTTTATCTCTTCCATTTCTCTTTGACCCCCACTTTTCATTATCCCTCTCCTTAATCCTCTTTATATCTTCTTTTAATCAGTCCCCTTCCTTTGTCCCTCTTTTTTACCTCTTTGTTCTCTTTACCTTCACACTTACTCTTTACCTCTCCTCTTCTTTGTCTTTATATATCCCTTTTCTTCCCACCTCCCTCTTTCTCTTATCTCTCCCCTTTTTCTTGCTCCCCACTAGTGATGCCGCTGCTTTTTAGTTGAAACAGAAAAACAAATAGCTGATTTTCCATCCATAACATGCACATAATAATCTACATATACTGTATACTTGTAAATAAAAATGTCCATTTACTGTTTCCTTTAATCTCATGCTCCTAATTATGATTTTTTGACATCACAAACAGTGATGATCACTATTATTATTATTATTATAGTTTTAAGAGCTTTATAAATACATATTCTTAATTCAGTATTTTAATGAAACTTAATACATACAAATAAGCTATGGAAATAAATTCATATCTAGAATATAGCAATCATCGTGACAGTCTTACATAGCTGCTGCAAATTAGTGGTTTCTGTGCAGGGAGCTTGCAAGTTAATTTGTAGAGGTTTTACTTTCGATTCGCTTCAATATTTATGGTGCAGATTTTCCAATAAATGTTTGACAGTGAAAACTGTTTTTTTATTTTTACTTCTACAAATGCTTGCACCTTGCTTGCCATTAGTGTATCTTAGCACATAGCTATTCTTCTTAACCTGCAATGGAAGCAATTAGAGTTGATTGCAGCCAGGTAACCAGGACCCATTCGAATGGGGCCAACCAGGCCCGGACTGGCCATCGGGCACACCGGGCGTTTGCCCGGTGGGCCGGGCCACGGCAGGGCCGCATTGACTTAGGGGCTGATGGAGCTGCAGCTCCAGGCCCCTACCCTACCTACGGCCGCATTAACGCAGGGAAGTCCCCACCAAGGCCGGCCTTACGGGTCTGCGGCCGCACAGGGTTTAAATTAAAACATCGGGTTTTTTTTAACTTTATTTAACATCCTCCATGTTAAATAAAGTTTTTTTTAACTTTATTTAACATGGAGGATGTTAAATAAAGTTGAAAAAAACCCCCGATGTTTTAATTTAAACCCTGTGCGGCCGCAAACCCCTAAGGTTCAACCCGGCTTAAAATCACTCAAGGGAGCCGGAGGTCTGCTAAAGACCTCCGATACCGCTCCCTTGTGATCCGCGCGGCAACAGCTGCTGTGCGCCGGGGTTTGTTGTTAGATCCCGGCGCACAACACTGAAGCCGCGCCCACCGCTGTCCGTGCCCTCTGACCCGGAAGAAGACAGAGAAGACAGAAGAACTGAAGAAGAGGAGCGAAGAGGAGGAAAAGGAGCTGTAAGGAGAAAAGAGGAAAGGTAGGAAAATATTTAGTGAGAGTGGATTAGTATATATGTGTGGATTGGTATATATGTGTGGATTGGTATATATGTGTGGATTGGTATGTATGTGTGGATTGGTATATACGTGTGGATTGGTATATACGTGTGGATTGGTATATATGTGTGGATTGGTATATACGTGTGGATTGGTATATACGTGTGGTTTGGTATAGGTGTGGATTGGTATATATGTGTGGATTGGTATATATGTGTGGATTGGTAAGTGTGTGAGAGTGATGGGTGTTATGCTGTACCATTTCCAATGTCTTTTTCATGATCTAATTATGCTCTAAAAGTACATCATAACTCCCATCACTCTATACTGTTCCATACAGTGGCAGAGCTGGGAGGCAGAGGCCTTGCACCCTCACCGCAGGACTCCTGAAAGGTAAGTGAACTTCAAAGAGGGAGAGGGTAGATAGTTAGGAGGGGGTAGATAGGGAGAAGGGTGTGAGACGGGGGAAAGGGGGTAGATAGGGGGAAAGGGGGTAGATAGGGGAGAAGGGAGTGAGAAGGGGTAGATGGGGCAGAAGGGAGTGAGAAGGGGTAGATAGGGCAATCATACTCCTATCATGCCAAGTCTGCGAGTACATCCTGGAATCTGGGTATGCCTGGGCATGATAGGAATGTGATTGCTGTTAACAATCATATATATATATACATATAATATTGTTTTTTAATTGTTTTGTCCTATTTTGGTGTGTTACTTACTTTAAATAAAAGGGTTTTTTTTATGGTGTGGGGAGGTCATATTCGGTTTCGGACAGGTAAATGCTGCATTTTCGGTTTCAGTCCAGAATTCGTTTCGGTGCATCCCTACTACTAAGCCAGACAATGAAGTGGTAGGCCTACACCACAACAATGTTTGGCGTAGTATATAGTGATTGGGGTTATGCTGCACTATTGTCAATGTCTGGCTCAATGTATAGTGATAGGGATTACGCTGTACCACTGTCAATGTGTGCCTCAGTATATAGTAATAGGTGTTATGCTGTACCACCGTCATTGTCTGCCTCAGTATATAGTGGTAGGTGTTATGCTGTACCACCGTCAATTTCTGCCTCAGTATATAGTGATAAGTATTATGCTGTACCACCGTCAATGTCTGCCTCAGTATATAATGATAACAGTGAGAAGAGGCAGAGGTGGTAGATAGTGATACAGGGGGATAGATAGTGAGAAAGGGGAGTTTTGTTACAAGTTTTTATTCCTTTCTTTTTTTGGGATGGGGGGGCACCAGAGGAGTAGTCCGCACAGGGCGCCAGAACACCTAAGGCCGGCTCTGCCTTAGAGTGGCGGACCCGGTTGCAGTTGCGGCGGGCTTAAGGGGCTCTGCCTTAATGCGGCCATATAGGCCCAGTCAATCCGGTCCTGACTGGGCCTATTTTAAGGTAGGAGCCTGGAGCTGCAGCTCCATCAGCCCCTAAGTCAATCCTGCCCTGCCACAGGCGCGGTCGCAGTTGCTGCTTGCTCTGGCAACAAGGTAAATAGGGTGAGGGAAGGGGCTGCAGTGAGAAGGGGCAGAGGGGGGTTAGGTAGTGAGAAAGGGGGAGAGGGGATAGATAGAGGCGGTACATATTGAGAAGTGGGGAAGGGGGTTACATAGTGAAAAGGGGGAACATAGTGAGAAGGGGCAGATAAGATGATGAGAGGGGGTAGTGTGAATGCGTATGAGAATGAATGAATAAATGTGTGGATGAATTGTGTGAATGCGTATGACAATTAATGAATTCATGTGTGGATGAATTGCTTGAATGATTTGTGAGACTGCATTAATGAATGTGTTAATGATTTGTGTGAATGATTAAATGCAAAGATGGTACATGAAGGGTGGGCTTTAACAATAAATAAATAAATAAATATGGGCTGCTCAGGCTTAAATGCCCGGGCCTATTTTTTGTCCCAATCCGGGCCTGGGGCCAACACTGTGTGGGGCAGGAGCTCACAAGTTATATTTCATTTCCATGCTAAAATCCTTAGTTATGCAGATGACTTGTATTCATCAATATCATATAATCCATTATGCAACTTAAATACAAGGCTCTTTTTTGGGGTTCAAAGGGAAACAAGGAGTTGTCCAAAAGTAGTATAGCCTATACCCCGTGCATGGCTTATTATGTATATGGCAAAAACCTGTAACCATCCATAATGTCTTTTAATGTTAACTTTTTTACTATCTCTTTATTTTCCCTTCTGTAGTATCTGAAATACAATAGTTTATTCATAACACTTGACAACTTACAGTATCATTTAGAAGAATACCAATAATGTATTTTTTAGAGACATTGGTTTCATTACTATATTACTTATTCTTAGTAACAGATACGTTCCTCAAAAACATGTGAATTAAACACTCTTAATAGAGAGCTATTAGTTTGATGTAACTGCTATTTAATTGTACACACTTTAATTTATATCCATAGGTAAATGGGGTGAATATGCCTGCCTACACACTACATGAGCATAAAAACATAGCATGCGACTACACACATTCAGCTGTCAGTCTTACTTACGTCATCAGGCAGCCACTATCCTTGAAGTGCCAGGGCCACCCTGTAGTAAATCGATAGTAAATCGAATGTCTGTTTCACTGGTATTTCCAACTGGTGTATCAAATTGTAATTTTTCACAGAGATATTTCTTATAACTGGTTTATCTAGAAGCTTCATTCACTCTTTGGAATGTATGGATAGCACATAAATGAAACCTAGGGGTAATTTGATACATAATAATGTAATGAACTAAACAACGTATGTGTATTTTGAATTTTAGGAAAGCAGCATCGCTTTCTGCGCTTCTGTAGTCACGCAAAGAAATATCCATTATTGTAACAAATATTGTAACATTCATGGTTACTGAAAAGGTCAATGAAAAAATAAACAATTATTTATGCAACCTTTATCTTTCATTATGCATTACAAGGTGCAACAGAAGGTTGCCTATTGTTCTAACCATGACATACTGTATGTAGTCTTGTGTTTTCATTCTATTTCCTTCTCCAACAACTTTTCAGGCAGCGGCTTTCCAATGTTTGGAATCAAGGCAGGCAAAATCAGATGATTGTTGCTAAACTCAAAGAGTGTATCCAGATTTACAGGTGAGGCTAGAATGAAGTATTACTCATGCAGCCTTTCTAATTTGAGGGCTGACAGCTAATTAGGCTAATGGTTTAAGGGGAAGTACCATGAAAAACATTTTTCTCCTTGAGCATAAAATACAGTTCTGTGTTGATTGTTTTCACATGGTTTATGCCAATGCTAATAAAGTCTCTTCCTGTGTATTACTGGGTGATTAAACTTGAGCCATTCTACTGTTTACGACAGGCAGTATGATAAGGTGTCAGGGTGTTTGTCTAGTAGATTTGGCTAACTTACCTAGAACACATACAAACGACTAATATACAGACACCTGAAAATACTATATATTTACAAAAAATAGGACTGTTTGAAAAATAAAAGAAAATTTTTTAACTCCACTTGCCACCCCCAAAGAACAAGGCACTATACTGGTAGACGTCAAACAGCCGACACACCCATAACCTATGGGACAGATCTGCAGAGTTCCTATGAACTAATTTGTTATAATACATTTATTTGGAATTGTGTTCACAATATTTTTTTTCTGCAGAATTATCCCATATGGTATTTTCGGAATTTAGGTAAGCTATTAGAAGCCTCTTAAGATTTTTTTCTCATTAAAGTTTCCATTAATGATTCGTTTTGAAGAATAATAACCATGATTTTTCTGATCCTTAAGTGCTCACATTAAACAAGCTTATTCATCAGGCACAGCAATCTCATAGGTCTGATTATACAGTTAAAATATCCTTTGAGGCATATTTGGCATGTGTGCAGCTGAATTTCTATTATAAGGATTCATTCCAGATCACATTAAACTAATAATATTTGTCCAACTGGAAAATTATTGTCTCAAGGAATGTATTTTAAGTGGAGCTCTCGACATTACAAAATGTCTTTTGCTTGGTGAACGCTGAACACTGGTGTCTTCTTTCATAACAGGCGAATGCACTTGAGTATTACTCCCTGGAAATAAAAAAGATAAGAATATTTGAATACATTGTAAACAGACATTCATATGGCACACACCAAAATTATAAAAGGTTATCTTTGCAGTGGACATGGTACCTATAAATGATAAAGCTTCAGAAAGCCCAACACATGTTTGTTAATGGAAAATAAATGTTAGTTTGCCCACACATCCGTAATGCCCTTCAAACTAAACCATTTGAGCTGTCAGTGGAGCTGACTTTCAACATGAGTTTAAAAGTAGCTTAGTGAGTCAGGCCAATGACTTATTCTGATCTAAGCCAACAAGACCTATGTAAAGTGAGGTATGTCTGGAGGGTGGCAGCCAATGTGGCACGTTACCAGAGGGCAAATTGCCCTACTTAGCAATCCGCTCCCTGGTGCGTCACTTTCTCGATGGTTTCCCTGGTGCATCACTTAGGAGCTGGTTGGGGAAATCAAAAATCTCCCTTGTAACCGACCTATTTGTATTGTGCCTAGCCAGACCACCTCTGTAGCGTGCTTCCTCAATTCTGCACAGAGGATATAATACCTTGAGGTAGGTCATGGGGAGGGAGAATGGGGAAGCTGCCCTGGGTTAGACCTAGGGCAGCAACCCACATAAATATACCACTACATCAAGTTCAACTATATGTAGAGGTTTATTATTTTCATGATCATCTTTGTGTTTATTAAAGCCGTTTTTAATGATTTGGAATTATCCAAGGCTTCTGTCCCTGCACTATAGTTTCTGGCTCACATGCCAGGGGGTGTTTGAGGGGTTAGCGGTATAAACAGAATGATATATTGCAAATAAAAAAAAGAATTTCAAATACTCTTAAACTTAAGTTTAAAGACTTAATTGACCAAATGTATATAGAATACCTTTTATGGGGTACTAAATGCAACACCCTTGTTTTAATAGTATTTCATAATGGAGAGAAATATCTCTAGTATCTTTCCTGCTATATATTTTAAGGTAGTTTTTACCTTATTAGGACATCAGTCATTAAATATTCATACATTATTAATACAAAGAAGGGATTGTTTAATAAAAATGTTGGGCTTTATTAATTAATTGATGGTGTGTGTAGGGAGCTATGCAGGCCACGTACGCTTCATTTCCTTCTGCATAATATATTTCAGCTTGAATATAAATGATGTTAATTACTGGTTAAGATTAAAGATAGAATTCACTAAATTTTAATCACTGTTTTAATTAACATGAGAATATTGCTTCAAATGAAACGCCATTGTGTCACTTTAAGACACATTAAGAAAATGTTACATTCGCCACAATTAATTACAGGAAAATGATTTGCTTTATAGAGTATGGCAAAATGATATTTTGTGGATGTGATTTGAAGAAAATCATATGATAAAAGAATGGGAATCAAGCCTAAGAAAAGCCAGATAATGGCCTTTCAAAAAGCTACAGCTTCAAAGAGAAACCTGACACACAAAGACAAATTATTTTGTAACTATCTTTGTCTAAGAAATGTTGTTTCACTAACTCACTGGAGCACATATACTTGAAACATATTTAATTATTTCAAGGTTCTTGGAACAACAGCAAAAGACGCTGTTCATTTTCTTTCCATAAGTTCTCTTCTATCCATGAATAATGGGAATTGGAATAAGTCTGTCTCTCTCTCTCTCTCTTTTTCTCCGTTGCATGGACCCTAACACACCTGTTTATGAGACAAGGCTTTGTAGAAATTATTTGTGCCTACGGGAAATAAAGAAGTGCTGTCCACTTAGTAATAACATTAACATTGCTTCTCATGGTATTTGATTCTTGGTTCTGAAGAATTAGTCACATCAAAAATAACGCAGAATCCTTAGACAACTTTTCAGTTTCTATGGCAACAACCTATTGGTTTTGGCTTTACATGACAATAATGAATTCCTTGGAAATGTTCACATGATTACATAGTTAGTTATGGAAATTGTTCAAAGGTTCAACTGGAACAATGTTTCTAATGCTGCATTGAGATCTAAAAGTGTTAAATTCTGTAAAGTAGGTGGAGCTACGCCTTAACGTTTATCCCTTTGCATTGATTTAGATGAAAGCTATAAAGCCCGTTGCGGCCTACCACTGCTCGCTAACCCTATCTGGCTGGCTATGTGAAGGATGGCGGGATTAAACAGATTTGCATAGATATAAGATTTTGGAATCATTTACCTCACTGACGTTTCTTCCCCACTTTGTAAAGTCATTGACGTAATCACTGAATCGTACACCTCTATGAGTGACGGGTGTGATATAATGTTGTAGATAATGTTGGAGGTGCACTCAGTAAAAGCAATAATATTTGTATCCACACATACTAGATATGCAAAAAAATTTTTTTTTAATTAAATATAGTATTCATTTACTGAAAAAAGCATGGTGGTACAGATACATAGAGATAAATAACCTTGCCGGATTAGCGGACAGTGAAAGGGATCTCACCTCCTACATTATCTATTGCATTGTTTTGATGCCTGTTGGAGTGGTTTGCACCAAATACATATTATCTTTATTTGTTTGACTATTGTTTGTCTTTATTGGGTGCCTCTTGTCATTTATATATTTTTGTGATATAATATTGTCCAGTCACTGAAGACAACATTATATCCCTATGAGTGTTGGGTGTGATATAATGTTGCCCCTTGTGACTGTGCAATCGCTGATAATGAGCCCATTAAATATATAAATACGTTGAAGAAGGCGATGCAAGAAGAGCTTTTTGAAACTCTCATAACAGCAAAGGCATAGTTTGCCTTTTTTTGTGAAGCTTATGAATTATACTGGGTCATCTGCTCGCACCTTCCTGTTTTATAGTACTATTTTTTAAAACGCTTACAAAGATTCTTCAGTCAAAATAGCTCCACAAATGAGATAACATAGCACATCAGGTTCAATTTATCAAGGATCACTAAACAATGAATTAACAAGGAGGTGAAATGAAAATGAGGGCACTGTGAAAGTTGAATGACCAACAAAAAAGAAAAAAGTAAAAAGTTGAGCTGTGTATAAAAGGTACGCGTCCACACTATCTAAGAAAATGTATAGGCGGAGAGAAGTCCAACATAATCAATAGAACACACTGAGTTTACTAACCTATACATCCTATTCCGGTAACTATTCTGGTGCAACGCTTGGAGGGGAATTGAGATATATGGGAGGAACAGAATGAGAGGTTTAAATATATAATGCCAGTACTCATGTTGCTTTAAAAAAAATACCCATACTTATACACACACATACTTACCCATACTTATACACTAACTATCCTTTACCCATATACACATGCACCTTTGCCTCCTGCTTTGCCATCAACAAAATAAACCTCTCCACAGCCACCAAACTTGAGCACCACCACCACCTTATTTTATAGAAGAAAGTACTGTATATAACACAGCTGTAAGGTCCTGCAAATAGTAAGAATTTTCTCTTTTGCCTGTAAGCCATTCTATATACAACATGAATCCCCATAAATGAATGCCATTTCAGCCTCGTGGCCAACAGCTCAATATAGACAGAAATCATCTACTTTACCTAACAGTGCGACTCCATGTGAAGATTAGTGTTTGGAAAATGCTTTTTAATTAACAAGAGTAAATTAAATAAATTTACATACTTTCATACACTTCTGAAAGGTACAGTGATATGTAAATCTTGGAGTTGTGATATGAAATTCAGTATGAAAGTAATTTAATTAAAATGAAAAGAAACATTAGATGCATAATGATTAGATTATTTTCCCAGAAATGATCCCCGTATAATTATTTCATTTTTTTCCCCACTGATTAACTCTAAATAAATATTTTGGTGGAATGGATCTACCAGAAAACTGTATCAATTAGGCTTGTGTAATATATTCTAGCATATTTGAAATAGAATTGTTCATTAATTGTTGACAAATGATGTCAGTAATGGCTTATTATATTATATAACAAAGAACCAAAGAAAAATACACTTTGCGTGGTGTATACACCAGACAGTAGTCAAGCAAAATCTCTTTGGATTAAATTTTTGTTTCATTTTTGTCGAGTTTGTTTGAATTTTGTTCCCCAAATGTTTGGTTCAGATGAAACTCGTGGACCTTTTTTGATTTGGAACAACATTTGGGGGATGTCGACCCTGACACCTCCTGGACTCAAAAAAAGGTTCCCCAAGGCAGTCATATTATGGGACTGGTCCTAGGTAGGCAGACGCTGGCAGATAATAGGCACATGCAGCCCTGTGAAGCAGGACTGAAGTTCCCCAATATTATATATACCTATTATATTGTCACCATTATTTATTGTTACCAATACTCATTTATCATTGATTAATAATAGATGATATGCTAGATTATAAAAATTAACTTGGCCAGAGTGAAAAAAGTAAGTAAAAACTCCCACAGGTTGTTGGAGCCTTCAATCACAGCCATTGCCATCAATGAGATCATCCTTTGTTTTTTTGGCTACTTCAACCCATCAGCCATTGATATGTACCCACACACACACTTTACCTCTCCAATGAGCTCCAAACCGGCTTGTAATGGAGAAAAAATGGTGGCTACGCGTGGCGATGTATGTACGACTCATGACAAATTTTCAGCACTTAAGTCTTGTTGGAGATCGCCCTCGTTTTGAAAAACAAGAAACTTGCAATTTTCCTTAAAAATAGTTTGTACGAAAATGACTGCACAAGCAGCTTTATCGCAATACATTGTCATTAAACAAGATGCACAATCCACAAGAATCAGTGTTATTTTGTTTGGGGTACCGATGTATGTGTCCCAGTATTCAAATAATATGAAATTGGATGACCACAGGCTAAATAAAAATGTTTCATCTTAGAGTTGTGAAGTAAATGAGATGGACCGAGTGGTTCTTATCTGCCGTCAGTTTCTATGTTTCTGCTTTTAAATTAAATAGGCTGTCCAAATGCCTACTTCAGCTCATACAAGAAATTGGAATTAGGTTAAGTAATTCTTACAGCGACACTCCAGCACTTTAATCCATTCGGTAGCTGACATTCCCTTTTTCAGACATACTTTTCTCCCCATTGCAAATGCATGAAGGGTTTCTGTAGAATCCATCGTATGCAGTTTATTCTTTCCTTACCCTCTAATTCATAGGCTTGAAGGAGATATTGGCTGAACATGTCTCCTGCTAGCATGTCTCGAAGGGTCTAACAAATCCCCTGTGTTCATGCGCATGAAGAGCTCCCATTGAATTAAAAACATTTTCCAATTGCCACAAACTGAGACAGCGGAGCCCTGCAGCTTATCCCACAGGTAAATAGTTATTTTTTCCCTATATTAGTTAAATGAAACATAGGATTTTTCCAGCAACTCAGATATCAAAAGCTACAAGTTTACAGATTGATGGATGACGGAAAACGTGAAAGTCCCAAAACATTTTAGTAATTATTTAACACGCAATACATACAGAATAAAAGCCATAGTCACAAATAAATAAAATTCACAGACTACATATAACTGAAAATATTGAACACTTGGGCGATAACGAATCAGTAGAAAAGTTACAACATACAACAATAACTGTGAAAGGCTGAAATGCTTTCAGTATATTCTGCGTGGCATTGCCAGACTGGGATCAAAGTCCCTGGCGTTTAAAAAACCTCAGCCAAAGAGAGGCCAAGGAGGCCAAGAACCAGAGCTTTCAATGCTCTATGGGCATTTCAGGCCAGCTTTAGGGTCTTTTTAAATAGATATACCTCTTTGATGAACTCTTTTGGTGTCCCAATTTCTATCACCCAGTTTTACGCTTACTGAGAAGGTGGTAGATAAGTGGAAATGCCTCCCAGCAAAAGTGGTAGAAATTAACACAGTAAGGAAAGTAGAACATGCATTTGGCTATTCCCAATCTAATATGAGAACAAGGATTGATTAAGAGTCCAGCAGGAAAAAACGGAAAGACTAGATGAGCTGAATAGTTCTTTTCTGCCATCAAATTGAATCAATAGGAGCGCTTCAAGCAGCCAATCAGTGACGAGAATCATCCGACCAAAGGTAAGTGGTTTATTTTTTCTATTTTTTATGTATATTAAAGTACTAAGAAAGTATTTTAATATATACATTTATATATATATATATATATATTGTGATATTGACTGGAATAGTACTTTTTATCTATCGGTTCATGTGTTATGTGTTTTCATAATATGTTTTTTCTTTAGTGGTTCTAGAGTGACTCAGATCGCAACATCAATTTATCATCTATGAATCACATCATTTATTTTTCATTAAGCAATAAGCAACATCACTTTTGTATGCCATATGGATTGTTAAAATGAATTGCAATTATGCAAGCAGTGACTTGTGCAGAGAGGTTTTCATCTTAAGACAAAAGAAATATTTTATGAGGTGTTAATATAATGCTACTGATATTTCATATTCTCCCTTTCTACTAAGGTTGAGAAATATTAGATTTGGTTCACACTGAACTGTCAGAGTGATATTTCAGTGTCCTTTGGGATTTGAACATGGAATTTTAAAGCATAGCGATAAGGTTCCGGTTTCCTTTCTTTTTGAATTTCTTTTTACAGTATCTCACAAAAGTGAGTACAACCCTCACATTTTTGTAAATATTTTATTATATCTTTTCATGTGACAACACTGAAGAAATGACCCTCTGCTGCAATGTAAAGCGTACAGCCTGTATAGCGGTGTAAATGTACTGTTCCCTTAAAAATAACTTAACACACAGTCATTAATGTCTAAACCTTGGCAACAAAAGTGAGTACACCCCTAAGTGGAAATGTCCAAATTGGCCCCAATTAGCCATTTCCCCTCCCCGGGGTCACATGACTCGTTAGTCTTACAAGATCTCAGGTGTGAATGGGGAGCAGGTGTGTAGAATTTGGTGTTTTCGCTCTCACACTCTCTCATACTGGTCACTGGAAGTTCAGTATGGCTCCTCATGGCAAAGAACTCTCTGAGGATCTGAAAAAAAGAATTGTTGCTCTACATAAAGATGGCCTAGGCTATAAGAAGAGGCAGGAGTGCAGTGGGGTTATATGACACATTGAGTTAAGTAACGCTGTCTCAAAAAATGCATTAATACTGGCAAATATCTTAGACTTCGTCGGCATTGCTCCAGCACAGATGATTTCATTCTGAAAACACTCTGAATACTCAACAGAAATTATTGTTAGAACCAAGAAAGAGGAACCAAAATAATAAAATCATACATTGCATAGGTACCTTTGGTTCAGCGTGGTATGGTTCATTCGTTTGACTTTAGTTCTCTTGCGAAAAATTACTTATACAACCGGACGTGGTCTGAACCACTGTGACCTAATGGCACAAAGCATTAAATAGACCTTCTAAAAAGATATGGTTATCGCTAAACTTTAAGGGATATTATAGGTAAAGATTTATTGGTCCAACAAAAACCTTTAAGGATAGAAATGCAGATGAAAATTGTACAAGTTTTTCATTAACTGTACATGTACTGGTATTGTCTATAACATTGACTGAAGTTGCAAATTAAAGTACATGGGATAAAGAATTCTAGAATTTAGAGGACATACAGTACCTTAGGAATGACAAAAAGGATACTACCATTGCTCATCACGTAAGAACTTACCAACAGGGCAACCCTTCTTGATTAAAGTTTTGTAGTATTGAAAAAATCAAAATGACAAGAAAAAAATTTTCATTATTTTTTTGGTGCATTTGTTTTCAGACAATGACTTTCATTTCCTGCCTGGTTTGGACAAAGTTTAGAGGGCGTTTTCCATTCGGAAACAAGATTCGTTGTCACTCACCCTAATGTACTCTCAATCACCTTCTTTCACACCTCTTTCACTTTCTCACGCTGTCTCTCAATGTCTCCCTAACTTCTTTGCCATCCACTTCCGTGTCCCTGTCTCTTTTTCCGCAACTACACTTCTCCTTTCTTCTTTCTTGATCTGCTTCTCTCTGTTATTTGTTGTGTTATCCAGGCCTCCTAGAGTGGTTCAGCCACAGGGTAAAGCGTCCACACTCACCCTCTCCCCTGATTAGAGGAGTGGGAGAGAGGCTGTCCCCATGTGTGCAGATGGATCCATGGAGAAAGAGAAGGGTTTCTGTGTGCAAGCAGGCATGGATAATGTAGAGATGCGGATCAAGAAAGAAGATCGAAAAAAGAATACAAAACAAGTGAAGGAGAGGCAAGATGAGAAATAATAGTTTAAAAGGACTTATTTGGGGTGTTTACATTTATATCAATCAATAAAAGTTACAATTTATGGGATACTTTTCTAAGTACAATATTCATTGAGTCATATTAATTTTAAACAACAAATACCTGCACATTTGTTAATACATTCTATTATTTTTTTCTCACTAAGAAAGCTGCATAAAAGGCTGCAGGAGCCAATGTTTACAAGCTTTCATGATAAAAAGCAGCTCACAGAACTCACTTTTGCTATGGGTTTGGACAAAAGTATTCTCTGTGCGCAGTGAAGACATTATTTTACTGAAAACCCTAAGCTAAAATACGTTGTCTGCTCTTGATATATAATTGTTCCTTTAAAAATAGAAGAAAAACATATTTCACAAAAGCGCATTATCTGTTTTCTTTTTCAGATATATGTTCATTTAACCCCTTAAGGACCGGGCTCATTTTTCGTTTTGTACCCTGTGGGACCGAGGCTGTTTTGACACTTTTGTGGTGCTTGTGTTCAGCTGTAATTTTCTCCTCACCCATTTAGTGTACCCACATAAGTTATATATTGTTTTTTTCAGGACAAGATGGGCTTTCTTCAGATACCATTATTTTGATCGTATCATCTTATTTACTATAAAAAAATTAAAAAAACATGGTGAAAAATTGAAAAAAAAACATTTTATGACTTTTATTTGAAAAATCTTTTACTCACCTAAAAAAGCAAGTAAAAAAACTAGCTAAATAGATTCTACTACTTGTCCTGAGTTTAGAAATACCCAATGTTTTTATGTTTTTTTGCTGTTTTTTGTAAGTTATAGGGCAATAAGTACAAGCAGCGTTTTATGATTTCCAAATCTTTTTTAACAAATCTGGTCAGTCTGCCTCCATCTCCTCTTTGGAACATCTTTGAAGCCGGTTAACTCAATTTAACCCATTCAAACCATATATTTTTGAAAACTAGACACCCCAGGGTATTCCAAATGCTGTTATTTTAACCCTTTCCATGCACCAATTATACAACTACACTTTGTCAAACTTTGTAATAGTAATTTTTTTTATTTTTTTTTCCACACAAATTGTACTTTAGTTATAGATATACAGGTGCTGGTATATGTCACTGTCAAACAACACCCCAATATGTGTTCAGCAACATCTCCTGAGTACAGCGATACCCCACATGCATGGGTTTGTCAGATTGTTTGGCTGGTAAAAGGCTACTTTTGGGGCATGCGTAATTCAGGTGGTCATTTGGTCATTGTGCCTCCCTCTACTCTTTGGAATATCTTTGAAGCCGGTTAACTCAATTTAACCCATTCAAACCATATATTTTTGAAAACTAGACACCCCAGGGTATTCCAAATGCTGTTATTTTAACCCTTTCCATGCACCAATTATAGAACTACACTTTGCCAAACTTTGTAATAGTAATTTTTTTTATTTTTTTTTCACACAGATTGTACTTTAGTTATAGATATACAGGTCCTGGTATATGCCACTGTCAAACAACACCCCAATGTGTGTTCAGGAACATCTCCTGAGTGCAGTGATACCCGACATGCATGGGTTTGTCGGGTTGTTTCAGATTTAAAATGCCACATTTGGGAAGTGCGCTTTTTTTCTCCATTTTGGTCAGTCTGTACCTATGCCCTATCTTTGAGCTAGGCCACTCCAATTTACCCCATCAGCCATTTTTTTTATATATTAGACACCCCTTGGGTATTTGAAGTGCTTTTTTTTTAACTCTTTGTTGAGATTTTTGAGAAATTTTAGCACTTGCTCAAAATAATAAACTTTATTTTTTAATTTTATTTTATTTTTTTAATACTTTTTTTATATTTTTTTTTACACATTTTTCTGGTACTGGATGGTTCATCTAGTGACATCACTGCATAATAATTTTTAAATGTTAGCACATTTTTTTTATTTTTTTTTCCATTTTTTATTTTTTTTTTATTTTTTTTGAATATTTTACTAATCACATAGTGATTAGAAAGCTGGGCTCCATTGACTTGCATGGTTGAATGCAGTACCTGTATTCAACCAGCAAGTGGAGCCAGTTCTCTAGAGGGTCTGGAGACCCTCTAGCGAACTTTTTCGTCTTTATTGTTTTATTTCCCGGGCCGCCGCCATCTTGCTTGATGGCGAAGATCACCGGCAGCGGCGGCTGTGATCGTTGATCGCCTCCTAAACGCTTTTAAAACGTACAATGTACGTTTGTGTATGGCGGCTGTTGACGCCTCCGGGAGGGGCCAGACATGGCCCCCGATGCCGATCTCGGCCTTGCTGAATGCCTCGACATCGAGGCATTACAGTAACGCCGTTTAAGCGAAGAAAGTGATCGTTGATCACTTTCTAAGCTTATTTTACTTTTTGACGGTTCAGGACCGTCAAAGGTCATTTAGTGACCTTCATGTCATGACGGTCCTGAACCGGCAAAGGTCGCGAAGGGGTTAAAATCATTGTGTTAAAAGAAAACCCCTGTGATCAACGCAAAGCATCTTAGTCTTACTTAAAGAGAAAAAAGTGTGTATTGGAAATAAAGCTCAATCTCCCAGATTAATCGTGTTTGTTTCTGATGACTCCCTTCTTAACATTGTTTACAAATGTAGTGATAGGTTGGAGGTTACCATTCCCCTACGTAAATAAAATGTAATAACCAATTACTGGAGGAGCAACAAGAAATAATTTTTTCCTAATTGGTTTATACAAGCAGTAAGAAGTTGTCATCCCTAGAGGACTCTGGACAGACTAGTTTGCTCCTTAGGTGTATGCCGTATTATTTAAAATGTTTCTGAAGTTAAGTAAGTTTTACCTTTTTCTTTTTATGTATCTATATGTTAAAATGCAGCATCTCCTCGCCCTCCCATGCCTGGTCTCCCCATAACAGATGGGGCATTCTAACTGAGCTCTGTTGCGTTCAAAAGGGAATTTAAATGCCCAAACCTCTGTTTAGAAGATGGTTCCCCTGATTGTAGTACAGGGGAACCCTACTGGTGATGCATCAGTGGCATCACATAGGTTGCCCTGTGCCAATTGATGTCCCATGGGCCGGATTATGTGTGCAAAAAAAAGCAGGGCTACATTATGATTGTTTCTCATGGTCTGATTTAGCCCATACCTGCGGAGTCAGTCTGTCTGGGTATAGATCGGAGGCAATTATTGACGTGTGGGCACAGTGCAGGCAGAGATTGTTTTAGGAGAGGCAAGCATGAGATGAAATAGATGCTGTGATGTTTGAGGAGAGGTGGACACGGGGTGAGACAGATATTCTGATGCTTATGGAAAGGTTGAAATTGGTTTGAAGGAAAGAGTGACGAGATAAAGAAGGAGTAGAAAGAGACAGAGGCAGAGGGGAGAAGGAGACATAGGCTTTAGATAAAACATCAAAATACATTACTTACTAATTGTTACCTCTTGAAAAACATTCTAATATCCAACATATTCTTATTTTTCTTCCCATTAACAGCTAATTACATTGCAAAAAAGCCATAGCACCGTACTGCTGACAACTGCAGCAACATCTTCCTACATTAGCAATTTATTTGTCACAATAGGCAATGGTTTTGAATTGTAAGCAAATTTTAGGCACAAGGTGACAGAATAATTAGATGGGCAGACAAAAGCAATTAGCAGAAATAAGAAAATGGGTTTAACTGGTAGAATGCTATTTATTTATGTTACGGTGAACCTTTGAGTGCCATAGGTACTTGTTTTAACAGGATGGGGTACCACTTATACTTCATATACTGTGTTTTTATAAGAAAAAAATAAGAGGAGGTCAGATAGTGCTAGAAATCTAATACAAAAAAAGTCCCAGCTATGGGGTTTTACAATGAAAGTCTTACAATAACCAAGACGCCTTGTACATGACATATCTCATGCAGTTGTTTCATACTGCCTCTGCGTTATTAAATTGGTTCCTGCGTGACTGGATATGAGCTTGTGAGAAACGAGTCATGCATGTATATCAAATATGGCCGTACACACGTGACCATACCTGGGAACTTCTGGTCTCCGGGAGGCTTCCCTTGCAGGACGCGGCCAGGACTGCCCACTGACGTCAGTGGAAGTTCCTGCTGATGTCAGGGGCGGTCCCACTGATGTTGGGGGCGGTCCTGCTGATGGCAGAAGGAAACACCCCCTTTTAAAGGGAAAATGGGCGGGGAGCGGGGTGTGTCAAGACCCCGCTCCCGCGACCCGGAGGATTTGGGTCTTGACCCGGAGAACCGGAGAAGCAGTGCTTCACCCAGCAATCTCTGGGTCAAACCCGGAGAGTTCCCAGGTATGCACGTGACTTACCCTTGAGACGTAGGAATCCTAAAACTCAAATTTGTCCTTTCCTCACTGAAGACACTACTAAAACACTAATCCATTCTCTTGTGATATTCCATCTGGATTATTGCTACTATCTACTTTCTCTGCTTCCTTTCACCACTCTAATCGATTGCGAACACCTCTGCCAGACTAATTCTCTAATCTTCATCTGCTGCCCCACTGTCTCAGTCCCTCATCTGGCTTCTCATAACCTCAATAATACCATTAAAATTAAAATTTCTGATCCCGTTCTACAGAGTCTCTATCAATATGCATTATAAAGGTTGGAACCATTTGAGCCATTTTCAAACCCAATATATGTCAAAGAATATGATTTTGCGTAAAAGGCACAAAACCTAGGCCTTGATTTAATGAACCTGACTAAATCTAGTAGTAGTCAGAAAATAAAGAACCATTGTTCCAGGGGCGTAACTAGAAACCAACGGGGCCCTGGTACGAACAATTGCCCCCGACCCCCCAACTTCAACAGCTGGTCTGTGCAATCATTGCCCCCACATAACTTGTCTGTGCCTTCTTTGCCCCTTGACCTCCTTCCAACATACAACATATTTAAACACACTTACTCACTAACACATTCCATCTCACCCCACTTACACAATTACACATCCATGCTCTCACTCACACGTATATACACATGCATACACACACACACAAGTACACATACATACATATATACATTATACATATATACAAACACATATACATACATCCCACCTCCCGTCCTGCTTACCTCTCACCCCTCCTGCAGCTTTTCCTCTGCCTGCTCGCCCACAGTGTGCGGGCAGCCTCGGTTTCACTGCAGGGTCAAGTGACCCCCATACGTTCCTGTCTCCTCATACCGGTTCAGAATAGTTTAGAAAAGGGTCCTTTCGACCTGGAATGGTCTTAGTAAAAAAAAACTTCAGCTTGAACCAACAATAAAAGTAAAAATAACTAAATATTATTTTCTGTGTCACCTTGTGAAGGCTGTTTGCGAAACATATTCTGCGCAAGATAAGAGCAAAACTGCTGATAAATCTTTATATAGGCAATAAATAAAAAGTATTCATAGCAAGGAATAAAAAAAAATTACAGTAACTAGCTTTTATGTCATTACTTATATATGTGCCATTAAATTCCTAAATCCTTGCATGTTAATGTTTATTTTTTTTTATTCTTAAGAAAATGATTATGCAAACCTTACTTATATTAAAAGTAACATTTGCAGAATTGTTTACTTAAGAGTTTAGAAGAAAACGTACCTATCAAGGCTTTCCACTTGCTGCCTATCACTGGTCTTCACTTTAGAAGGTCTCCAGCAGTGGCAAAAGAGACCAATATTAAGTATCATTGCCTTTGGCCATCTTTCTGCTGATATTGACAATCATATAAAGAATGAATCATTTATAAATCCCCATGACAGCAATATTAAAAATCTGTATTATCAACGTTCAATATGAATGCAAATATATACATGAAATATACTAATATTTATATTTATAAATTCTATTAACATTCTGAGATGGAGACATTTATGAATATATCAGTGCTGTTTATTCTGGATCTGGGATTAGGGGACAAATTCACAAAGGACTGGAGATTATGGAGATCCATATTCTTGATCAGCACTGAGACTGGTGCTGTCTGCCTATCTGTTATTCGCCACTTTATATGATTACCCCCTTTTTTTTAGTGCTGTTGCTGCAATATTCTTCAAGCTTAGTGAATGATGGTCATTTGTATTCCTTTAAGTACTCTAGGGGCCCTCTGGAATTGTAAAAGAGTAGTCCTGCTAGGGACCTCATTGCTCAGTGGCCTAGAGAGACACACATTGCATCTCATAAAAGCTGAAATATATGCCTAGAGTTTTGATTCTCTTGTATTGAGAAGATATCTCTCATGTTCCAGTTCTGGATTGCCCTTATGGGTATTATAGGTTTCATATGTTGATAAAGATATATCCACTGTAGCGGCACATGTGAGCATAAATTCTGATGCAAACAATATATAATCAGTGGATAATTTATGAAAGCATGCATACAATGATTTAGTTGAAGGCATTTATAAGTCATAAGTCATTTAAGAATGGACACTTCATAAACAAAAAAGGATGAGACACAGAAAATGTCTTCATAATTAATTCAAACATACTGTTAAACACACCGATGTTAGTATAAGTAAATAAATTGGAATATTTCAAAAGAAACCAAACTTCAAGGGGAGCTTAATTATAAGATTGCATTCATACTCATGATCATTGAGCTTCAAAAATAAAAATAAATCAGAAAGTGTTAATTAAAAAAAAACCAAATTAGGTGCATAATGGAAAAGTCAAAAAGCTAATTGCAAAGGGACAACCACTATTTGTCCATTTAATATTTGGAAACTGTATTATAAGTACAGAAGTTAGTTTAATGTGATACAGCTCATTTCACAACATTACATTTTCTGAAGATGTAATTTAAAAAAAATAACGCAATTCAACTAGGAACGAAAACTGTTAAAAAAAAAAATACACAATGAAGATAGAGCTTTTCATTTTTTTTTGTATCCTGAGCACTGACATTCAGGGCCGGCCGAAGACTTAACGCCGCCTGGGGCGAAGTTTAAAATGCCGCCCCCCGCCGAGGGGGGGCGGCATTATCTACCCGCCCCCCACCGGTACTTACCCTTAAACAGTCCTGCGGCGAGTCTCCCTGTGCTGCCACGGTGCCGGCTTGTAATGCTGAGCGCCGGAAATTCACGTCACTTCCGGCGCTCTGCATTACAAGCCGGCACAGAGACCGAACAGGGAAACTCGCCGCAGAGGAGAGAGAGAGGGGCGCCGAGCGGGTAAGCGAAAACCACTCGGTGCCCCTCTCTCTCTCCTCCGCTTCAAAAAAAACAAAAAAAAAAACCGCTTGGGGCGGCAAAGTGCCGCCCCTTCTGAAGTGCCGCCTGGGGCAATTGCCCCAGTCGGCTCCATTGTAGGGCCGGCCCTGCATGTGTCTGACGCAAGGGATCAGAAAAAGTGGGGATGAGCAAGGGCAACTTTTGTTGGGTTACCATAGGGATCATCGAAGACAAGTGGTTTTTGAATGATGCCTTTTATTGGCTAACTGAGTAAATATAGATTGCAAGCTTTCAAGACCTCTCCCTTCATCAGGCATCTTATACAAAAATGTGGAAAACCTCATCCAGTTTTTTCATAGTGTAATTGGTCTAATAACTCAAGCTGCAACTATGGGCCGAGCTTTTTCATAAAGCATTCCGGAGTAGTTGAGGGGTTATAAGAAGCCTATAATGTGTTACCAAACCTTAAAGGTCATGAAAAACTGTGTATTGTAACAGTGGGCACGTTTACTCTGTTTTGCTGGAAAGTAGGTGTTTGTAGAGGTGTCTCTCACGCACCTGGCGGATTAATATAGAAGGCACTGCATGACCTCTCCGCTCTTCTCTTCTTGCAGGGGCTGCCAGTCTGGCCTCGGCTAGCAGCATCCAGGCAGCTGTGCAGCAGCTGGAGGCCGAGGCTGATGCCATTATGCAAATGGTACGTGAGGGTCAAAGGGCACGAAGACAGCTGCAAACTGCAACGGTTAGCATGATGACTGGCTGGCAGAACATCCATCCTTTAGTTTGTTTCTCCCTCCTTTTAATTTGAACGCTGTTATTCATCCCTTAATCTACCCCACCTTTTTCCTGCCTCTTGGTTTGTCGCCATCTTTATGTACACGTGAGACTTGTCCTTGTCACGCTTATCCCTAGCTTGCCCTATGCATGTTCTTCCAAGCTTAGCAGAAGCAGGTTAGTACACGGCTTCTGGCGATGTGAGATGTTCCTCTTGTGGGATGCATGTGATCAGTTGCCGCTTATTCTTGTGCGTTTTTAAACTAAACTTTTCATCCGCCTCATCTCTCCTGATTTTATGTGGCTAGGCTTGCTGTCCTCGTCAGCCAAGTGATCAGTCTTTATTTTGTTCAGGCGGAGGGTTCGGCTCGCAGAGAAGAGTCTCCAATGGATGTGGACCAGCCCTCTCCGGCCACACAGGACACGCAGTCAGTTGGTCAATGCGCGGTCAGGGACAAACCATGTTTACTTGTTCAGGGTGTAACAGGTAGTCGATGTAATGTAACCTTGTGTGCTTGTTTTAGCTTCTGAAGGCTCTCAGGCTGCAGAGAAGAAAGAGGAAGAGCGGCTGCCAGAGTTACCGCTGCTGAGTGAACAGCTCAGCCTTGATGAGTTGTGGGACATGCTGGGAGAGTGCCTGAAAGAGCTGGAGGAGTCTCATGACCAGCATGCTGTTCTGGGTAACCAAAGCTACGCAGCTCACACTCTTCGATTTCTCTTCCATGGAATGAGTCTTCATTGTTCATGTTCTTGGTTTTTCTCCTTCTGTAGTCCTCCAACCAGCAGTAGAAGCCTTTTTCCTTGTCCATGCAACAGAAAGGGAAAGCAAGCCTCCAGTACGAGACACGAGGGAGAGCCAGCTAGCTCACATTAAAGATGAGCCACCTCCATTGTCCCCGGCCCCGCTTACGCCTGCAACCCCTTCTTCCTTGGACCCCTTTTTTTCTCGGGAACCTTCATCTATGCACATCTCATCCAGCCTGCCTCCTGACACACAGAAGTTTCTGCGCTTTGCAGGTAAGAACCTTAAGTTTTATGTACTTGGTAGAAAAGGTAGAAGGTTATTAGATGTTATTTGAGACTTAAAGCCAAATACCTTTTATACTGATCTAACGTTATTTCTTTATTTATTTAAAGAGACCCATCGCACTGTGTTAAACCAGATCCTACGACAGTCTACCACCCACCTTGCCGATGGTCCCTTTGCTGTTCTGGTGGACTATATCAGAGTTTTGGACTTTGATGTGAAACACAAGTAAGTATATCGTACCTTGGGTTTTAAGAATACTAGCAAGAAGTGTCTTACGCGCTTTAAAGTAGGGTTGCAACAACTAATCGATAAAATCGATGATAATCGATAATGAAATTCGTTGCCAACGAATTTCATTATCGATTAGTTGAATCGATTTTTATCTATTATAAAATGAGGGTTTTTTCAGAGCAAATGCTCTGAAAAATACCCCTCGCGTTATAATCCGTTAGTGTGACTCACAGGAGTCACAGCAGCAGTTGCTACTTACAGTTCCTCCCTGCAGTCACTGCCGATTGGCCCGCCCACTTCCTTTTTCCAGTCCCTCCCTGCAATCGCTGCTGGAGAAAGAAAGGGGCGGGGCCAATCGGCAGTGACTGCAGGGAAGAAAGGGGCGGAGCCAAACGGCAGATTGGCTCCGCCCATTTCCTTAGCATCGCCATGGCTGTGACACTCATCTAACTGTGAGTATAAAATTAATATTTGGGCTGCTGAAAGTTAGGGGAGGTGGGGGTTAATTTAGGGGCAGTTATAGTTAATGGGGTGTTTAGGGTTAACTTAGGGGCAGTTATAGTTAATGGGGTGTTTAGGGTTAACTTAGGGGCAGTTATAGTTAATGGGGTGTTTAGGGTTAACTTAGGGGCAGTTATTGTTAATGGGGTGTTTAGGGTTAACTTAGGGGCAGTTATAGTTAATGGGGTGTTTAGGGTTAACTTAGGGGCAGTTATAGTTAATGGGGTGTTTAGGGTTAATTTAGGGGCAGTTATAGTTAATGGGGTGTTTAGGGTTTATTTAGGGGCAGTTATAGTTAATGGGGTGTTTAGGGTTAATTTAGGGGCAGTTATAGTTAATGTGGTGTTTAGGGTTAATTTAGGGGCAGTGGTGATTGATGGGGTGTTTAGGGTTAATTTAGGGGCAGTTGTGGTTGATGGGGTGTTTAGGGTTAATTTAGGGGCAGTTATAGTTAATGGGTTAATTTAGGGGCAGTTGTGGTTGATGGGGTCTTCAGGGTTAATTTAGGGTAGTTTTGGTTAATGGGGTCTTCTCTTCAGGATTAATTTAATGCTGAGGACTGAGGGTTAATTTAATTAATTTAATAAAGTTAACTTAAGGTGCAGTTAGAGGTAAAGGGGGGCAAACTGAGGGGAATCTAAATCCTGGGGGCAGTGAAGATTAATCCTGTATTTATTTATAAAAGTATTGTCTGTGAACGAGTCTGCAAATCCTATGAGGGCACTATGAGATATCAGGGGGGTATACGGCATACCTGAGGAGGACGGAGTTACATATCTGGGGGTATAAGGCATATGTGGGGAGTGCAGTGTGGCATGTCGGGGAGGGCAGTGTGGCAATCCTGGGCTCAAATATGCATAACTGGGGGGCAGGTTGGGGAAATAAAAACAAGAAAAAAAAATTATTCTGCCGTTTGTTTTTAACATCCTATGTTACTTTATTAAATAATTTAAAATAAATGAAAACATTTTTTTTTTATCCGATTAATCGATTAATCGAAAAAGTAATCGGCCAACTAATCGATTATGAAAATAATCGTTAGTTGCAGCCCTACTTTAAAGTTGTATTTATTTGTAAATATGCCACATTTATACAATTCATTATTACACCTGCTACATTGATGTGATATATAAATAGTGAGCTTTAGTGTTTGATTTGATAATTGTGGAAGCTTAAGCTGCTACAAGATGTTTCTGCTTCCCTGCACAGATATTTCCGCCAGGAGCTTGAGCGTCTCGATGAAGGGCTGTGCAAAGAAGACATGGCTGTTCATGTACGACTCGACCATGTGTTTGAAGACTCGTACAGAGAACTTCACCGAAAATCTCCTGAAGAAATGAAGAACAGATTGTAAGTGTCCTAGTGTGAAAATGGAGGGGATTTCTGTTGTGGGACGTGGTTGATAACCATCATCTAATGCGGTGGTGACCCTTAGTAGGGAGCTTTTATCTTTCATTTGCCGTTTATATTCTAATGGACCCTGCAGCAAAGTTTCCTCTTTACTCTTTGTAGGTACATAGTGTTTGAAGGTGAGGAAGGTCAGGATGCCGGTGGGCTGCTCCGGGAATGGTATATGATCATCTCCAGAGAGATGTTCAATCCCATGTATGCACTGTTCCGCACATCTCCTGGTGACCGTGTCACTTACACCATCAACCCTTCATCGCACTGTAACCCCAACCACCTCAGCTACTTCAAGTTTGTGGGTCGTATTGTGGCTAAAGCAGTATATGACAATAGACTGCTGGAGTGTTACTTCACGTGGTCCTTCTACAAGCACATCCTTGGCAAGTCTGTCCGGTAAGTTTGACCATCTGCACATAACTCGCATTGTGCATTAGTGTGTCTGGTGGGTTAGGATGGGTCCGCCAAGCAGCTTTTTAAACGGACTGTGGCATTAAAATTAAAAGTGGAGTATCGTCCCTCAAACGCATCGTAGCGGAGAGTTCTATTTGAATGTGATCTACAGTTCTGTGTCTTTGGTCCAGGTACACAGACATGGAAAGTGAAGATTACCATTTCTACCAAGGTCTTGTCTACTTGCTCGAGAATTATGTCTCCACACTGGGATATGACTTGACGTTTAGCACCGAGGTAAGCGCGCATGCAGATAAAGATGCAATGGTGGGAAGTGTCGCTTCAACAGCTATCTGCACTGGTCTTTAAAATGATTTTCAACCGTGTGAGATCCTTTTTTCTGTCCTCACATTCTGCGCTGATTGTGTCCCTTTTTGGTGTTTTTTTGCTCCGTTTGTCCAGGTTCAAGAGTTTGGAGTATGTGAAGTTCGTGATCTGAAGCCTAATGGGGCAAACATTCTAGTAACTGAAGATAACAAGAAGGAATACGTTCACCTTGTGTGCCAGATGAAGATGACAGGTACATCAATGGCTTTGTGCTTCCTGGTGATTGTTTAAGCTTGATGCTTTCTCCGCTGCTTGTTTTTGTAATCGGCTTGGGCAATGTCTTTCTGCGTCAGGTGCCATTCGCAAGCAGCTGGCCGCTTTCCTGGAAGGATTCTATGAGATCATTCCCAAATGTCTTATCTCCATCTTCACGGAGCAGGAACTGGAGCTACTTATTTCCGGCCTGCCCACAATAGACATTGACGATCTGAAATCCAATACAGAGTATCACAAGTACCAGTCCAACTCCATCCAGGTAAGAACTGAGTTCCAGTGATTGAGATATGTTTGACAAATTAACTATTTTTGTATTCATGATTGGTCTGGGAAATTAATTTAAAGCTCCCTTAGTAAGCAGCATGTTGCCTTAGTTATGGTCTGCTTAAAGGGACAGTATCACTGACACCCCTATGATAATAAAAGCATATTAAAGTACTCTGAGTAACCCTAACCCTCTGAGTACTTTTTTATACATTCTTCCAACGAGGGGATGATAAACCTACCTGACACAGATTGCTGCTTAGGCTGTCGGTGGCAGTACAGAACTAGAGACTTTCTGTCTGTCGTATTCAGTGTTCCCTCTAAGCCGTGCGCTTGTGCGCGCGCACATAGCTTTTTAAGAGAGCGCACACGTCCAAAAATTGTGCGTACAAAAGTATATAAAAAGAAAAAAATAATATATTTTTTGAAACTTTATGCGGCACAGATATTGTGCGCACAAAATTTTTGCTCTGTGAAAATTTTTGCACAAGAGAAATTTTCTGCGCACGCCAACTAAGAAAAATTAGATGGAACATTGATCGTATTCACTAGTCATATGTCCGAGGTCTGTCCCTAACACCAGTAATGCAAGTTTTCATACTGCTTTGGAAACACAAGCCTTTATTACCGTATTTGCTCGATTATAAGACGAGGTTTTTTTCAGAGCAAATGCTCTGAAAAATACCCCTCGTCTTCTAATCGGGGTCGTCTTCTAATCAGACCTCAAATAGAGTATGATTAGGAGACTAAGATCCAGATCCCCCGCACCGCTGCAGGGGACCTGGATCCTCCTGTCTCACCCCCCCCCCCATCATACACACACTTACCGGTGCTTCCTGCTGTATTGCCGGGGCAGCGGGTTGACGTCTACGCGATCCGCGTAGACAACGTCCGCTGCAGCCGGAAGGAGGTGTGGCTAGCAGCGGGGGTTGTCTGCGTCCGTCGCGCAAACCTTCCCCGACTGTCAGAGATCAGAGTTCCCCGCACCGGTGCGGGGAACTCTGATCTCTGACAGCCGGGGAAAGTATACGCGACGGACGCATACAAACCCCCGCTGCCAACTCCACCTCCTTCCGGCTGCAGCAGAAGGCGACGTCAACCCGCTGCCCCGGCTGGAAGCACCGGTAAGAGAGGGCTGAGAGGGGAGGGGAGGGGAGAGTGTGTGTGTGTGTGTGTGTTAGTTAAATGGGGGTATAGGGTGTGTGTGTGTGTGTGTGTGTGTGTGTTAAATGGGGGCATAGGGCATTTCTGGAGTGGCGTTAAGGGGGCATTTAATAGAGCACTCTGCCTCCTGAAATGCCTTATACACCTATATGCCACTCTGCCCCATAATATGCATTTTAACCCCCTAAATGCCAGAGTGGCATATAGGGGTATAAGGCATTTCTGGAGGCAGAGTGCTCTATACAATGCCTTTTAACTCCCTTAATGCCACTCTGCCTCCTGAAATGCCTTATACCTCCCTATATGCCACTCTGCCCCATAATATGCATTTTAACCCCCTAAATGCCAGAATGGGATATAGGGGTATAAGGCATTTCTGGAGGCAGAGTGGCATATAGGGGTATAAGGCATTTCTGGAGGCAGAGTGGCACATAGGGGGTCAAAAGGCATACCATGGGGCACAGTGGCATATAGAGGGTTAAAAGGCATATCATGGGCCACAGTGCCATATTGGAGTGGCAAGCCTGGGGGCAGATGTGCGTAACTGGGGGACAGGTTGGAAAATACAAGAAATAAAAACAAAAAAAATATTTTTCTCAATCATAGCTTTTATTAAAAAAAATAGTTTACATGAATTAACATTTACTGGTAAAACTTTTTTCCTTTAGGGTCGTCTTATATTCAGGCTTTTTCTTTTTTTCCTAAGTTAATATTCAGATTTTGGGGGGTCGTCTTATAATCAGGGTCGTCTTATAATCGAGCAAATACGGTAATCTGTGCCGATTTGTTGAAATTCTGCCATAAATCAGCAACGACTCTTTAGTTTAATGCTCTTCCGCTTTCAGTACTTTAGTATCTTCCTGAAGGTTAGTCAAGCCAGGAAACCACCTGAAGTCTTTAAAGTCAGGTTCATCTGAACTCGCCGTTATCTTGAGCCAATCTTATCGCCAGGGATGTGGAAGTGACCCAAATTACTGTCGATGCTCAATCCTGGCTGCTATTAAAACTGGTTCTAGACGTTCGAAGCTTTTCCTCTCGTGTATTTTATGGTACGGTTGTAAATGTCAAACTATTCTGTGCTGTCTTCTCTCACAGATTCAGTGGTTTTGGAGAGCGCTGCGCTCCTTCGACCAGGCTGACCGGGCCAAGTTCCTTCAGTTTGTAACTGGAACCTCTAAAGTTCCCCTGCAGGGCTTCGCTGCTCTAGAAGGAATGAACGGCATCCAGAAATTCCAAATACACCGGGATGATCGATCTACAGATAGACTGCCTTCTGCCCATACTTGGTAAGAGAAAAATGAGGGACTACTCATCTGTATTCTAGAATGTCCGTGGGTGACTCTGTAATCGTATACATTATTAATTTTGACCGTTATTAATTTTAACTTTTCACGATATATGTTGTACGTCTGGCTTTAAATTATCCATATTTTCTTAGTTTCAACCAGCTGGACCTCCCAGCGTACGAAAGCTATGAAAAGTTACGTCACATGCTGCTGTTGGCCATCCAGGAGTGCTCAGAAGGATTTGGCCTGGCTTAGGACGCCCTTACCGTGCATTCTTTTCTATTACTGGACTTTAGTGAGAGAAAAAAAAATTCAAGCCATGCATCAATCTTGCTCACCCTGCTGGCACCACGAAGAGGAACTTGCCTTCTGAAGATGCCGCCTGTCTCAGATCCCTTCCGATGGTGAACTTGTTGCGCTGAGATTTGGGAAAAATAATTAAAAAAAAAAAATGAATAAAAATGCCGCTCTGAAGGACACGGAGAACGGAGAGAAGCAGGGGGGAAATTATATATAAGTATATAAATATATATTTTTTTCTGTTTTGCTTTTCAGTTTGCTTAAGGATGAGTTGTGATGCTCAACTTTTTCAAAAAGTAAAGTTCAGATAGCAGGGTAAAAAGAAGCTGGTGGAAACGTTAAAATAAAGATGTGAATGGAGGGGGGGGGAAAGACGCAAATCGGAAACCTAGAGCACTCTCGTTAAGAAATAGCCACTATTTCCAACGCTATTTTTTTTTCTTTTCAGCTTCAAATAAAATACAGAGGTGTTTACCTGTAAATAAACCACTGAACCTTATTGATACAGTTTTTCTTAATGCCCCTCTTTCGGTTGGTGCTCAGAGTATTGGATGGGGCGGAAAAGATGGCGGGCAGACGAAAGAGTTTAAAAGGCACAGCAAGTCATGGGAAAAATCAAAATTTTGAATCGGTTCAGCCCAAGTTAATTCTGTTCAATACCCCCCCCCATTTTGTTTCTCCCCGTTATATTTATTCAGTCTTTTCCCTTCTAATTGGATTTTGAGTTTGGATTGCTAGACTTATTTTTTGTGTTGGGATTTTTTTATTTTTTTTTTTATTTTCTGAAATCAAAATAAAAATGAAGAAAATTTTTAAACCTAATACAAGGTTTCTCTGTAAGTCTTCAGATACTAGGAAGGCCGAGACTGTTAAAGGGGGGGCTGCGCTGTGATTAGGGAAGGAGGTTGCAGGTAGTGGTCGGATTGAGCAAACCCGGCAGTTCTGCCAGACCTTATTCTCAGCCTGTCGTTCCTGGTACACATCTCACACGCTGTGCACAAGATATAGGGATTAAGCACTTGTGTCAACTAGACCATTCAGGAGTAATTAAAGCAAGTGTTTGAATAAAGGTTTAGTTTGAAAACCAACAGGTTATGTTTTGTCTTTGTTGGAATAAACGTATCGTGCCATCTCCAGCCCCCTTATTTCCGTGCTATCGTTTAAAGTATTTTCTGATGTCGTGTGCAGAGAATTTTTAAGTCTGCCACAATCGTTTAAACTTAAAAACTCCATGTCGAAAGCCACGATTTTCTAAAGGGCTTTATTGTAATGCCTTTTAACCTGGGACTATACATGAGCTCTGCAATCCCCGGCTCCGTGATATCCCTCCTCCGGTGTTACACGGGACCAAGTTCTACGGGAAAACCTGAGCTAGATCTGTGAAATGGTTACATTTAATGCTCTCCTCCGTCAGCCGTTCTGTGTAGAGTGCATGCGCCTGTATAACTATGGGGGGGTGCTTAAACCTTCTACAGGACTAAAAGTGACAAATGGACATTTTATAGCCAAAACATTTTTTCCTATCCCCTCTATGGGTACAGTTGAGAAAAAAACAAAACAAAAGTCATGCTTCTAACGCACCAGACGTTTATTTTGAGATTTGTTGTGTTGCTGGAGTCTTTCATGTAGTGAGAATGTGGTAGGTACGTGGAAATGCCTCCCAGTAAAGATTAATACATTGAAGAAATGTAAACTCGGATAGGCAGGGGCACAGGGGGGCCATGTTGTGCTGTAGTTACATATACTTTTTAGTGTAGGTGGATAGGCGAAAGGCTTAAAATAGACGATGCGTGTAGGACTTGGTTCTGTCCGTCTCCTCCTGCGTTATACGGGCCTAGCCTTCATTTCTGAATATTTGAATGAGTAATGAAAGCCTTTAGCTTGTACCCAGTCGATGCCGTGGGTGTAGCTGCTGTGCTGCCCCTGCAGATACCGTCCGTTCAGGTTTGAGTGATGGCAGCTGTTATACCACCAGCCTCCGTAATACGTATTCGCACGTTTGCCTGGACTGGAATCTCTGTCCTTGGTGGAGAAGGGCATGTCGGCATGAACATCCAGGGAGTTTCCTAAAGCAGGTAAAACAAAACCATTTAACCAGGTGCTGGAACCAAAGAATATCATCATCCGGAGATCAATGATCTTGGGGAAGATACATGAGGGATTCCCGTAAAACAGATGCAGCGCATCATTTATTCTCCTACAGCGATGGAGACACCCACTTGAAGGTCGCCATTGTAGGAGATCATGATATTTACCTAAAGCAAGTGTTTGAATTAAGGTGCGACCTGCTTTATGGCAGCGCATGTCCTTAAATGCCTGGCCGTGGCGTACCTGCGTTACCTGTAGCGCTGGGCCGGGCGATGCCTGCGTTACCCATGGTGTTATACCGGGCCGTAGCGTTCCTGCGTTGCCCATGGTGTTATACCGGGCCATGGTGTTATACGGGCTGTGGCGTACCTGCGTTACCCGTGGTGTTATACCGGGCCATGCTGTACCTGCGTTACCCATGGTGTTATACAGGGCTGTGGCGTACCTGCGTTACCCGTGGTGTTATACAGGGCCGTGCCGTACCTGCGTTACCCGTGGTGTTATACAGGGCCGTGCCGTACCTGCGTTACCCGTGGTGTTATACAGGGTCGTGCCATACCTGCGTTACCCGTGGTGTAAGCTCCTAATAGCAATTTGTAATGTTCAGACTCTCCTAAAATTTTGAAAGACGCGTATTTGGCAAAATATTTTTTCGCTTCAAAGTCCTGTAGGTCGATGCGTAATTCCCACGTGCCTGAAAAAAAGGTGGAAACGGGAGCCGTGTTAAAATAAGCTACTAAAAAAAATATAACTGATGTATATTAAAGCATATTTTGTCTGTGAATAGGTAATTGAGCCGACATCTATCCGTTAAACGGGAGAGCCCGGGAAATGTACAGAACGCTTCAGGTGCCAAAAACGAGATGTACAGAAGAAATCATAGGCCTAAAATTTTATGTAAAAAGATCACCTGGTCAGCATATGAAGATTATCATTTCCCAACCAAAACTCGTTCAAAGTGCTGCCAAACCCCATCTTATAGGAATACCAGTCCCCGAAAAAATCCACCGAGCTGTCCCACCGTCTCTGGAAAACCTGCACAAAATAAAAAAACAAAACACTGAGATCAGACATCCCCCGTTTATAAATACATTCATTAACATGCCAACCGGAAAAGCAATACGGTATATATTTTTTTACTTTAATTATTTTTTCCCCCAAGTATCTTGAAAACTGTCATGAAAAAAATTTTTTTTTAATCACCGACAATGACCATTGTAGAACCAGATTTATTATTTTTTTTTTATTTTTGTGCTAAAACATTTTTCTCCCCTATATATACATATATTCCTAGAGGGAATTGTCTATCTTCAAAGAAGGATGGACATATAGATATAAGTATAACTATTTCTTGGCTTTTATCACTTTCCTTTTTTTTTTTTTTTTACATCACAATTGTGTTTTTGGGGGGGGTCACATATTGACGATTTATTATACAAATATGTTTTATATCTATATGATATTTGACACACTTCATATATTAAATAGAATATATTTATTAATATATATTACATTATAATATTATATTTATTAAATACGTTAAATTTTCGTACTGATTATATACCATTGTGAGATTTTTATGAATGAAGAGCATTGGATCAAACGGTAAATGGAATATATATTGTAAAGATATTTTCTACATATTTCATCTTCCCTGCTGAGCACTTACGATCCAGCCTCCGCCGTCGGTGTGCATATCACACAACACCTTCAGGGGCCGGTTGCCATCCGGGTATATTGCGTACCAGTCGCTTAGAACGCTTCCCTGATCCAGAACCTCCTTACAGTTCCTCGGAGCTAAAAGCGAGAATTAAAAACACAATACGTCAAATAGTTGCATTTATTTGGATTCAAACCCAATAAGTAAGCAATAATAACGGTGAGTTTGCTGTATAACAGGAAGAATATAGAATACAGAGGTAATAAGTACGTTACGTGGATTCATCCAATAAACAATAAAATAACGATAAAACGGATCCAATGAACGGGCATTAAAACACTCTGATTGTCTGGTTGTGTTAGTGTGAGTGCCTGGGTGTGTGTGCTTTAGTAAAAAGATTGTGAGGAGAACCGGTGTGTCCCAAAAATAGTGTGTGCTAAATAAGGAAATCTCTAAAAATACTTCCCTTTTGTTTTCTCACAGCTGCCTCCTTAAAAACAACTCTCTCCAGGTGTTGTAAAGTATAGGTTCAATTTCAATAGGGGGCGCTCATGTAAGAAAAACAAACGAAACAACAATAGTGTAGACCGTTCAGACGATACGGTGTTAATTATATTGCGTTAGTTGCACTCACAACAGTGCTGAAGATTTGTGTCTGTTTCTCATTCCCGTCTCATAGCAGCTCGTGAAAAAGGTAGTAAATGGTTGCACTCACGGAATCCAATGCACATACAATTATGTGCAAGGTGCACTCAGGGAGGGGGGGTAGGGGAAGCCCACGGTGTCCAGGATCCCTTCTCCAAATGTCGTGGAATTTCAGGTCCAATCCCCCGAACGCTGTGATACAGTGCGGCAACTTCTTCCAGCCAGGGAGCGGGAAAACCACCCCCAGAGAATAAACAACTGCTGCTTATATTTAAAAATATAGATTTATTATGGGAATATCCCTTTTATTTAAATTTTAAAAAAGTACTTTAAGATATATAAAATATAAATCTGTAAAATTCAAACGATTAAGTGAAATAAAAAGTCTTTCCTCAACGCGTTTCGGCTTTAATGGCTTCCTCAGGAAAAAAGTATTTGATCGCTTCTTCCACTCTTTTTATGTGTTAATTCGTTGTATTTTCTTCCATGTACGCTAGATGGCGGTGCAACGTTGTGTCCCAGAACATGAGGACGTGTTGTACGCACATGTACACTAGGTGGCGCTGTTACGTCATTCCACAATACGTGAGGACGTATTGGAGGCTGGATGTGCGTACTGGCGTCATTCTGTTTATACGCGTCCCCATAGAAACGGCTTCTCCTTCTCCGTAGGGCTGTCTCTTTTCTTGGTGTTGCATCGGGTCCTAGTGTCCTGCTGTGCTGTGAAGTGCAGATGTTAAGCAATGACATTTGAAGACGGATTAACATGAAGGTAGTATAAACGCTATAGGATGTAAACGTTTAAGTATTTGATTGCATGAATGAGAAAACATTAAACGTGGATATATGAACTATAACTAAACATACTATGGGTTTTGTTTATACATAAATGTCTATATGAATCCAGGGAAAAGAGAGCAATAAGGGTGGAAAAGTGCCAAACAATAATACAAAATACGAAATATTGGAATTATGTATAATACAAATAATACATATACAATGTCTATTCCCATGATTCAAAATTGATTAATTGAGAAAACAGGACATGAATTACAGTATCGCGGGACACCGTGTTTAATGCTTGAATTCTTAATGTTCCCAAGATGTTCCTAAATTCTTCCTTTAAGTGGTCTGATTGTTCTTCCCCCATACTGTGCACCACATGGACATTGTAATAAATAAATTACAAATTTGGTGGTGCAGGTGATGAATTTCTTAATTTCGTATGTAGTCCCTGTCCTATTACTGATAAAACTGTTCGTTTTCCTTGGTAGGTAGGTGCACATCTTGCACCTACCGCATGGGAAAAAAACAATGGGTTTCTTGCCCAGAAAGGTATTGTGACAGCCCCGGGTTAATCGGTACCGTCTGTAATAATTATTACAGACGGTACCGATTAACCCGGGGCCGTCACACCCGGGGCCGTCACAGGTATTAAAATTAATTTCTGTTTTCTTTGTTGGGAGGAAAATGTTTTTCAAATTATTTGTGTTTTTTTGTATATGATTTGAGGTTTTTCCAGTAAGAGGGGACCTAAAATGTCATCGCTCTTCAGGACATGCCAGTGTTTCCGCAATATCTTTTTAATGTGGTGAGCCTTAGTATTATATTCCTTAATGAATGAAAAACTTAAATCTTTCTTGTTCATATTATGTTTGGGCTTTCCTTTTAGTAGATGAGATCTATCCATTTGTTCCACTTTCTGTTGACTTCTCGCTAATAACTCTATTGGATAGTGTTTCTCCCTAAATTTACTTTTAATATCTGTGGTGTGTTTAATAAAGTCCTGGTCCCGTGTACAGTTCCTCCTTATTCTCATCATCTGTGCCGTGGGGATGTTATCTAACCATGCTGGGTAATGACAGCTTGTGTAATCAATGAAACCATTGGCATCGGTAGCATTTTTATAATTTCTGGAGCATTGCCTTCTGTGAATAGTTCCACATCCAAGAATTCAACACTTTGCTTTAGTATGTTGAAAGTAAATTTTAGGTTGTATTGGTTCTAGTTGATGTATTCTATAAATTGATGTAATTTATCCAGTGTTCCCCTCCATATAATTAACACATCATCGATATATATCTCTTCCACAGCACCAGGTCTGCTTCAAATGGATTGTTGTGCCATATCTGTTCTGCTTCCCATTCGGCTACGAAAAGGTTGGCGTAACTCGGCACGAGCCTGGCTGTCCCGCATGAATGGCGGTAAAACTGGTGTTCACACCAGAAATAGTTATATTTCAAAATAAAATCCTTCCGATGTGTTGCATGTTATCTCCATGTTTAATGCTATCTCAATGAGTAGTGTTATGTCCATGTTTAATGCTATGTCCATATTTAATGTTATCTCTATGTGTAATGTGTGACAGTGTAAACCCCAGGGAGATGCTTAGTGTGGCATTTGGGTACAGGTGCTATCCAGATCGTAAATATGGGTCCCTGGGGTGGAGCAATTGGAGAGCAGGGTGGGCCAATGCTCCGTTTCCCCATGCTGTGGAAATGCCATGCCGAGTTTTCCAGTAGGCAAGAAATCTGCAGGATCCGGTCCGGGATTCCAATGGGGCCGGCATTAGGCACAGGTGCTGGACATTAAAAACCCCTGGAGCTTGATACTCAGAGAGACTGTTGGGGGAAGAGGAAGTTCCCTGTGCTCCCAGGGCAACGAGAGGCCCTGAAGAAGACAGTCCCTGAGCCAAGTGAGGCAATACCTGCCTGGACGTTTTGTGTGTTGTCTAGGGGAGGTTTTCCAGAGCCTGGCGTAGCTGGGTCTGGCTGGGAGGTTGAGGTAGTGGGTGATTAGGCTGGTCAGTCTGCACCAGCATAGTTCAGTTAGAGAGGGCTCCAATAGGGAGCTAGGTTTTCTTTTGCGGGTTTCACAGATATGCAATACTTTTATCCAGCAAAAAGAAACTTCACGTCCGGATCATCAATAAGTCGTCACAAACACATCAAGGCCATCCTCCATAAGCATATGTATTTCAGCCAGCAATACACAAGGGCACATACCGTGCAACAGTCAAACAGCGGTTTTTGGGGTTTAAGCGGTTAAAATAAGGAGGAAAAAAAAAGAAAAAAAAACAAACAAAAAAATGAGCTGCTGTTCCTGGCTCTAATTGCCCTAGAGGACTGTGCTTAGGACCCCTAAAAGTGACATGTATGGCCCTCATGCTATAGGGTTTGTCACATATGGTGGAGGATGCGGGCAAAGCACTGCTATGGTCTGTGGGCAGAAAGCAGGAACCAACAAAAAAAAAATGAGCTGCTGTTCCTGGCTCTAATTGCCCTAGAGGACTGTGCTTAGGACCCCTAAAAGTGACATGTATGGCCCTCATGCTATAGGGTTTGTCACATATGGTGGAGGATGCGGGCAAAGCACTGCTATGGTCTGTGGGCAGAAAGCAGGAACCAACAAAAAAAAATGAGCTGCTGTTCCTGGCTCTAATTGCCCTAGAGGACTGTGCTTAGGACCCCTAAAAGTGACATGTATGGCCCTCATGCTATAGGGTTTGTCACATATGGTGGAGGATGCGGGCAAAGCACTGCTATGGTCTGTGGGCAGAAAGCAGGAACCAAAAAAAAAAACGAAAAAAAAATAAAAAACACGCCTTATTTTTAACCGCTTAATCCCCAAAAACCACTGTTTGACTGTTGCATGGTATGTGCCCTTGTGTATTGCTGGCTGAAATACATATGCTTATGGAGGATGGCCTTGATGTGTTTGTGACGACTTATTGATGATCAGGACGTGAAGTTTCTTTTTGCTGGATAAAAGTATTGCATATCTGTGAAACCTGCAAAAGAAAACCTAGCTCCCAATTGGAGCCCTCTCTAACTGAACTATGCTGGTCCAGACTGACCAGCCTAATCACCCACTACCTCAACCTCCCAGCCAGACCCAGCTACGCCAGGCTCTGGAAAACCTCCCCCAGACAACACACAAAACGTCCAGGCAGGTATTGCCTCACTTGGCTCAGGGATTGTCTTCTTCAGGGCCTCTCCTTGCCCTAGGAGCACAGGGAACTACCTCTTCCCCCAACAGTCTCTCTGAGTGTCCAGCTCCAGGGGCTTTTAATGTCCAGCACCTGTGCCTGATGCCGGCCCCATAGGAATCCCGGACCGGATCCTGCAGATTTCTTGCCTCCTGGAAAACTCGGCATGGAATTTCCACAGCATGGGGAAACGGAGCATTGGCCCACCCTGCTCTCCAATTGCTCCACCCCAGGGACCCATATTTACAATCTGGATAGCACCTGTACCCAAATGCCACACTAAGCATCTCCCTGGGGTTTACACTGTCACAAATGCTATGTCCATGTTTAATGCTTTATCCATGTATAAGGCAGTGTCAATGTTTAATGGTATCTCCATGTTTAATGTTATCTCTATGTGCAATGCTATGTCCATGTTTAATGCTATTGTCAGGAACCACTTTTTCTCTGCCTGAACCATGGCTTTTTTTATACCTGTGGTGTTTAAATCCGCTACCACTAGTGGCCGCCCTCTGGAGCACTCAGAACTCAGGTGTGCCTTGTTACCTGGGTTGAGCCCTAGCCAATACATCCAGCTGGGCCTTGTTACCTGTGATTACCCTGCCTTTATGAACCTGCCCTGCACTTCAGTCAGGGCCTTTGTATTGAAGTCTATGGATCTTCCTGCTGTGGCTCGGCACCTGTACTGTTCCTGGTTCCCTGCTTTGTGTCCTGATCAAGCGGACTCCCTGCTGTGTGTCCTGATCAAGCGGACTCCCTGCTGTGTGTCCTGATCAAGCGGACTCCCTGCTGTGTGTCCTGATCAAGCGGACTCCCTGCTGTGTGTCCTGATCAAGCGGACTCCCTGCTGTGTGTCCTGATCAAGCGGACTCCCTGCTGTGTGTCCTGATCAAGCGGACTCCCTGCTTTGCGTCCTTCCAAGCAGACTCCCTGCTTTGCGTCCCCATGAAGACCATTCACCTACATCTGTTACATCACCTGAGAAATCCAACAAGCCTGTTACCAGTATGAAAAAGGAATCTTCTAGGAAACGTGAACCCCTTACCACAACCGAATTGCAACAAAGGCGTGATGATGAGGCTTGCTTTTACTGTGGCAAAAAGGGACACTGGATCACCCAATGTCCTCTGAAACCTCCCAAACCCTCTGTACTGATTGAACAGTCTACGTCACAAGCACAGAGCTCTCCTAAAAGGGGAAGTAGCTTTATTCCCCAGGACAGTGAACCCATGGAGTATATACCACCCCTGGTGATTCCTGATGCTTCTCAAACTCCAGTGGATGTCCAGCTGAAGCCTGATGACTGTTCTGTGATGGAATGCAGCTTCTGTGATTCTACAGTCTGTGGCAGTGTGGGTTGCTCCCATATGGATGAACTTCCTATTGCTTTCTGTTCAGCCATGATTGCAACTCCTATCACTCTTACCTCAGCAAAGTGTGATGCACCATAGACTACCATAGCCCCTAATATCTCCTCTGGACTGATAGCAAAGATGCATGACCCTATTCCATCTCTGAGGAGGAAGGGGCCTTCCATCAGTGCTTCCCATACCAAGTCTGCTTCTCCTGTTTTGAACCAGTGCAGTTCTGGTACTACCCCCCTGCCCCCAGTAGTGCCCTGGGTACAGGGCAGCTATGTGACCCCTGGTACATGGAAAGAGAAAGCACTGAATCATACCTTCTCATCAACTTCTTCAGCATCCAGTCCTAATTTGGCCTATGATTGCACCACAGATAACCTTTCCTTTGATTGTGTTATTACCTCTAATGGCAATATAATCAGAAATGAAGACCTGGAGATCTGTGAACAAGCTTTACCAGGGGCTGCTGTGGGTCATCCTCTCTTGCTACACCACTACTCTGCCTACAGAACAATACCAGAATCTGAGGCAACTGGTTCGACAGTCACTATGGCAGAGGGCTGTTATATGCCGGGGTCAGTGTCTTCCAAGCTCCGAACAAAAGATTAGAGACCAGCGGGAACTACGCATGTCATTCCTGGGACAGCAACCCCAGGAGCAATGGGTATCCGAATTGGACAAGCTGGTCCAACAGGAGGTAGAGCTGGAAAATTACTATAGGGCTCTGCAGTGGTATACAGAGAAGAATGTTCTCCAGAGGGCTATGACTTTGGTGGCCCAGGATTATTATGGGATAGTCTTCAGGATCCGGACTTCGGAAGTACAGCGGAGTGGCGGATTCAGAAGATGCCCTAACCCCAGCTGAAGCGCTGGCAACAGGGCAGGGCATCGCTGGCCTCTGCCCAGCACACACCAAAGCTGCAGGAATTCAGGGAGATACAGCGGCCGACCCGCCTCAGCAGCAGAAGCAGGGAGGTGGAACAGCCGGTCCATCTCCCCAGCGGCAGAACCTAATTCCGGGACAGGAGGAACCTGACCTCCCTCCTCAACGGCAGCAGGAGCACCAGGGAGGGGATGCAGGAGACATAACTCCCCAGCGGTACCCGGAAGATGGCGCAGCCGGCCCATCTCCCCAGCAGCAGCAGGAGCAACAATTTTGGGAGGGCATTGATGGGCCAAATGAACTGACTGACTACGGAGTCAACCCGTTTGGGGTTTCCTCCTGTGTCAGTCCAATTTGGAGGGGGGAGAATTGTGACGGAACCCTCAATCACTGGGACCACTGGAGAGGCCTAACTGCCAGCCTCCTCCCTATTGACTATGGGCCCTGGGTTTGTAAAGACTTTTGTGGCTACCCCCAGCAGTATCATCTCATCACTGGCTGAGGGGATTATCTCCAGCATACAGCCAGGATCTGCAACCAGGGAGTGACTGCCATTGTTTCAGTTTAATGTTGTATAAATCAGTCCCCCGCCCCCCATTGTATTGTTAATCTCGTTACTGCCCCTGTTGTCTCTGGGAGGCAGATTAAGGGGGGCAGTTTGTGTCCCAATATCTTATTTTATGTAAATGTGTGTTTTGATGGATATATCCAGCCCTGTGTGTCCGAAATAAATCAGTCTTCGTTTGGTTTTACCCTACACTGAGTCTCGGCTAGTGACTGGGGAACCGGGGAAAGTGTGTTGTCCCAGGCTAAGGGAGCACAAGACAGCGGAGGTAGTCGGTCGGACTAGACAGCTCCGTGACAAATGCTATGTCCATGCTTAATGCTATGTCATTGTGTAATGCAATGTCCATGTTTAATGTTATCTCTATGTGTAATGCTATGTCCATGTGTATCATTATCTCCATGTTTAACGCTACTCCCATGTGTAATGCTCTGTCCATGTTTAATGCTATGTCCATGTTTAATGCAATGTCTATTTTTAATTCGATGTCCGTTTATATTGAACTGATGATGTTAAGGCAGTCTATTAAAGGGAAAGAGCTTGCGGTGGAGGCATAATCATCCACCGAAGCTTTGTGCTTCCGTGTTGTCAATTACGTTTTGCCTTTTCTTTTCTACAGGTATAAATACACAGTTAACCTCTTAGTGTCCAGAGGGAAGGACAATCTTTCAAGCCATGGTTCCCCAGAGGTTTCCACCCTTAGGTGGTTTTTCCTCTCCTGCGTGCTGAAAGGTGACTCTTCGTGAGTCTCGAGGTTGCTTTCAGGCCTAATTAATTGGACTATTAATTTTGTAATTAATAATAAATAAATTAAATTACCATCAGTTTCTGTTGTGTTTTTTTATACTATTGACTAAAAGTAGGTGTAACCATATGTAATAACAAAAATGAATGGAGTTTATCCAGACCAATGGTTCGGCCCAACCAGTGTGTATGCTAAAGAGCTGCAGGGCTGGCTTCCTCAGGGCCCTTTGCCAGGTATTTCATGCTTTATTAAAAAACACCAATCCACAGGTGTACAAAAAGGACAATGTATGAATTTAAAAGGTTACAAATTTGCATCAGTGCGTCTCATGTTTAGACGTCACTTACATCTTCACACACATCATAGTTAAACATTTAGAATGAGTAATGTTATACAAAATACTAAAACCCCATATTTTTCATATATATCTAAACCCTCACTAAATCAGTTAAATTGACAGAACATACCCCCAACAACAATTCAGGTGTCCAGATTGTATATGCATTTCGAGCATTTTAATTGGGCTTATAAGGTGTATATTGCTGTTTTGGAACTGTTTTTTTTTACATTTAGTATGTTGGGTTTGTAACTGGAAATTTTAAACAAAGAAGCCATGAACACCACCCAATCTAGGATATGTCACTAGTGGTTTCAGGACACAGTCCAAGCAGACATTTGGCCACCAATCACTGCCGAAATTAGCTATAGAAATACTTTGTTGAATTTTTTTTCACCAACGCTTCTGTGTTTTTTAGAATTTTTTTGGCACAGGTTATGTGTTATGGCAGAGAAATCCAGTATGTGTTTTTTAGATTATGGAAATACCCTACATGCATAGGTTTTTTTACATTATTTTTTTTTTTTAACTTGTCTGGAACAAACTTTTTGATATAGGTCATGTGCCATCAAAATACCCTACATTTTCATCTTGTTTTACTAAGTTGCAGCAATCCTACGTTTTTTTTGTTTTTTTTTATCTCAATTCAAATCTCCATTTATTCAAGGTATGCGTAAAGACAAGTTATAGTGTGTACATAAGAGGAATGAGAGACACCTCCCACGTTTGCACAGTAAAACAACGGTCCGCTAAAACAAATCGGTAAGCATACCAGGTTCCGAAAGACTCTAGAATGAACAGTGAACAAGACCAGATACGGAGAGGAGATCAACATACTGTGATCGTGTCAGAAAATACAGTATTACAAAAATACAGAAGTATTAATAAAAAATAAACATAACTAAAACAGAATCAAAACACTCCAGGATGTCATTGCAATCTTACTGTTAAAGCAAAAGCAGAACGATATATATATATATTATTGAACATTTCCAATTCCCTATTTTTGTATGATACAGAGACCTGGTAGAGAGGGACAGGAAGGGCAGTGGTACCTAAGGAGTCTGTCCTAATACCTTTTTTTATAGCAGACTTTTTGTGCGTTTGGTGGGGGGATTGTACAAGGAAAATGCCATTTTTGTCTTTGGATCAGAGGATGTTTCTCAAAATCTTTAGCTGGAACTGTAGAAAAGTGTAATTCTTTCCAGTTCCAAATTTATCTTAAAGTACCTATGTATTAAACACGGAAACTTGGGTCAGGTAGATCACAACTTTTGTATACCATGTTGTGGTCTTGCCTAACACTAGGTAGGGATGTTGACTTTGATCAGAAAGGTATACCCCACCACGTTTTATTGTTATTGATAATGCACTGTGGTTTTGGGAACTGTGCATCACCCTTACCTCTGACATGTACCAGCACCAAACTTTCATTGTGTATGGAGGAGAGAACATACTCTACATGTCTTCACAGAGCACTTTTGTTTTGGGTACACCAATTGGTGGATGGAAGCTTTTTAGGCTGGGGTGTCATATATATATAAAAAAAAATTAAACAACTCCGGGCTGGTATCGGAATTATCTACCTGGATACCAAAGGTACATACATTTCTAGTTTCCTATTTTTCCTTCTTGCTACATAACCCTGCACCCACTGATCTTTATACTTTTTTAACCTGGTCCATGCTATAAGCACATAAGCTTTCTAGACCTCAGAGGTCTTTTCGTCACCATTTCTTCTGTAGGAGAGACCTCTGATGTCCAAACATACACCTTTCAATAGAAATCATACAACGTATGCAGTTAAGTGTCCATTTTGCTTGTGGAGCTCAGTAAGAACAATACCAAGACTTTGCTACACTTTTAATTTTATTTCAAATATTTTAAATACACGATGGATACTTAACATAGACACAACTGTACAATGGAACTGACAACATGTTTATATTGTTTTAAAGATACAACACCTGGCTTCTTCAAAATATACTTTATTCATTAATTCAATCTGAATCCCGTTATGAGCGATGTATTCCTGGTTTTCATCACATTGGTTACAGATCTTCAATTTTATCTGGCAAGTGGGTCCAATACAAAAGCCCGACAAATGGAGATATTATTATATTGTGGAGCCTTGAACAAGTTTTCTAGTGTGAACTCTTAATTCAACTCTTTCTTATTCATTTATTGAATATCAATGCACTTATTTCACTTTTTTCAATTGTTTTTTTTTTCTCTCTAATTAATGATATAATTCATTATGTTTACTATGTTTTCGACATGGTAAGACGTGGTAAGTGGTAACTAGGTACCGGATAATTTGAGTTCCTCTAGACATATATACAGTGCACGCCGTCCCAGTGTCCTTAAACAGTTTGGTGGTTTCATGGTAACGTGAAAGTGGCCATACCAAGTCAGGACTCTAGGAACGGAGCTTAGAATCATGTTGATGCATTGTCATCTTTAAAGAGTTTCTTCTGAATCAATGTCATCGGGAAGGTTCATACAGGTTATCAGAGAAATATAGAGAAGAGCATCTCTGGATAGCTTCATCCTACTGATGGGAATCTCCGAGCGTGGTTTCTCCTTCTCTGTAACATAAGTTACATGCACCGGGCCTTTGAAGTCAGTTGTGGAGATGTTGTCATGTGTGTTCCGATTCATGTTGACACTTGAGTACTTCTGCGTACTCTTTGTAAGAGGAGTCACAGCCACCCCAACGCCTGTGCGAAGGACAAAGAACCATTTAAACAAGTGATATTCATAAACTGAATCGCAAATCTGATGTCATAATCCAACTCCATGAGTAAAATGACTACATTAAACTTATTGCACGGCTTAGGGACAGCATTAGAACTCTTTGCTGTGTGATATACATGTATGTTGTGCGGATATATATATAGGCAATAAAGCTTGCTAAAATTGTATGTAAATACCCTTCTGCCCTCAAGCGTTACCTGCAAGAGGAGTCCAGACCGCCCAGTATAGGGTTATAGATTTCCACATATCAACACAACTATTTCCAAAGTCGGCAGAAAGGTCGCTTCCTGCCATATACGTGCCAGCCTTCCTACCGCCTGACACATCGCATCTCTCCCCTTCTTCGCAGCACGGGCTGAACGATGACAAGCGCAGCGCACATACGAGGTTCTCTTCCTGGGTACAAATAAAATCTTAGCTGCCATTGGCTGCACTGTTCAGCTCTGGAGTTATTTTTGTATGATTGGTCAATACATAACAACTCCCCTGCAATGCATGTGTTCTTCCTGTGTGTAAGTGTAAAGTGTCAGAGAAATGTATGCCCCAGGGGTATCCTAATCTCATTCTATTGGTGAGATTATTTCAAGTGTCACAAATCAGGGATTTGTATTGTTAAAGTGATGCTAAAAGGAAATTTGGGGCTTTAGTCATGATTTTGGCCATCTTGCCTTTGCTAAGGTCACAGACTCCAGCTTTTACTGACTATATCTCCCCAAATTAACTGGATCAAAAAAAACACCCATAAAAACTTCCTATTGCACAGGATGGTGAGTGTGTGGCTTTGTAAACCAGTGGCCCTCCGGGAATTTGCCTCGTATGCCAGATGACCAGTCCAGGCCTAGGTCTACTTCTTAAAGGGAGCTAGAACACATTTACAGAAGGGGGTACATAGAAAACTAATACAAGTCACATAGAAAGGATCCAGTTGTTAAAGAGGAAGAGAGATAAAGGGGAGAAGAGAGAGCAGGAGAGATAAACTGAAAGGGGGAGAGAGATGTGGACAAAGGGTGAGGTATACAAAAAGAGGAAGTGGAGAAAGAGGAAGAGATGTATATAGATGGGAGATGTGAAAACGGAGAGAAAGAGAAGGAGAGATAGGGAGAAAAGCAAGAGATAAACAAATGGGAGAGATAATGAGAAAGGGGAGGATCAAAGAGGCGTCTGTCTTCTTATTTATATTTATAAATACTCCAAGCTCCAGCTCTTCCATTTTGTAACGGAGAAGGACTGGAAACATAGGCGCCATCAACGCAGGAGGGGGTGGCGGTTCATGTGTACGATGGGCTCACATGAGTCTGCCCACGAGGCGGCAACAAAATGAGGTTTTGCCTAAGGTGGCTAAAACCCTTGCCCCAGCCCCAGGCATATTAAAGTAACCTTCACGACAATGGCTGCTTAGCTATGATTTTCGTTTTTCTCATGTACTGTAACCACTCACATTATATATTGGGGGGGTTCAGGACAAGAAAATATAAGAGTCCATTATTTTGATCATATCATATGATGTATTAAAAATATATATATAGTAAAAATTGAAAATGCTTTTTACTACAAGAACTAATGAAAATACCTGCTAAATAGATTTTAAAATTTGCCCTGAGTTTAGAAATACCCAATGTTTTTGTATTTTTGCAAGTTATAGGGCAATAAGTACAAGTAGCATATTACTATTTTTAGTAAAATGTCCCCTTAAGTTCTACACTATTCACATACTATCCAACATGTGATCCATGTTGGAATCTTGGACCCAGACTCGCATAGCTTTCTACCATTTTGTTGGTTGCATGTAGTTGCTGGTATGTTTTCAAAATCCAGGCCAATCTTCTGCCCCAATTCTCATGTTTGCAGGTGAACTAAAAGCCTGTGTGATACCTAAAACAAAGTCCACGTTAGTGACCCATTTCAATATAAATGTTTATATTAATGTATTTGCTAAGAACAAGACATAATTTATTATTCAGAAAAGAAACTCTCATTGCCAATATAGCTAACTTAAAGATGTGTGTAACATGTAACACTGAAGTTTTATTTGATAAAGAAGGAATGGCCATTTGAAGTCACTGTGCTTAGTCGAGTTTTAGCTGATTGTTAAGATAAACCAACTCTGAATTCATACTTCTCTCTATGTAAAACAAGCGGATTGAGAGTATCTTTTTAAGCATGTTTGCAGGGATCAGTTGAACATCAGATAATCACTTGTAAATTCCTGGTGGATACTGTGATGTTCTTGTACTCAACGTGTAGCTCTAAACTAAGCAAATGTACTAAAAGTTGCAAACATACTGTATGTCAAAAAAATTAAAAAAATCTGCTTCATAGGTAGTTTAAAATAACGCATTTTGACACATTTGTGTCTACAGTGCATTACTCCAGTTACCCAGGAACGCAAATCAAAAACTCTGTAATGGCATTAAATGTATCAGTAAATCAGACTAAAGCTTCCAGGGATAGTGATAAAAATCTTTATCATACCCTTTGTAAGATTCTAGTACTGGTTGTTTTTCATACCCTCTTTATAAAAGCCTTGCTATATGGAAAACAATTGAATAATAACATCTTGGTGATACTTACATTACATTCTTGGATATACACTATATGGACAAAAGTATTGGGACACATGACCATTACACCAACAGGGACTTTTATGACATCGCATTCTAAATACATAGACATTAATATGTAGTTGGACTCTCCTTTGCAGCTATAACAGCTTCTTCTCTTATGGGAAGGCTTTCCACAAGATTTTGGAGAGTTTCTGTTGGAATTTCTGCCCATTTATCCAGTAGAGCGTTTGTGAGGTCAGGCACTGATGTTGGACGAGAAGGACAGACTCACAATCTCCATTCCAGTTCATCCCAAAGGTGTTTGATGGGGTTGAGGTCAGGGCTTTGTGCGGGTCAGTCAACTTCTTCCACACTAAACCCATTTTTATGGACCTTGCTTTGTGCACTGGGCACAGTCAAACTGGGATAGGAAAGGGCCTTCCCAGGGGCATAACTAGAAACCACGGGGCACTGGTGCAGGCCCCCCAACTGCAACAACTAGTCTGTGCCTTCCCCTTACCCTCCCTTCCAACATATGTAAACACACTTACACAAATTACAGACACTTACTCATACTCACTGACACACACTCCATCTCACCCCACTTACGCAATTACTCATCCATGCTCGCACACACAAGTATACATCTATGCTCACATACACACACACACACAAGAACACATCCATGCTTTCACACACAAGTACACATCCATGATCACACACACCTACAAGTTAACATCCATGATCACACACACACGTGCACAGGAATGCTCATACAGGCACACACACATATTATACATATATATATATAGATTTATTCACGGGTAATGCCTCTCGTTTAGACTTAATCTAAAGTAACATCATGGCTGCTGAGGTTTATACTGCCTTTTCATTAGTATGGTCAGTTCTATAAGAAACCTGCATATGTAGCCTAGAATGTAACCTCATTGATATAATTTGTTACTATGGAAAAGTTATACTCCGCTTACATGATTTCACGTTACATCACTTTTTTTCTTGGAAGCTTCCAAGGTGTTGCCTGTACTCAGCACCATATGTGGAATATCACCTTTAGGGATAAAACATTTTGAATAGATGTCTCTCTGAATAGGGACACCATATTGCATGTATTGTTGTTTTAGAGGACTCTTTATCGAGTAGAGTGTCTCTTTATAGGACTCCTGTTATGTAATCACAGTCTTCAAGCCTCTCAAATCATCCTGCCTTTACACAGACATTTCGCTTTGTATTTATCAATATTGCTTCCTTACACAATACCTTTCGTCCATGGTCTATCCGTTTCTGTCTTATCACAAAGCACAAGATACAGGAGAATATTAACCTGAAAGAAAACCGAGGCATTTATGTTTCAATTGTATACATTAGGTCGATAAACTCACAAGCTGTGTTTGCTTGTCAAGTAGCGTATGATGAAGTTTAATATACAGAACCAACCTACAAATGTATATACTGTATTTTCTCGATTATAAGACGAGGTTTTTTTCAGAGCAAATGCTCTGAAAAATACCCCTCGTCTTATAATCAGACTTCAAATAGGTCTGACTATGAGACAACTAAGATCCAGATCCCCCGCAGCTGCAGGGGTCCTGGATCCTCCTGTCTTCCCCCCCCACCCCACTTACCGGTACTTCTGAGTCCCCGGTGTGCAGCTGGGGCAGCGTGTAGATGTTCCCCGCACCGGTGCGGCAAATTCTCTCTGACAGTCGGGGAAGGTCTGCGCGATGGACGCAAACAACCCCCGCTGCTAGCCACACCTCCTTCCGGCTGCAGCGGAAGTTGTTTACGCGAATCGCATAGACATCTACACGCTGCCCCGGCTACATGACAGAGGACTTAAGTACCGGTAAGTTTGGAGGAGGGAGGGGGAGTGTTAAACGGGGGGGCATAAGGCATTTCTGGAGGCAGAGTGCTCTGTGAAATGCCTTTTAACCCCCTCAATGCCACTCTGCCTCCAGAAATGCCTTTTTAACCCTCTATACGCCACTCTGCCTCCTGAAATGCCTTAAACCTCCCTATATGCCACTCTTTCCGATAATATGCCTTTTAACCCTCTCAATACCAGAGTGGCATATAGGGGTATAAGGCATTTCTGGAGGCAGAGTGGCACATAGGGGGTCAAAAGGCATATCAGGGGGCACAGTGGCATTTAGAGGGTTAAAAGGCATATCATGGGGCACAGTGGCATATAGGGGGTATAAGGCATTTCTGGGGCAGATGTGCATAACTGGAGGGCAGGTTGGAAAATAGAAGGAAATAAAACCAAAATATTTTTCGTAATCATAGCTTTTATTAAAAAAAATAGTTTACATGAATTAACATTTACCGGTAAAACTTTTTTTCCTATAGGGTCGTCTTATATTCAGGCTTTTTCTTTTTTTTCTTAAATTAATATTCAGATTTGGGGGGTCGTCTTATAATCGAGCAAATACGGTATTAACTATATCAAACACCTGTGTTTTTTTGTTTGTAAATAGGTTTGTGAAGAAGTGTATATAATAAAAATACTATATTTTATAATTGCACTGGACTTTTTTCTGCCTTTAAGAAGCGGTTTACATGTTACCATATTTCTATGTAAGACTACATTTTGGTTCAAAATATTACAGAAATTATATTCAAGGTTGCCTTTCATTTAGACCTCTTCTGTTGCCCCATGAGTGTGGTGGACGATTACCTTAAGATGACATGAAAAACCCCATGCCTGGGCAACAGAATCCTGGTAGCCGTTTAATACAAGTCCCTTGCTGCATAAGATCCTGGACCAGGTTACACGTAACAAATTGTTAAGCAAAAAGAGAAGTTCAATACTGCATGAAAAATTAGATTAAACTTTATTATTGGTATACTCGTTCATACAATTAAAATAAAATATTTAACAAGCAGAGATAATACAAGTGTTTTTCTTCTTTACTTGTGGCAGCAGAAGATTCTGCAATAGAAACAAAAGACTTAATATTAATGGTTATAATGGCACAACAGAGGTCAACCTGAAGTCCATCTTTGTGCAGGAGATTATGCGCAGAAAATCTTTTTTTTTTTATATATATATCAAATAGGCATACCTGGGAACTCTCTGTGTTTGACCTGGAGATCTCCAGTTGAAGTACCTACCGGTTCCTCCAGGTCTCGGGAGCGGGGTCTTGATGCACCCCGCTCCCTGCCCATTTGCCCTTTAAATGAGCGTGTTTCAGTCTAATTTCTCCTACCTTATTTACGTATTTACCTTCAGTATTAGCCAACAACCTCTATTGCCCTCTTTCCTTTCCTTTATTCTTGTGCTTTTACTAATGCTCTATTTTCAGTCCTTAAACTTGGCTTACTTCTGTCTATCTTCTTCCTCTGCTTCCTCTACCACCACTGCTACCTCCGCTATCTTGACTTCCTCTTCTCTGATGCAATGCAAAGAAAAAAAGTTTTAATTAGCATGCTTGTGAACTAATAAAATTCCTCCTTGTTTTCGAGGTTAAAGAATAAGATTTACTCTCCAAATCAGGGGCGTAACTTGAAACCTCAGGGCCCCGGTGCGAGAATCTATTAAGGCCCCCCCCACCCCCAACCCATCTATCCCTTTCTCACTATCTCCCCTCTCCCTCCCTACTTCCCTTCTCACAATCTACCCTCTCCCTCTCTACACCCCTTCTCACGATCTCCCCTCTCCCTCCCTAACCCCCCCTTCTCATGATCTACCCTCTCCCTCCCTACCCCCCTTCTCACGATCTACCCTCTCCCTCCCTACCCCCTTCTCACGAGCTACCCTCTCCCTCCATAGCCCCCCTTCTCACGATCTACCCTCTCCCTCCCTACCCCCCCTTCTCACGATCTACCCTCTCCCTCCCTACCCCCCCTTCTCACGATCTACCCTCTCCATCCCTACCCCCCCTTCTCACGATCTACCCTCTCCCTCCCTACCCCCCCTTCTCACGATCTACCCACCCACCCACTCCCTCCCTACCCCCCTTTATAAAACCTATAAAACCCACATAGCTACTGTCACATTTCTACACTCATGAAAAAAAATGAGATGTCCCATTGAAAGAATTCTTTTATACACAGGTTATTCTTAATTCTGTTTCCTATTGGTAACTGTATTTAACTCTTTGTGTTTTGTGAAAATGCAGCATTTAGTAGCAAAGCAGGAACAGCGAGCCGGTCCAGAGTTACCCGAAACATTCCTGATTACACAGAACAAAAGAATTTCATGAAACTGTACTGTCTTCCCTGTTTTTACACCGACACTGGTTAGCACTAGCAAAATACCACTATAAAATCTAACATTTCATTTAGTAAAGTACAGGCCATTGGATTTAGTTACCTGATCTGAGCAAATCCACAGCGCGGAAGCACTTCATTAATCCCAGCGATACACTTCATTGATTACAACCAGTGGCGTCTCCAGGTTTCATATTTAGGGGGGGCACATGGGGGGCCAGGGACCAAAGTAGGGGGGCCAATTATAAAACGGTACATATACACTAATATATATATATATATATACACACACGTTAGACGTGCATTTTTAACTACATAATATGCACTTATCTCTTTGAAGTAAAGACTGTGATTAAAATATGATTTCAAAATAACAGCTAAAGTGACAGTTATTTTTCATTCTTTAATATTAGCCCCTGCTGACAATATATATAAATATTAGACCCTGCTGCAGATATATAGAAATATTAGACCCTGCTTCCGATATATATTAATATTAACCCCTGCTGCGGATATATATTAATATTAGCCCCTGCTGCGGATACATACTTATATTATACCCTGCTGCCGATATACATAGAAATTATACCCTGCTGCCAACATATATTAATATTAGCCCCTACTGCCGATATATAGTATTAGTCCCTGCAGCCAATATATATAAATATTAGCCCCTGCAGCCAATATTTATTGATAATAGGCCCTGCAGCCAATATATATTAATATTAGCCCCTGCTGCCGATATATATAAACATTAGTCCCAGCTTCCGATATATATTAATATTAGCCCCTGCAGCCAATATATATTAATATTAGACCCTGCTGCCAATATATTTGCCACACTGACTGCAGATCAGGGGAAGACAGTGAGAGTCAGTGCAGTGATCCCTCCTTCTGACTGCACCGTGACATTGAGAGGTCCTCTCCCCTGTAATCATCCCCAGAGTCCCTTTGTCCCCTCATTCACTAAACCATAGCGCTCTTTTACTACACCCTGTAGTTCAGGTATAGATCAAATAAACAACACATGGAAACAGCACATGCAACTGAATGAGATTAAAAAAAAACTTGTATTTGCAGGTATACATAAATAATGTATGGAAACATAGCATTGCAGGTATAAACCAACAGAACACACAAACCCAGCATTGCAGGTATATATCAACTGGAAATCACATGTACACTCAGCACTGAAGGTTTAGATCAAATAATCAACAGCACTCCAGGTATTGATCAACTGAATAAGACATGCAAATCCTATATTTGCAGGTAAACATTAATAATGTATGGAAATATAGCCGATACAGATCAACAGAATGACACAAAACCCAGCTTTGCAGATATAAATCAATTGGAAATTACATATACACTCTGCATTAAAGGTATAGATAAAACCCCTTAAATTACAGGCATAGATCACTGGTCACACACCCCAAAGCCAACCCTGGTGTCCACACTGCCCACATAGAACCTGACCAGCACCTAAGTTACACATTATCTCAACTTTGTCCCCAAACAGCTGAACGTACGCCGTTTTTGTCCCATAAAGACCTCTCCCTCCCAATCTATCCTATCTACCCCCTCTCCCTCCCAATCTATCCTATCTACCCCCTCTCCCTCCCTATCTACCACATCTGCCTCTCTATCTACCACATCTGCCTCAAAATCTATCCTATGTACCCCCCTCTCCCTCCCAATCTATCCTATGTACCCCCCTCTCCCTCCCAATCTATCCTATCTACCCCCTCTCCCTCCCAATCAATCCTAACTATCCCCTCTCCCTCCCAATGTATCCCATCCACCCCATCTCCCTCCCAATCTACCCCCTCCTCCCTCCCAATCTATCCTTATCTACCCCCTCCTCCCTCCCAATCTATCCTTATCTACCCCTTCTCACTTCCTATCTACCTCTTCTGACTCTCTAACCCCCTCCTAACTTTCTAACCCCCCCTTTGAAGTTCACTTACCTTGGGCTTGTCCAGCGGTGAGATCGCGAGGTCTCTGTATCCCTGGTTCTGCCGGCTTCACTGCTGGGCGCCGGATATGACGACATATACCGGCGCTCGGCTTGAAATGCCGGCACTGCGAACCAGGAAGAGGCCTCTCGGTCGCGGAGAAGAGTGAGAGGCGCCGAACGGTTGCTGAGAACTTATTCCTCAGCAACCGCTCGGCGCCTCTCACTCTCTCCTCCGGGTCTATTAAAAAAAAAAAAAAGACGGCGTTTCGATTGGGGGGGCACACCGGGGGGCACAGCATGATGTAGGGGGGGCCATGGCCCCCTCTGGCCCCCCCCTGCCGACGCCACTGCCCTCCTCTAACCCCTGCTGAAGAGACCTGCATGCAGCGTAGATCAGCGCTCTTCAGGTCTCTAGCCGAGGGATTAAGAGGCCCGTGGTCTCTTCCAGCTTTGACCTCTCTCCGGTCTCCTGCAGGCGATACAGCCTCTAACCTGGGCAGTGCTGTCGATGAACTGATGAGGCACCAGCCCACACTAAAAACCGATGCTACCACCGCTATTATTAAGGTAAGGTGTTTGCATGTCCCGGTGGGGTTTGTAGGGCGCTTCCTAGCAGGGGGTTATCGACTTGTTTAAATATTGATTGTTTTATGTTCTTGCACAGACTTGGAACATTCGGGTTTCCCTTTGCCATTTTCTAGATCCTCTTAAGTGTTTAACCATTTGGATTTGCGTCTGTTTTGTTGGAGATTAACAAATTGACTCATAGTCATGGATACTGGGCATGCATGTCTTCAGTCTTTTTTGCATTTTTTATTTTTTTTTAGATTTTAGAAGAAATATGCAATCTTGGTAGGGACCCGAAGTATATTTGTCAGAAGCCATCAATTCAGAAAGCTGACGGCACGGCCACAGCTCCTCCACCACGTTCGAACCACGCGGCCGAAGAGGCTTCTAGCGAGGACGAGGAAGAAGAGGAGGTTCAAGCAATGCAGAGCTTCACTGCAAACCAACAGAGCGAAGTTGAGCCAAGTCCGCAGTAAGTTTACCATGTGTGCTGCTAGCTCTGGAGTTGTGACCTGTAAGCTTTGTTCCAGACTTCATATCAGACATTAATCTGTTATTAATCTGGGTTAAACTAAGATAATTTATAATAAGAGACTCATATCTAATAAACTTGAATTTTTATTCTTAAAATCTTGCTGGACCTCATATGTTAACTTGCCTTTTCTCTCATAGTGTTGTGGGAACTGAAGAGAGAATCCCGATTCCTCTGATGGATTATATTCTCAACGTGGTGAGTTTAGAAATAGTGTAATAGAGCCGATGTGTAAGAGCGCAGGGCTCAAGGGCTCCCGATTATAGCCCACAAATTTACAACCCTGATTTTAACCATTTTGGTACAATATTGGACCAAAGATTTTTAAATAATGTTTCAATAAAATTTTATGCGAAGCTACTCATATCTGTGAATTTTCCAAATGACTTGAAAAACTTACCAATTCACAGATGAAATTTGTGGAATCCATTCTAAGTAATAACACAACGGACGATCACTGTCAGGAGTTTGTGAGTCAGAAGGGTCTCCTGCCTCTGGTCACCATCCTTGGTCTGCCCAATCTACCTATTGACTTCCCTACCTCTGCTGCCTGCCAAGCTGTGGCAGGTGTCTGCAAATCAATATTGGTAAGTAACATTTGTTTCCATTTATTCTAATACGTGGTTGTTAAACACCAAGCCTTGATTGACTCAGACAGATCAATCTGGACCACCTGCAGAAATGTCTAGAAATCCTAGCCTACTTGCAGCCAATGGGGTTGTAGCTAAAAATCATTGTGCTGGATGACCCAGCGAGGGTTCTCCTAAAAGAGAAAAAAAAAAAACCCAAAAAATACTGGTCCAAATCTACGAACGAGTGTCTATAGCATAGCTGTACTGCCACAAAATGCTGTAATACTTGGGCAACCTGTCAGCCCAGTACTATATTATGGGCAGGCTAGCTGGACAAAGTCTTTGATGTTTATATTCTCGGTAGTTCTGTTTTTTGTTAATGGTCAGAAAATAAATACAAGCAGAAGTTCCAGGACTGTTAATAGACAACATCTCCCCTCTTTCTAGACTCTGTCTCATGAGCCTAAGGTTCTCCAAGAAGGGCTTCTCCAGCTGGACTCCATTCTTTCCTCGCTGGACCCACTGCATCGGCCTATTGAGGCCCCCGGTGGCTCAGTGCTGTTAAGGGAGCTGGCATGTGCTGGAAATGTAGCAGATGCCACTCTGTCTGCTCAGGCTACCCCCCTACTCCACGCATTAACTGCAGCCCATGCATACATCATGATGTTTGTACACACGTGCAGAGTGGGACAGGTAAGGGCCCCGACCGGATGGGTCTAAACATTTTGTTTTCATGTTTTCCGAGGCAGCGGTGTTGCTTTTGCGTGCTCTTAATTGCCATATTTCTTTTCTTCTCCACAGAGTGAGATCCGTGCCATCTCTGTCAACCAGTGGGGTTCTCAACTGGGTCTCAATGTTCTGAATAAGCTGAGTCAGCTGTACTGCTCTCTTGTTTGGGAAAGCACTGTTTTGCTGTCTCTCTGTACTCCTAACAGGTACGCGCATGTGATTCTTCTGTTTCCCATACCCAGAACTGTTTGCTTTTCATAGTGTTTGTGGTCAGAAATCTACATTTGAGTCGAGGTTCTGCCATTTACTTACCAACCTTGTACTTTTTTTGACAGCTTGCCACCTGGCTGTGAGTTTGGTCAGGCAGACATGCAGAAGTTGGCTCCCAAAGAGGAGAAGGCAGCAAGTGCCTTGCCCCAGGGAACAAAGAGGGCAGGTATGTTTTCTTACACTTCTTAAACTCATTCTGAGATGTTTCTGGTTCAAACCTGGCCCGGTGCCATGACATATGGCAATTAAGTAACATATTTAAGTAAAATCTTTTATACACAAGGCCACATATCCAGGGTATAATAAGTATTTCTTTAAGACATCTATGCACAGTTGTCTTGGATATTAGGCATCTACAATATTGTTGCATGGTTTCATGGATGACTTTCACTATATTTCTTGTATAAAAAGTTAAATATTTTATGCAGAAGTGCATATTTTAATATAGTGTATAGTGTATACTCTATATGTATAAGCCATCGTATCTGTGTTACAGAAGGTGAACCCGAGGTGAGTGCTGTCGGTGAGGAAGCCACCGGCTTACTAGAAGGTATTGGACTTGATGGGGATGCGTTGGCGCCCATGGAAACAGATGAACCCAGCGCGTCGGACTCCAAGGGGAAACCAAAGATCACCCCAGCAATGGCTGCCAGAATCAAACAGATTAAACCATTATTATCAGGTATTTATAAAATATGTTTTACATGGAAGTAGTTTATTAAATTACGTATCGATTTAGATTTTTTTTTTTTATATAAGTTTATAAAAATACATGCTGGGTATGATAGGGCTGATCTTGATGAACCTTCAAATAGTTCATAAAGCTTGTACCTGCTATACTTGCCAAAAAGTAGAGTACACTAACAGAAGCATGGATATGAACCTTAAGCAGAAATCTAATATGTAGAGCACAATATAACATCATTTTTATTTTGATTTATTTATTCATATTTATGTTTTTATTTTTTTAGCATCTTCGCGGCTCGGTCGTGCCCTGGCTGAACTTTTTGGCCTACTGGTCAAACTCTGTGTTGGGTCTCCTGTGCGCCAAAGGCGAAGTCACCATGCAGCCAGCACCACCACAGCCCCGACCCCAGCCGCGCGCTCTACGGCGTCCGCACTCACAAAGTTACTGACGAAGGGACTTTCGTGGCAGCCTCCTCCATACACACCAACTCCCAGGTTCAGGTTTGTGCTACACGGGTCTCGTTCACAAGTGACAAGCTTGCTTTGTATTAATCTCTTAACTGAAGGATGTTGGATTTTGGGTGGTAATTTGGTTAATTAGAAATAGTAATAGGCTGGTAAATATAAGATGTCTCTTTAAATTTCATTTGTCTAACATTGTACATCTGTGTTGTTCAGGTTAACCTTTTTTATCTGCTCCGTTGGCTTCACCTCTCCCATGTTGTTTGACGAGAGGAAATATCCGTATCATCTTATGCTGCAGAAATTCCTCTGCTCCGGTGGACACAACGCTCTCTTTGAGTAAGTGAGCCGCCTGCTACCTGTAGCGACTCACGGGAGACAGAACAAAGACTTTCCGAGGCTTCAGAAATATATTTTGCTTTAACACGTTCCAAATGGGGAAGTTACATGTTTTTGTTTTCATATACTTCAACGTCACATTTCCCATCATGCACCTGACTTCTACCTGCTACTGGCTGATTTTTAGAACGTAAATGGAAAAAGTATGTTTACATTAGTGTAATTGGCCAATACATTCCCAACACAGTGACTACTTTTATACTTGTTAATAGAATGTTCCTTGATTTAATGTCCATATGAAACATCTGGAAGCATCATTTTGAAAAACTAGAACAACGTACACTTTCACTCTAATACATTTGTTTTAAAATTTAGAACCTTTAACTGGGCCCTCTCTATGGGTGGCAGAGTGCCGGTGTCGGAGGGCTTGGAACACTCTGATCTGCCGGATGGCACGGGCGAATTCCTGGATGCTTGGCTTATGCTGGTGGAAAAGATGGTAAATCCTACCACAGTCCTGGAGTCTCCTCACTCCCTGCCACCAACCAAGTTACCCGGAGGACAGAACTACCCTCAGTTCAGCTCTTTGCGCTTCCTTGTAGTCATGCAAAAGGTAAAAATTACACCTTTCCTGCTGCTGTTGGGATATGGTATCTACCTGCGCCTTGGAATCTTTGTTTGGCTGTGATCAGTGTACCTAACAGTATTCCATATTTTGTCGCTTACAGGCAGCCTTCACCTGCATCAAGAACCTTTGGAATAGAAAACCTTTAAAAGTATATGGTGGTCGTATGGCTGAGTCCATGCTAGCTATCTTATGCCACATACTGCGAGGGGAGCCAGTGATTCGTGAGCGGCTGAGCAAAGAGCGTGAGGGTAGTCGGGAAGAAGAGGGTCAGCAAGACGAAAGTGGAGCGAGGCGAGAGCCTCAAGTGAACCAGCAACAACTTCAGCAGGTGGGAGTAGTACTTTATTTTCTTGTCTGCGGCAATCTTGGCCTTAAGTAAACCTTTTACATTGTAGCTGTCAGCTGAAATTGGAACAAGTGTTGTCAGCATGCTGCTTCTGCTGATTAGACTGAATGCCGTCTCCTAACCATACAATCGTCTCTCTATAGCTCATTGATATGGGATTCACGCGGGAACATGCCATGGAAGCTTTGCTTAACACCAGTACCATGGAGCAAGCCACAGAGTACCTCCTCACCCACCCTCCTCCTCTCATTGGTGGAGTTGTACGGGTAAGTGTGCAGGGTGAACGTTTCCTCAACTTATCCCCCCCCCGACCCTTCACATGAGTGTGGTCCGGTTCTGCTTCCCTCCTGTATCCTCATCACATCTCCTTCCCTGTCGTCCATTCCTTTCCCCTTTCTACCGCAGGCTTCTCCGTGCCGCTATACAGGTTAGATGTAGCACACGCGTGTGAAAGTGCAGGCGGTCCTAGTCAAGTCATAGACAACTGACTAAAATTTGAAGAGGGGCAGTAGCCAGAGTAGAAAAGGTTGGCCCGTCTCCCTGTCATTGAAAGATTGGTTCCCCTGGCCGAGCTGCAGTAGCTTCCCTCTTCCCCATTCTACTCCAGCGTTCCCGAGCTCCACCGGGTTCTTGATGTCTCTCCTCTGCTGGGACACCCTTACACTCATGCCCTGACTCCCCATTCTGCAGAGCAGCCCAGCTCACGGGTATCTGTTGTTGCTCTGCAGGACTTGAGTATATCAGAGGAAGATCAGATGCTGAGAGCCATTGCCATGTCGTTGGGACAAGATCAGGGCCGGCCGAAGACTTAACGCCGCCTGGGGCGAAGTTTAAAATCTACCCGCCCCCCACCGGTACTTACCCTTAAACAGTCCTGCGGCGAGTCTCCCTGTGCTGCCACGGTGCCAGCTTGTAATGCTGAGCGCCGGAAATTCACGTCACTTCCGGCGCTCTGCATTACAAGCCGGCACAGAGACCGAACAGGGAAACTCGCCGCAGAGGAAAGAGAGAGGGGCGCCGAGCGGGTAAGCGAAAACCACTCGGTGCCCCTCTCTCTCTCCTCCGCTTCAAAAAAACCCCCCAAAAAACCGCTTGGGGCGGCAAAGTGCCGCCCCTTCTGAAGTGCCGCCTGGGGCAATTGCCCCAGTCGGCTCCATTGTAGGGCCGGCCCTGCTGACATAAGGGGTGAATCTAGGGTTTGTGGTGCCTGGGTGTAATATATTTATAGTCACCCACACATACTAACACTCAATCTTGTGGTAAAACCCTTTATTTTAAAACCATACATATATACACAATATCTTTCTCCCTCCTCTCTTTCGCACCAATAATCCTAGACACCCACTTTGACATTCTAACACCATACACTAAGATACACACACTCCAACATCATATACTGACACATACACTCATGCCAACACTATTGTCATAAGGAATTGTATATAAGTGTGTGCCAGTTAGGGGGTCGTTCGGTTATAGGTGATGTCAGGGTAGCTTGCGATACTTGGGGACCTGGATCCCCAGTGACTTGTCGATGGTTTATCGGGAGAATTTCCCTAAGATCTTGGCACAGATACGACTTGACCTGCGACGTTGGTCCTTCCCCCATATCTCTTGGCATGGTAGGGTCAACATGCTCAAGATGAACGTTCTCCCACGAGTCCTCTACCTTTTTCAATCACTCCCTGTCTTCATCCCAAGGGAGTTCTTCTCAGAACTCCGTTCCCTAGTCGTCAAGTATGTTTGGCAGGGGAAGAGCCCTAGGATAGGGTACTCGATTCTCATTCAGCCGAAGGAGAAGGGGGGGCTTGCGCTCCCGGACTTTCGGGGATATTATCGCGCTACTCACCTACTGCGCATGCTCGAATGGCGCTTCGCTCCACCCACAAAGCTCTGGATCTCACTGGAACAGGCCACTACGCAGGTTCCTCTGTCATCTTGTTTGGGGATCCGCCCTGGGGCACTTCAGTCCTCCGGGACGGGGAACCCTTTTGTTCGTGTCACTCTGTTGGTATGGCGCTTGCGGCGCGTGGGTGGGACTCTCACCACCTTCCCCTCTCCTATCACCCCCATTGAAGGTAACCCTGACTTCCCACCAGGTATGGAGCGGGGTTTCCTTGCTTCTTTGGGGTTGCCCCCACGCACGCTTCTTTCCACGGTGTGGGGACGGGACGCCATCCTCCTTATCGAACGCGCAATCCCTGGCGCAGAGCTCACTCTGCTCAAACGCTTCCGATACCTCCAACTTACCTGATACGCATCTTCTCTCCCGGGCAGACACAACATCTCTAGAGCGTAGACACCCTTTGAAACGCTCGCTGGCCGCGACTCGTTGCTTAGGGGAGGAATCTCCTCGCTATACCGCTTGTTGATGGCTGCAGGCCTCTCCTCGCCGCCGAGGTTTGTTGGCTCTTGGGAGGCCGCTCTCGGCGAGACTCTGACTGACACACAATGGGACGGGGTCTGTGCATTGGCGCATAAATGCTCAATAGCGACCAGCATGCAGGAGACAGCCTATAAATTGTTGGCGATGTGGTATAGGACCCCTGTGTCACTTGCCAGGCTCTTCCCCTGCTGGAGATGTGGCTCGGAACCCCGCACTTACCTGCACCTTTGGTGGGGTTGCAGCAGTCTCAAACCATTCTGGCAAGGTGTATTCCGAGGTTCGGGGGAAGCGATGGGTCTGTTGATTCCGCTTTCCCCGGGCCTTGCTCTTCTTCTGCATGGTAGACCCTCACGACCCTGGTTAAAACCACGGTATTATGCCATCTTCTCAATGCGGCCCGCAGCTTGATACCATTATTCTGGAAACGCTCGGAGGCCCCTTCCCTGCGCCTTTGGGTGTCCCGCGTGGAGGAGATAAGAGTGATGGAGGAGCTCATTCATATGTCTAATGATGCAATGGAAAAATACACGTGTGTTTGGGCGGGCTGGCTATCTTATCTATCGTCCGACTCGATGCGGGCTCTTCTCGCACAACCCTGAGCACACCCGATAACGCAAGGCTCGTTTCCACCTATTGTCCGGACATCGCTGTCCATCCCCCATAATCCCACCTGATGTGTTTCCCCTTCCCTGTCCTCTCCTTCCTCTCCGTCTGTCCTATCCTCCCTGTCCCCCTCCCTTTTTTTTTTTCTCCCAGCAACGTATTGGATCTAGTCCCACCACTTAATGAATCGCAGTGCTCCACAGCACGTGTGCCTAAAGGATGGGCTCATTTTGTACCACATTGGGCTTGTATGTACTGCTTCACTGTGTATTCATTGGGCCACTTGCGCACCATGCGGATTCATGGTCCGCAGCATCCTTATGTTGCAACTCTACCTGTTCCTAATGACACTGTTACATTGTGACTGAATGTGGTGTACCGATTTGTTTTGTTACGAGTTTTGTTGTTCCAGCACTGTACTGGAACAAGTTCTTTCAACTAATGAAAAGCAGTGTTCCACAGAATGTTCCACTTTCGTTTTATGGTTGCACCTGTAACTAATGGTTGGGCTCATTTCGTCCCACATTGGGCTTGTGTGATCTGCACCATTCTGTATTAATTGGAGCACTTGGACCCCATGCAGACTCACGGCCTGCGACATCCTCATGTTATGACTCTAGCTGTATCTATTGCTTATGTTACATTGCGGCTGAATGCAGTGCACCGAAGTGTATTGTGGCGACGCCATGCGTGCCACGGTGCATTGCAGACCGTCACATCTTCATGACATGATCACATCTATGATCACTCACTTTGATGTTGCTGTCCCTCTCTCCCCTTTTTTCTTTTTGTACCCCTCTTCTTTTGTTATATTAAAACAATAAAAATTGATTTACCTAAAAAATGTGGAGCCAAAGATTTTTGCTGAAAAAATAAACAAAGAAAATGTTATACAGCAATGTGTCATTTTGTGAATCAATCACCCATCCCTCATTCAGCTACCTACACATTTCCTGCAATAAAATAAGTTAAAAACCAATTACACATGGAATCAACTTGTACATAATATGCCATTATGCCATTTATTTATGAAAAACAATTGATCCCTGAATTAATCGTAAAAGTATCATTATCATTACTGCTTATAATAACAATCTATTTAGAGTCAAATGTATAAATGACATCTCAGTTAGAGCCACTTCCTATTGCAAGTAAAAGGCTAATTGCGAACTTCAAGCTTTATTCTTGTATTTTTCCGTTTGCCATTTAAACATTGATCTATTTCTGAAAGAATCAGAGTATGTGTTATATAGATAGGTAAGTAGACAGATCGCTCTTACAATTAGTTGACAAGCACATTTTCATAACACATTTCTGTGCTCTTCCTTGACAAATTTTAAAACTGATTGTCTTGAAGAATGCCAGTGTTCAAATTGGAGAGCACTCAAAGAAAAAAAAATGGTCATTGTCATTATTTCCCATAATTGACTGAGACTCTGTACGACACAAAATTACATTATAAATGTTTGGTCCTATGAAAGCAGGTAAATCTCAAATTACTGATAAAAATGCACTTGGCTCATTACCAGGGGTGATTGTTACATATAAGCCAAAGCCATGCTTCTTCCAGGAATGGCTGCGCTTCCAGGAATGAAGAAACATTGTGACCTTCTACAGCATTTTGGGAAATAGTTGACTGCTTAAATGGCAATTTCTGGCTAGATAAAAAAAAAGGATTAAGACATGGTTTTGAATAGGATAGATTTCAAACAGAATCCAGACTGATTACACTGAGTTACTATTACATCGCTTTTGCAATCATGAATCTATGTATTTTGGATCAAACCGATAAGCACCGAAACAATCATATTTTCCAGTAGTTTAGGATATTATTAAAATATTTTGTTCAAGGGCTGCAGCAGCATTTTAAAGTCAATTTTTTTGGTTGCCAATGTCCTCAGATTACCTCAAAGGTTTCTGTAGTAATCCCATGCATTACATAAGGGGAAGTCATCTGTTTTCTAACTACATCCCTCTACGATCCTAAAAAATGGAGGATTATATGAATTTTAGTTGTTTACAGCTGGATTGCTGTGTGTGAGTTTACAAATCATAAAAGGAAGGTACAAACCACAGTGAGATTATTCTGGTTAATTGTTCTGATTAATAATATGCTATCAATTAAAGACACACAGCTGTCTGCCTTAGTCCTTGATATGCTGATATCAGGAGTCCAGGGATCAGGACACTTGCCAGTAGTTATAGCCAAGCAGAGGACAAGAGCTGAGGGGGGTAGTTATGCCACTTTTGTCAGACTTTAGCTAGAGTATTGTGTACAGTTCTGGCGACCCCTTCCCTATAAGGATATTTACATTAAAATTGTGAATGGTTTGCAGGATAAATATTTTGAAATGACTAAAGGATCTCAATATATATATCTTGGAGACAAGGCCAGATTATGGAGCTTTAGGACCTTGGGAAACTATACAGGAAAGGTCAATTTTTTTTATGGCCAACTAATCTTCTTTTTCTCCGCTTGTAGCTTTCCTGCACCATAACAAACAATCTGCTTACTACCACCTCAAGCCAAGCTCTTTCAAGACAGAAATGGTACTCAAACTCATTTGGACCACTATGCCAGATCTGCAATTATCCATGTTTTCCTATGGTATATCTACCAAATATGTATTTTGGGGAGATTGTTTCTTTTTTGGCCAATTGTTGGTATTTACCTTTTTTTGCTTTTGTCCTGATCTCCTCCCCCTTGGCCTCCTACAAGCCATAACGCCTTCCATTTTCACTTTAAGCATCACTTTCTCCTCTTGTAGCCTTCCTGCATCATAACAAACCGCCTGCTTACTTCCATCTCAAGCCAAGCTTTACAGCTGGCTTTTATCTGAAAGTTCAATACCTATTTAACCTGTTTAATATGTCAGCTCCTCTTTACCTCCTGAAATGGGAAATTATCCATTCTTGATTAAACTTACTACTTCCTCAAGAGCCATACCCAAGTATCCAGAATCAGAGGATCAGTGGCGACTCTAGAAACAATATATAGGGGGGGCACACAAGATACCACAGTCCAACTGGGGGGGGGCATTCATAATTTCCAAAAGTAATGTGCTATGGAATTATACTTTTGTTATTGGGAAGCCTGAAGCCACAATTGAGTGCGACTAATCCTTGAAATAAATATTATAACACAATAAATAACTTTTCTACTAAATTATTTCAGGGCCTTGAACGTTTTGTTCTCTGAAGTCACTAAGTGCCAGGAAACAGATGACCAAACACAGACACCAACACAGGCTCTGTCACACCGACACCCAGACACACACACCAGGACAGGCTCTGCCACACCGACAACCAAACACCCACACACACACCCTAGGACAGGCTCTGCCACACTGACAACCGAACACACACACCAGGACAGGCTCTACCACACTGATAACCAAAAAACACACAAACAGCAGGACACAATCTACGTCACGGATGACTACATCAGGATGGATTTTTCACACTGCATTCTCGTTTATACCCCCCTTAGTGTTTTTGCCCTTTGTGTATTGATGCCCCCGCTGCCCATATATATTAATATTAGCCCCAGTTGCCGATAACAGGTATAGATTAACACATTAACACACAAACCGAGCTTTGCATGTATAGATCAACTGAAATTCACTTGTGATCTCAGCACTGAAGGTATATATATCAAATAAACAGAATCAGACATACAAATCCTTTATTTGCAGGTATACAATAATATATGAAACATAGCATTGCAGGTATAGAGCAAATAAATACATGGAAACAGCATTGCAGGTATTAATCAACTGAATAAGACATACAAACACTGTATTTGCAGGTATACATAAATAATGTATGGAAATATATAGATATGATGATCTACAGAATAACGCAAAAACCCAGCTTTGCAGGTATAGATCAATTGGAATTCACATAAAAACACGTCATTAAAAGGTATATTTAAAACCCCCTAAATTACAGGCATAGATCACAGGTTGCCAGCCCTGGCGTCCACACTGCCCACACAGCAATCACACTCCTATCATACCCAGGCAACCAGTAAATGCTGGTACCTAGGCATGATGGGACTGTGCTTGCTGTGATTGATGTTAGCAATCACACTCCTATCATGCCAGGTCAGCCAGTACATGCTGGTACAGGGTGGCTGTAAGTGATGTGTAGACCCCATACTGCTGGCAGCATCAATACACAAGGGGGGCAGCTAGCTAGGTTTCAGCATGTACTGGCTGACTTGGCATGATAGGAGTGTGATTGCCAACAGCAATCAAAGCCCCATCATGCCTAGGTTCCAGCACCTACACATCCAACCAGTAAATGCTGGAACCTTGGCATGATGGGACTGTGATTGCTGTTAGCAATCACACTCCTATCATGCCAAGTCAGCTAGTACATGCTGGTACAGGGTGGCTGTAAGTGATGTGCAGACCCCATACTGTTGGCAGCATCAATACACAAGGGGGGCAGCTAGCCAGGTTTCAGCATGTACTGTCTGACTTGGCATGATAGGAGTGTGATTGCTTACAGCAATCACAGTCCCATCATGCCTAGGTTCCAGCACTTACACATCCATGCTATCACACACACACTCATTCATTCATATACTCATTCATTCACAGATTCATTCCCTCAATCACGCATACTCATTCAAACACCCTCCCCACCCCCTTACCTGCACTGCAGCTCCTCGATGCCGCTCACAGACTTCCGCAGAGGGCGCGGCCTCCCTCTGCGTTCTCTGGTACTGCACAGAGGAAGCAGGACTGGAGCAGAGTCATGTGATGTCACGTGAACTCTGCTAGGTTCCGCTTCCTCTATGCAGTACAGAAGACCCTCTCACAGGTAAGTAGCAGGGCTAGAGGTGCGGCCCGTGTAAGATCTGTTGTCCTGGCTGCCGATCTTATGCGGGCCGCACCCTCTCTCTCCTCCGCATTAAAAATAAATAAATAAATAAAAAAGACGGGATTTAAAGTCGCATTGCGACTTTATTCCAAATTCGGCAGGGGGGCAACAGGGGGGGCAAGGATTAACCTAGGGGGGACAATTGCCCCCCCTTGCCCCCCTGTAGCGACACCACTGCAGAGGATGGAGAACTGGAACACATTGTAAACACAGATTAATGGAGGGGACAATTTCGCAAAGGTTAACAAGGAAATAAAGCCAATGTAAGATGATCTTGTTAGGCAATATTAATCACATTTGGAATTAGAGTTCTATAAAATAAGTACAGCTTCATTAAATGTGACTAATTCATTTTCCAAATTGAATTCAGAAGAAATGGGAAAAGTAAACTTACATTATTCATTTAAAATTCACAGGGCAAATTTAGAAGATCTAGAAAAACTGTAACAGATCAAAGATTAAATGATCAGAGATTTTCCCAATGAAGACTGAGGTGTACTCCACTGCCATATAATATTTGTGGTGCTCACCCTTGTTGGACCTGCCTTGGACGCCTCTACCTTAAGACCAAAGGATTAAGCCTTCCCCTTCTAACAGGTAAAGCTCCCTGACACACAATATAAATTGTTTTTTTTGCATGCCACAGGTTAACTGTTGACTGCCGAGCTTTTAGCATATCAATACATTTAAAGACAATATTTAGTCTGTAGGTTTTGTGTTTAAGTTGGTTTAATTAATTTAAAATAAGAGAGCAAGGGAGCTGAAGTACTTAAGACACTTTCAACTTTAACACTAATCATTATCCACAGTAAGTCAAGGTAGGTAGATATTTATATATATATATATATATATATATATATATACATATTTTATTTTTTAATACGTAACATGATTACATTGCTTTCATGTAAATAATTTCCCAAATTTAGGATTTGGGATAAGTGACAGATGGGAGGGCATACCCAATTCCACATACAGCCACTAGGGTGTCTAGAGTAACAGAGCCTTTTAGAAAGAATGTATTAATTGACAGTATCCTTTCCGGTTTCCCCTTGTGTACTTTTATGCATTCCCTTTTATATAAGCGTTTTAGATCAGTCTGAATAATAATTGTCTTTCAAATATACTTTGGACTGGTTAATAACTGGGGGCAGAACTACATTTATTAGAAAAATCTTACAAACCCCACCAGAACTGTGGCAGTTAATGACTGCATATAAGGAAATATATTTCATTTCTTTATTTATTCATTCTACCCACGTTCGTCTTTGTGTGCTTTTATTTTTCTGGGAAAATGGAATAATATAAATTTGATATTCAATTAAACACGCCACATACAATAGAAACACAGTTCTAGCTCTTTTTAAAATGACATTTCTAAATGTCATTACAACTACCCTCCTGATAACTTTCATCAAGAAACAGAATTTTTCAGATGAAAACAAAATATAACTTATTTTTTCTGTGTTTTAGCACAGCTTGCTCTGTTACTATATCATGATCTCATTATTTTTTGTTCCAGAATACCTTAGCAGCATGTTTGACCATTTTTCAGTTTATGTATTTATTCTCAAATTCACTTCAATTAAAGCACACACGCTCTGCATAGAACTATAAAACCACTGCCAGCATGTTTTCACTATAAAAGGGAAAATAACAATAACCTACCAAACTTTAAATATTATGTTGATTTACAGTAGTCTAAACAACATGCCCATACTTTTGGAGGTCCTCGGTACAAGTGGAGTATTCGTTCACATGTTCTCCGCAAAGGGTGTGATGTGTCTATTATGCGCATGTTGGAGCTTGCCCCTGTGTGTTACCAACAACCCAAACTCACACAGGCAACTGGGCACATTATTAATTACTACTGGTTAGAAACAAAACCTACATTTATTCTACAAATCCACATATAATCCATAGACTCACTATCATAACTCATTCTGGTCTAATTGGAGATCAGTGAGACCTTCAGGGAGACCTTCCAATGCAACATGTCTTCTCCTGCTTGACTTTACTGAGAGGGTTACTGAGAGAGTTGTCTCCCAGCAGCAGAGGTAGAGGTTAACACTACACAGGAACAGAGTTTAATCATGCATGGGAAAGGTATATGCTGAATCTAAGGTGAGACGAATGACTAAATAAGCTTTGAGTCTTTATAGCAAGAAAAAAAGGCTCGGCTAGATGGACCAAAAGGATCTTAACAGCCATCAAGCTCTCTTGTTAGTCTCTTTGACAGTGAATGAGTCGTCTTCGACAAAAAGTTTTGTTATGCTACTAAATAAATACATATACATATGTATTAATATATATGTGATCTAGCACGTGATGCGTAAGGCACTATCATTGTTGCATATGTCATTGTGTGCCCATTATATTTTGGAATAAAAGCACCTGTTCTGGACTCTCTCCGCGTCTTGCTTCCTTGTTTGCTATCATTGACAAAGGTTGCTCAGTGTTGATGAGAACATTTTCTGTGCCACAATCACTCAGTAGCTCTATTAAGGTAGTTTTTGCTCCAATTCAAGGCGAGCCATTGAAGACCCATAACCATTTTCTTTGATGTAATATTGGGATATTTATTGACTCTTCTGAGGAAGGTGTATACAAGAACAGATGACACATTAAGTTATTTTACCACATTCTCCAAATTAGGGGGCCACATGTAGTTATTGGCTTAGTGTTGGCATATTTACCATTTTCATTTCTTAATGCAATTTTCTTTATTTCATAGATTTCTAGGGGACCACCATAGCTTTTTGTCCAAGCTTACATCAGGACTTTTTCAAGGAAGATCATTAATTTCTTATTAAAGCTCTCTATTGTAGCCTTGACTACAGGATCTGATAATTTTTCTTTAAAAAATCTCATTAGATCCATATTTTCACCATATTTAAAAATAATTTTTGCACCCGTGCCTAATATGCGTATAGAAAATTGTGTATGTAATTCTTATAATGTATTTGCTCAGAAGGATATATCTGCTCATTCATGCAATTCATGTAATGATAATAAAAACACTCCTTAACTTTATGATATAAAAGTGATAAAAGTAATTTTCAACCATTTCATTTGAAGAGAGAGAAATTGTTCTCTTGTTACAGACAAAGACGCATCCGGGGGTATTTTCTGGTCATTGACTATAATCTGAATTCCAGATGTCTTCTTACTAGCTGAAGACCAAAAACCTATTGTTTCACGTAAATAAATGATCAATTCAAGCTGGTAAATATCCAGCCATCGGCTGCACTTACGTCATTAGGCTGCTGCTGGCCTTAAAGTGCCAGGACCAGCTTGTGATTGCCAGTCCTGCATTTCTGACCATTTTATATTTTGTAACCCATACATTTGGGTTAAAAAATGTGGGATTTAAAAAAATCTGACGAGTCCAAAGCTAAAAAGAAAACCATACCTGGCTTGCTTTTAATAAGTTCTTCCAGCTTTCACACCTAGCACTAAACCAGTGGCTGCTGTAATTGGTTTTACCGCGCTACAAGATGCTGTGAATTAATATTATTCTTATTTATTATTTAACAGGCTTTTGTAGTAAATTTTACAAATGACTCACTTTGCCTTGTAAATATACAGTCTCTCTGAGGTAACACTTAATTTGCTTCTACTTTGACATTTCCCTGTTTTCTTAGTCAATTACAATTGCCTCCCACAGAAATGCGTACATAATTAGGGCACAAAAAGTCTTAAATGATTGCTTTTTTCTTAAATTCTGTTATTACAATTTCGTGATCACAGATTTATTTCTGTTTTCATAAAATTCAAATGTAGGCAGAAGTGGTTGTCATCCGTAGGTTTGGTTTACTTTTCTTCTATTTTATTAATCTTAAATAATCAACTTGAGTTCCAAGAAGATTTGTTTATTGTTATGTGCATTGTTTGGACCCGTGCACAGCTTTCTCTTTCGTCTTTGTTTGTCCAGTTCAGCATACTCCCTCGTTTTTGGACATTCATATAGATACACAAGTCTGATATATAAGTTCACACTTATTAGTGTTAATTATTGTAAAATTATTGTTTGAAAATGTTACTCAATCACCAGATGATGGCAGTAGTCACCTGTAGCACACATTGCCTTTTTTACATGTTATAATGTAACATTATTAGATTATATATTTATTATTATACACAATCAATTGTTAGGAGAGGCAGAATATGCGAATGTTCTTTCCTACTGTCAGCTTATAGAGCGGTAGGACATCGCTCGGTATTATGTTATGGATTTTAAAATCACCCCCATAAAGACCATATAGATCACGGGAAGTTTCCGAGAGAAGTATGTCAATGAGTACCGTATACTTGACCTTATTATTCATATCTTAAAGTCCTTGGTAAGACCTAGTAGGTGCTATTCCTCTGAGAAATAATTTTCCAATTACTGAGGCTAGTACAGTGGATATAAAAAGTCTACACACCCCTGTTAAAATGCCAGGTTCTTGTAATTCTAAAGGTAGAGAAAGTTCTGACATGATTTATCGTTGTCTCATTCTTTAAAATCACAAGAACTGGGCATTTTGCGTGTAGGCTTTTTATATCCACTGTATAGTTATTGACTACCAAAACAGAAGAACACCTGCTAGACAAGGCTAGAGTCCACTCATATTGTGAGGTTAAAAAAACTATAAAAAGTGCTGTATACAAAATACCACAGTATGTACATACAATGTTTTATACAATATATACTAAATTCACAAAATACGTGAGACAACGGTCATTTTTAACAATTGATTGTGTATAATAATAAATATATAATCTAATAATGTTACATTATAACATGTAAAAAAGGCAATGTGTGCTACTGCCATCTACTGCCATCATCTGGTGATTGAGTAACATTTTCAAACAAGTTTTGTAACACTCAACTCTGTTGTTCATCTGTTGTTCACTAATAAGTGTGAATTTATATCAGACTTGTGTATCCATATGAATGTCCAAAAACGAGGGAGTATGCTGAACTGGACAAACAAAAACGAAAGAGAAAGCTCCAAATTTTCGTTGTAAATTTGTTTATTTATTTGGAAGTTGTGTGTATATTTATATTGTATAGTGTAGTAGGAGACTGGCAGGAAAAGTATTAAAATAAAGTATATCGGTTTGTATCGGTTTGTCTTATTCTTGTTATACCCCTTGATTATATGTATTGTATTAAGCGCTGCGTAAATTGTTGGCGCTATATAAATAAAAGATAATAATAATAATAATAGTTGCTTATCTTTTTAAACTGGTGCTTCAGGCAAGTAGCTTGAGAAATTCCTGTGAGATGCACCATTATTGGGATTCACAAGCACGTTTTAAAAAATCTATACATTAAATATACAGCACCAGCTAAGTCATTCATATTGCATAATGAAATCAGAGGAAATATAATATTACAAAGTTAAAAAAATATTCAGCTATTTTGTTTTTTAAGACTGTTTCAACATTTTAATTCTGACATGAATCATTTTGCCCAATTTTGTAAATTTTGCATTGACCTATACAAAGAGACAAAAGGAGGGTCTGCCTAGCAATGAAGCTTTTGCATGAATGTTCCAGATGTGGCGCTCATATACACTTTTCAACAATATTTATAATAATTTGCTCACTTATACATTCGGATTCGTAAAACTTTGTTTTTTGCCTATTTCATGCATTTGTATGAATCTGCGATAAATTATGAAATTTAGATTTGTTCAGTCATTTACCTGCTATTGATGACTTATCTATCCCTCTAAAACCTTTTCTGGCAGTGATTATTAGATGTTACTTTTTCTGGGGTCAGACAGGCTTACACAAGCTATGATTAGCATCTAACAGGTGACCCTTATTAAGAAAAGGCTACGAAAGGTTACATATAGGAAAAGGAACAAAAAGACTATAGTTAACCCATGCAATGCCATACATATCTATACTAAAAATCCTATCTCAGCTCACTCTAAAACTAAACTTATTAATACTATCTTAAAAAAAAATCTTGACCAAACACCAAGGAAAATACAATTCTTAGGGTTCTTTTGGACCTCAAGATTCTTCTGCTGGGGGCTGCTCCACATAACCACCACACTCTCAGTAAATTACATTAAGAGTTTATTACATAAAAAAAACTACAAATCTCACATACTGAACCCCCCTACCTTCCCTGACAGCATGGTCTCTGCATTTGCAGAGCGAGTTCAGAGTATACCTGAAAATGGCTGGTGAAGGTAAGTAAGCAGGTGGGGGGGGGGGGCAGATACAAGGCAGGGTTAGGGTTCAGGGGGTACAGACAGAACTAGGTGACACACAGAGAGAGAGTTTTTTGAACAATGAATTTTGTTACGGAATAAAAAAAAAAACTGAATTTCCTCTGAAAAAATAAAATATTTCCTATTACTGTTTTGTCATAAATATGTGTGTTATTGCTTCCTGTATTCCATATACAACAACCATGGGGGTGGGGAGGGTGTTTGAATGAGTGTGCGTGATTGAGGGAATGAATCTGTGAATGAATGAGTATATGAATGAATGAGTGTGTGTGTGATAGCATGGATGTGTAAGTGCTGGAACCTAGGGATGATGGGACTGTGATTGCTGTTAGCAATCACACTCCTATCATGCCAAGTCAGCCAGTCCATGCTGAAACCTAGCTAGCTGCCCCCCTTGTGTATTGATGCTGCCAGCAATATGGGGTCTGCACATCACTTACAGCCACCCTGTACCAGCATGTACTGGGTGACTTGGCATGATAGGAGTGTGATTGCTAACAGCAATCACAGCAAGCACAATCCCATCATGCCTAGGTACCAGCATTTACTGGTTGCCTGGGTATGATAGGAGTGTGATTGCTGTTAGCAATAACACTCCTATCATGCCAAGTCATATTGCTATTTTTGTCCAATTGTGGTGTGTTACCTACTTTTATTAAAAATGTGAGTTTTAATTATTATTTTTAAAGGGGGGGGGGTCATTTTCGGTTTTGGCTAAGTGAACCGTGAATGTTTTGGTCCAGAATTTTCATTTTGTTGCATCCCTAGAATAAATAGAACTATTTCATTTTTAATTATCCTAAATTTGTAGTCACAAAACTTTCTAGGCCCAGAAATCAGTGAGAGGAAAAGTAAAGGTTTTGTGTCATTTACTTTATTTTAATCTGCATATTTTATTAAAGGCCATATTTTCTCACAGTGAAAAATGAGTGCGGCCCGCGCACGTATACAATTCTGATGAAGTGGCCCACTTCAGAAAAAACTTGGACACCCCTGGAATAGGTCATACCAAAGAGCTCTGTGACTTTAAACGTGGCACTGCTGTAAGATAACAACTTTTCAAGTCAGTTTGTGAAATGTCTGCCCTGCAAGACGTGCCCAGACCAACTGTAAGTGCTATAAATGTGAAGTGTGGAAGAGTAACAACAGCTCAGTTACAAAGTGATAGACCACACAGACTCACAGAGTGGGGCTACTGAAGCATGTAGCACATCAAAATCATCTCTCACTGCCCATGGAAGCAAAATCAGCACAAGCACTGTGCATCAGCAACTTCATGAAATGGGTTTCCATGGTTTAGCAGCTGCACTCAAGTCGAAGAACACTAATGCACAATGCCAAGCATTAGCTGGAGTGGTGTAACCAGACTCTTGAACAGTGGAAACATGTTCTCTGGAGTGAGGAATCACGCTTCACTATGTAGAAGTCTGATGGACAGTTCTGGGTTTGGTAGATGTAGTTGTTAGGAGAACCTACCTACTGAAATAAATAAGGCCTAGTGTAAAGTTTGGTGGAGGAGGGCTAATGGTCTTGGGCTGTTTTTTAGAGTTTGGGCCCATTAGCTTCAGTGAAGGGTAATGTTAATGCTACAACATACAAAGAGAGTTTGGAAAATTGTATGCTTCCAGCTTTGTGGAGCCAGGTTGGAAAAGGCCCTTTCTTGTTCCAGCATGACTGTGCTCCTGTGCACAAAGCAAGGTCTATAAAGATACGGTTTGACTAGTTTAGAGTGGAGGAACTTTAGGGACCTGATCAGAGCCCTGACCTTTAACCCATTAAACACCATTGGGATTATTATCATCTTTTTTTTATATGTAGTGCCAACTATTTACCCAATGCTTCTTGCATTACATATATTTAAAAGGCATGACACGCTAGAACTGACAGACTGACACAAACTAATACATCAAGTAAAGAGGGCCCTACTCGCAAGCTTACAATCTTTGTGATGAACTGGAACTCTGATTGCAAGCTAGGCCTTCTTGTCCAGCATCAGTGCCTCACCTCACAAATGCTGTTTTGGGGAAATGAGCACAAATTCCCACGGACACATTCCTAAATCTTGTGGAAAGCTTTCTTAGAAGAGAGGAGGCTGTTACAGCTGCAAAATGGGGGCCAACTCAATATAAATGCCCATGGTTTTGTCCATGGGATGTCCAGCAAGCTCACTTGTATTGGTAAGATGTGTTAACATGCACGACTATTCTTTGGACCATACGTTACTTCTAAGAATTCTTAATTTACTTCATACAATCGTCTGTTCTTCAGATGAGAGAATTCCCTTGCACACATATGCGTATGAGGCATATTGTGAACAGACGGTTCAAACTAGAACGAAATCTGTCAGGAAAGGCATGACAATTTGTAAAACACAGTTCAAGATATACAATCTAATAAATATAACTCATAGTGACAAAAAATGATATATTTATATAGGATTATTATTAATAATATTAATATTTAATACATGGTTGAAATAGCAAACTGTAAGAATCTATGTGGAAGCTGACAATGTGTTAGAAATGTATGGTATTAAAGCCATACATTTAAATGATTTGCAGATAATTTTCTTTGAAATGTTGGGATTTCTAACATCACATCACTATCACGAAGATAGTGAATTGTCAAACCTCATACATCCACTAGGTGTCAGTAGAGGCAAAGCAGGTTTACACATTCTTAAGAAAATATCCCATTATTAAGATTACAATAAGTCAGACAATAACACCCGTTAGAGGGACATTAACCCATTTTTAAATCATTAAATTTGCTGACAATGATTACCTATCTATGCATACAATGAGACTTTAGGTATCAAGAAAACAAATAAATAATACGCTTCGGCGGGGGATGATCCTAAATGAATATGATCCTAATAAAGCTCTGATATGTACATTGTGCTGTATGCATTTTTGCCATAGATTTATTTATTTAGAATTGTGCAAGCTGGCAGGTAGTGTGAAATGTAAGGAAAAGCCCTTTTATGCCTACATATCGATGTAACTTTCCTGATAAGATCCATTAGGTATAGAGGTATGGAGGTTCTGCTGAAGTTTAGGAAAGGTTAAAATATGTTGTGCTGTCAGTAAAAAATGGAGAGAAAGGTATATGATCTGGGGGATATATGTAAATAACAAGGATAATATGCAAGCATGCATAAAGATTTTTCATACATGGCCGCAAACCAAGTCAAACACCAGAATTCTGAGTTAAATTGTTTGCCAAGAATTAAGAGATTCTTTATTTTACTCAGCACAAGGGCCTACGTTTTATTGTGATCAGCGTTCCCTTTTTTATAAGTATAGTATAGTTTTGTAAGTAAAGGTGTGTGTTATCTCTGCACTAGAGGTTTAAACATAACGCTAGAGGGTTCCATTTCTGCGTTTAAGTGATTTACTGCCATCAGAGTCAAGTACAATTACAGACAGGAGAAAAAAAAAGGCAATAGAAAGGAACCTCCCAAAACCACACAGAAAAAAAAACCAAAGCAGAAAAAACTACAGTCTTACTCTTTAAAACCGATCACTACGTGGCATATTCATCTCAGCATTGTACACGTTATGCATTTTGTTTCAACTGCCTAGAACTTTTTTTGCCCTTAACGTCTAGCATGACCAGTAGGACACAGACTTTATGGGGTTAAAGAAAGCGTAGTTTGGTGTAAGGTACGAAATATCGAGTTACAAAATTCTGTATGACCATCTTTTATGTTTGATGTGTACAGGTACCCAGCTCTACAACTGCTCTACTACTGCGAAGAGACACGTTGTGCTCTATGTCCCAGGTTATGTGCCCCATAATGCCCCATTTGAGCTGAAATAATAAGAATACTACATGTTCATTCGTCACATGTATTATACACCTAAATGCATTTTGTGCTTGCTCACAGTAGTTTTAGCAGTTAAGTCTGCTCTATAGTGGCAGGCTTGAAGAGTTCCGCAAAGCAGGCATGTCCAACCATGTTTACCATTAGCACTGCCAAAACACGGTAGTAATATAGGCAAATTCAACAGTTGGCTATCTGCCCATCCTGAAAAAAGCTAAATTGACTTTACAAAAAACCCATATCAAGAACAAGGATAAGCTAAAGTCAAAGTAGAAAAAGTGCGGCAGCTGATGGAATTGCAACCTTAAAAAGGGGTGGAGCCCCAAATATGTTAAATTAGCGGACAATTGCTGTCCCTTCTCACGCCATGTGCCAGCATATCCATCAAGCTAGGCAATACATTTAAATTAGTTATTTGTTTTCTGCTCAGTCCTTCTTGGTGAATATATATTGGACAGGACAGTGTACATTGTGCATGTCGTCTCCCAAACACAGAGTCACGATATTGTGGAGGCTCTTTGCAGACACTTGACTTCCTGGCTGGAAGTTTCCAGCCCTCCTCTGTATGTAAGCTTCGGAAAACATATTTGTTTTGGCTAAGATCAAGTGAGTACCTGTAATAGAGGGTATGCTTGATCCTCTGGCATTAAGGCTGGGAATTTTGTCAGAGAGCCCGAGGTCGTTATAGTCTCCCCTAGCACGGATCCACTGGGGCACATTACTTTTTTCTCACTGTGCACGGGTTGATAAGCACACTGTATTCACTCTTAAATTGCCCTGGCCTATGGCTGGTGGCTAGGGCCTCTATATACCTTCACTGACACTTGTTTTTGCTCCAGCACTTTTACGTTTTTTTTTTCAGTGCACGTATGATTTCATCACCATTGGGTCGCCTGAAGCTACAGTGGAAGTGGGTCCCCGAAGGCTCTGTCGAGTATTGGTGGGAGGAGTGGAGTGTGCCTTCTATTTACGAAAGTGAAGACTTCAGTGGGTATCCCCTCAGAGAGACCCTAGAAGATTCCTTCCCTGGGTGGGAAGGAGAGGTCTGCATATCCCTCTGGGATAGTACAGCCCCAGAAGACGAAGACTGGGGACTTGGCTCCACTGAAACACTGATCACCACATTTTCACTTTGAATGGTAGTAGATGAAGAGGAACAAGAACCTTGGGCTCTTAATTAAACAAAAAATTTCCTGGAGAAAACACTGTTTTTTATTATGACACGGTTCTATAATTTGCCACTTCATTTGTAATGCACTTTGTCCCTTACTTTATTGTTTATTATGACCTCTGGGGTTTGAAGTAAGGATTTCATATTTGCTGAAATTATGGAACTACCTGTTATTTCTCCATGAGGCTTCACACAAAATGAAGGATGAAAAGCACTGTAGCTGTATCCAGAATCCAGTCGTGGATTCTTACCAAGGTCAGCTAGGCCTCAGGCAGCAAATCTAGAGGGGTTGTAGGTTCTGGAAGGTGGGAGCTCCTGGGTCAATTGCCCTATTGGCCTGTTTACACTCCTTAGTATCTTTTTGGAGCATCAGGATATGCACAAAGAGGCAAAGCAGACATGGATATGTCTTGAGGGAGTTGGGGACACTGACCTGGGTCTAGCCTAGGTTGGCAACTCAAAACACAGCTGACTGTTGTATTTTCGTATGGAAAGTTTCCATTAAAACATTTTGGATCTAGATTTTGACACAGACCTTTCCTGCATTGTGTAGGAATTTTGGCCCACTCTTTTTTACAACGTTGCTTCAGTTCATTGACGTTTGAAGGCATTTGTTTATGCACAGCATTTCAACCGGGTTGAGATTTGGACTTTGAGTGGCCATTTGCAACACCTTGATCCTTTTTCAGCCATTCTGTTGTAGGTTTGCTGGTGTGCTTGGGGCAATTGTCCTTTTGCATGACCCAATTGCAGCCAAGCTTTAACTGTTGGACAGATGGCAACTGTCTTAAGTGTTTTTCACTTCTGAATAATCTTTCTCACTGTAGAATGATGGACTTTAAAATGTTTGGAAATGGCTTTATGACCCTTCCCTGATTGATAGGCAGCAACAATTGTTTCTCTAAGATCATTGCTGATGTCTTTCCTCCTTGGCATTGTGTTAACACACACCTGAATGTTCCAGACCAGCAAACTTCGGCTTTTATTGAGGTGGTCACACTTGCTGATGATCAATTATTATTATTTATTGTCTTATATAGCGCCAAGGGAATCTGATTAGCAGCACCTGTCTGCTACTTAGCATCATAATTCCTATGGAAACAGTAAGGGTGTACTTAGTTTTTCACACATGGCTTATCCACTTTGGCTTTATTTTTGTTGAATAAGTAAGTGCATCCTTACAATAAACGTCAGTCTTGATGAAGTGACAAGTCTGTGAAGAAGGAACCAACTCTTCTGCATTTTAAATAATTTTGAATAGTATATATATATATATATATATATATAGTGAAATTGTGTAGAAAGATGGAGCCCATCGTGGAAAACTCCCACAATGCACGTTGGAGGGGGAGTTGTTTAGCTGTGTATATATAAAGTACATGGAATGCAAGCTCTCTGATGTCAGCTTCCAAGCGAAGTGTACTTGTGGCAGACATTGCTAAGGCAATGACTACACAGGGAAAAAATCTGTTTAAAAAAAAGTGTTTCTAGGGTTGAGCTCGAGGAAGGAACTGTTTTTCCTTTAGAGATCAAATAGCTAAAACATATATGTACCAGTTGCTAGCAGTTGGTCTTGTTTGATGTTACATATTATTAAAATATAGCACTTAGTATAGTAAAGACATTAAACAAAACAAATTAGTTCTTAAAAAGATGGTTATATTTGTGTGTTTGTTATGCTGTACATATGACTGATTATTTTTGTTTGCTAACCAGAACTGTGTTAATTGACACAAGCCATTACCACAACGTAAAACTTCCTGAACAGGAGAGAGCTGGCATCTTTTGGCCTGGTGGGCAAGTAAAGCCAAGAGTCTAGCCCGTTCCTAGCCCAGTGTACATATCCACACGCTCTCCTGCTTGTCATAAGGGGCCTAAGTCAGACAGGCCCTGTTTGAAGAATGAGGGCCAACCCAAAGGACAATTCCCCCTATTCCTAAAGAAAAAAAATCTCTTTAGTTTTTTCCTGTTGGTTCAAGTATCTGTTATCAAGTAATAAAAACTGTCATGCATAGATCAGCCTTTGGGTTGGTTTGGAGGATAAGAAAACATATCGTGTTCTGTAGCACAAGGGACAACACGTATAGTACAGTGCCCCCCCATCGTTATAAAATGTGGTGATTAAATACAATGAGGTATGATAACATTGCATTATTAAATACCAGTGCTGTATTTCCTAGTGCCATATTTGTGCATTTCTAGCTCCAATATATTTTTCTTTTGTCCAGCACCTTTCATAATGAATGCCCAAAACACCATAACCAAAATCTCATTGGTCAACTGAAAAGGCAAAGTTGAAAATACACATTACCCCAAAATTTTATTTTATTGACAACACAGTCAGCCACACACAGAGGCTTAAACAAAATGTTGAGCTCCCCTGAAAGTTGTGTTGAGGGTCCTCACTCTCCTTGTATCTGTGCTATAGTGGATGTGAATGCCAGTGTCCCTGGATAGGTTATTCTGCATTGTGAATTCAATGTGAATTACGGATCTAATAAAACCTTCTTTGATTTTTCCTAAAGATACACCAGTGATATGAAAACAAAAACCGTGCAAGTGTACTTACAACATTTTTTTTAGCAGATGTCATTAGTGTCAGCGCCAAAGGATTCACTTGTAAACCAAAAAGCATTGGCCTCCCTAGCTTTTCACCCAGCTCAGTTGGCCATGTTACCTTCTCAGCTTTTCCATTTTATAAATAGAGGTGGCCAAAAACTGGTACAAAGTAGTGCTTTCTGCCATGGGGAAACACCTTTAATTATTTTTACCCTATCCCCATACAATTCTGTAGGCCAGCAAATGGATCCTTCTGTCAGGGATCGGCCATGGCAGCACCATAAAAAAGCAGATGGGCTCCAACTAGGCGCCTGGCCACAATAAAGTAGAGATGCATGCCCTTCTGGCACATATCTCTATGACTTGCACCCACAAGCGGCTGCACAGTGCAGACCACATGGATATGATGTTATCACAGATTACAAAGATTGGTGCATTACACTAGCCCACTGAACGAGCCGCCATCTTAATTGTAAATGCTACAATGCCCAGAATAAAAGTTTTTTTAAAGGGTACTAAGAACAGGGAGTGGGGCTGTGGAGTCAGCCTATTTGGTGTTCCACATACGTCTCTGGTTTTTATTTTATTTTATTTTTTCAGGGTAGTTTTATGAATATTAAAGCCATCACTTAGTTACACGGGAAGCTTTAAATTGTGGCATGTGGATCAAAAGCTGTGGCATGTTTCCACAATCGGATCAATTCAGTGTTTCTTCTACAGAGTTCTCTTAACTGCACGGGTATTTTCCAAAACAAATGTTTTTCTGTTATATATAAACAAAATTATATATTCTGTACTATTTTTCAGTTATATTTTATGCTTATGTCTGCTCCTGAATGTATCCATGGCAGTGGTGCTGAATTGGTTAAAATAATCCAATGTGTTTTCTGGACACACAGAGATGATTTCATTAAGTGGAAACCCACCTGGAACGTTGCTTGGGGGGGGGGGGTTTCATACTTTATTGCTAAATAATAAGGAAATAATAGGTAAGTTTACTGTAAATGACTTATTTTTACCTGTTTATTTGTACTACAGAATTTGAACACAATGCAATTTCATCTGACTAATGGGGTAAGAAATAGCATTTTTATTTTATTTTATTTAACGGGAAAAAAAGAAAGAAGAGCTTTCTAATGACTTCCAGATGTTTGCCTTTTAAGTCACAGTTCTGGCAGACGAAATGTTGGAATCATGTTGATGCAAAAAAAAAGTCAGCAGCCCACGACCAGACGGTAACAAAAAACACATTTCACCCTAGTTTTATGCAACATACACATGGAAACTGAACATATGGAGGGCCCACCATACTTTTCCACAAAAAAGTGATCTTAATGCACAGTTTGAAAACTGGTCTTATCACCATGACAACTAATGTGAATTAATACCATTCCATTATTTGCTATGGTGATAAATCTACTTTTCAACTAGAATCACTTCACATATTTTAAAACTACCAGATTTTTTAAAGTACATTTTGGGGGCATTTTACCACCTCCACAACACCCATAATTCCAACTACTGAATACCAATCCACCAACACCAAAATGGCAAGACAATCACACACTGCTGTCGTTCTTTCCTTTCTTTTTCGTACTTTGCATTTAACTGCTCATGTTGCATATGTGGCATAAAAACGTGCAACAGGAAGTATAAAATCAGCCTCCTCCTGAATGGCATATACAGTCATACCTCTAAACATTTATGTCACCCCCCCCCGTGTAACATTTACAGATTTATTGAAAAAATGTACAGATCTCATTCAAACATAAGGGTAGCAGGTTCAAATCTCAGCCCTTCCTCCTTTCGAATTCGATAAATAAGTATCACTCATTGGGTAATAATAATTATTCAGCTGCCAATTTGGTTGACTCCAACAGCATGCGCTTAAAGTGCTTTGAGTCCCACTGGGAGAAAGGGGCTATAGAAATATTAGGTGTTATGGACTCTCCCAATAGATATCAAGCCCCTCAAATCTATTATATAAATGAAAAACACACGGAGATGGCTTGAAATAGAAGCTACATAAACTCATTTAGACTGCTCTTTAGATGGATACAAAATCAGACCCCCTAATCTGGCCAACCAACCTATCCTAAATAATAAATTTATACATGTTCTCCCTCTCCCCAGCAACACATTTCAACTTAATTGGATCGAGATACACATCTGCAAGAGCAACTTGGGGTAGGGGGTCACACAATGTGTGAGTTGGCTTCATTAATTTCAACTTAGACATGTTTTTATATTAATAGAAATTGATCCTTTTCTATGTTAATCCACTCTAGAAAACCTTGTTAGGGGGCTAACTTCTTTATATGTTACAATGGGAAAGTGACCTAGGTAGCCTTAAAATGGCAAACAAGCACCCACCTTTCTCTGAAAGAACATTTTCTCAAGGTACTGACTAGGTGGCAACTTCCTCAGTCTTACCTAGCCAAAATCTTCCCCAACCATGCGGCACACCAAGAAACCTTTTTTCATACTTTACGTTCTTGTGAATTCTTTTGGGGAAGGTGATCGTACTCTTCTCAGTTTATGGAGGCTTCCGAACCATAGTGAGGAGGTCTGCTACACAGTATGCACCAGAACCACACGAATACCGATGAACATGTTTATTTTAATTCCCACAATGTACATAAAAGTGTGACAAGCTGGAAAAAAAAAACCTTAAGAATCTACTGTTCAATGGTTATTGGGTGTTTACTTCTTATCAGTTCAGTAAAGATATACCCTTCTCAAGTTCTCATCAACTCCAGGGCTTGCCCACGCAATCCTCTTTATTAATTGCTTATTTAACCAAAGATTTAGTTTTAGTTTTAACCAAAGATAGGTTTAGTATCATATTTTGTACAGCAACATCTGTATCCCAACAGAGAGCCTTTCTTTTATAAAGAGAGATATATCTTATCATTAAACTCAACTCATCAAGCTTTATCAACCCTACTAAGAAATTAGAATTGTCTAAATTCTTTATTCCATGATTCATTCTAATATATTTTTGTAAAGGCAGTAGACCATCACATCAACTGAGGATATAATTCTAAATTAATTTTGAAATTATTTGCAATCCTTTGTATATATCTTTCTGTTGTTTATGTTCTTCCCCTATCATCTTTATGTCTAAAATGAAGTATACTCTACAAACAATTGTTAACAATTTAGAGTTTACTTACAAATGTATAGTTATATATGCACGTGAATATTTAGCATTAAAAAAAGTCGAATATCACTCATGTACTGCTTTTTTTATGAAAAAATAAAAAGTTATTCAATGTCTATCCTCAATTTTTTTAATGACTCCAGAATAATAATAATAATAATAATAATAATAATAATAATAATAATAAGCAGTTGAAATATTGTTTCAAAGATTGAACCCATACACGTTGGCAAGGAATAAATGTAAAAAATGAAGTATGCTTAGCATTGTCATTTCTGAGGAAAATGAAGTGCTATTTACATAATAATTTTCTATGTTCTCAAGGAAACCTTGACATTATTTAAAGTTACACTTAATTGAGTCACCTGCATTCAAGCAGTGATATCACTCATAACACACTGGCCATTTGACTCACCATTTCGGAGTCAAAAATATGATCACATAAGTATAGAAAGGAAGGAGCAGGTTTCAAAATGTGTGATACTGAGAATATCCCCTGGGAGTTCCCAAGTATGGTTACCCCATTATTTTAGGGGGGGGAATATTTAAATGGATATATTTTCTAAAAATATATGTATGCATCTCTTTTCTCAATTTATGTATAAATGTAGTGAGGTATCAACATTTCTACTGGTTACTGGAATCGAGTTTTGTCTGTGCTACCATTTGAGGTATGAATGGATTGTTTGCTTCAGGCTGTCTTCTATTTTGGGTAAATAATCTTTGCTATTTACTAAACTGATGCTTATTAGTATTAATGGTCATAAATAAATACTTCAATAAAGTAATTGTTTATAAAAGAGAACCTCTTTAAATGGACTAAATTGAAAGAGCAAATACAGGACACTCATTATTAGCTTTCCCCACCAATTCTTTAATAACAGTTTTTTCCCCTTAACATGATAACTGCATTGGGAGATGAATGCCCCGCATCTTGCAGAGACTTGCCTGTGTAGGTTCCACATATTGAACTGTCAGAGTACATACTTCATAGTCACGTTCACTGTGTAACACTCAAGGAATTGCCACAGGCAGAATTTATTTTCATTCCATTAAAAAAAATAAAAAAAAATAAAATAAGGTGTTAATACTTACACGTATACCTGTATGCACACCCAGTTTTATGGGTAGTGTGGAGCAGTTTTTAAACAATATGTTCTATAATTCTCAAGTAGCAATTTAAAAGAAAGGGTATTAGCCTATGGTTATCTGAGCATGTTGTAGTTCCACAAAAACAAGAAATAACCGTATTATAAGACGACCCTGATTATAAGACCCCCCAAAATTTGTATATTAATTTAGGAAAAAAAGAAAAAGCCTGAATATAAGACTACCCTATAGGAAAAAAGTTTTACTAGTAAATATCAATTCACATGTAAACAATTTTTTCATATTTAATGAAAAGTATGATTGAGAAAAATGCATTTTTGTTTTTATTTCCTTTTATTTGCCAACCTGCACCCCAGTTATGCATATCTGACCGCAGGCTTCCCACTCTGCCCCCCCAGATATGCCTTATACCCCCTATATGCCACTCTGCCTCCCTGATATGCCACTCTGCCCCCCCAGACTTACCAATGCATCCCCAGACTTGTCCCCTGTGCTCCAGACTCCATGGTGTCTAGTGGGTGCAGCCGGTGGGCGTCAATGCGAAGGTCATGTGACGCCAGCGCTCCGTCATAGAAGCCCCGGCGGAAGTGCTGGAAGAAGCGGAGGTTGTGTGCGCGCATCGCATAGATGTCCTGCAGGAGATCTGGATCTTAGTCTTATAGTCAGACCTCTATTTGAGGTCCTATTACAAGATGACCTCAAATATAAGACAAGGAGTATTTTTCAGAGCATTTATATTCGGGAAAATACGGTATCTAGGTGAACATTAAGAGCTAATGTTAATGGGGCTGTTAAAACACACAGAAAATAAATATATATTTGACAATCTCTGGTTCCCTTGATTGAAGCTCTTCACATGCACAAGTATAATGTTGAAGGTCAGCATAATACCCACAATTGAAGATGCAATTGGTTTGAGCTAAAACATCCCAAGGCCACTGCAAACCACCATCTGAAGAGAGTGCCTTGCAAGAATCAAAAAGGTATTCAACCTCATTTGGACTTTGCCAGATCTGCAAGAAGGTTTATGGATTCATATTTTGTATTAGTATGCACATTTTCCTGCTTATGTACCAAATATGTGCTTTAGGGACATTGTTTCTTTTTTGGCCAAATATTGCTTACCTTGGGAAAGTACATTCCTTTGTCTTGACCCCCTCCCCCTCTGGCCTCCTACAGCCATAACTTTTTCTAACCTAAAAACTATCTTCTCTTACTCATCTCTCTCTTCCCTCTCTTCTATCTTTCCAGAAGAATTACAAGCCCTCTGCAGACCTCCATCTGAAGCAAGTACTAACCTACCCTTCTCCCTCACACTCACCCACTCCACTGTTAAGTTTATTAATACCTCCTATTTTGCATTCTGAAACCACTTATCCCTAATTAGTAATTACTGCTCAAAGAGAGCTAGTACTCTCTCTTTTCACCCCTCCTTTTGTTTCAATTACCCCTATTTCTCCCTTAGATTGTAAGCTATCAAGCGTGGGCCTCATAAGCCCATCATTCCTGCCAGGAACTTTGTATAAAAGTACCATAAGGCTAGGTGGCCACTCACGGGAGGGTTCTCAATTCCTGATGTGCCTGTATGTTTAATGTATTTTTGTTATGTACGTGTTAACTATCTAACTAACCCTGCGTAATATGGCACTTAATAAATAAAATGTAATAATAATCTTATAAATAATAAACTTTCATGTATAGCGCACATCTATTTCCACATCTGTTAAGTCTTAGGACCAAGTTGTCTGACAGAACACAACAATGCATCATCTAGAACACCATAACATGTGCTTACTAAAAAGGGTACCCAGTTTTCCCACCACCCTCTGTGTTGTAGGGTGGGCATAATAATTCTTGTAGTCTGGGGCTTGAGTAAGATCACATGGTGTCTGTATTTGTGCCTGTGGGATGACTGGGAGTAGGAGAGCACAATTTACCTGGTCAATTAAACATAAAGGGGATATAGAGTCTGAATCTACCCATCATCTGTATCCTTGTTAAATGACAATAAATAAATTGTCCTAGCTACTCTGTTACCTCTAACTACTAGCCCAGACAGAGAGTTCCATCCATGTAGTAAAAATGCAATCTGTACAAAAAACTATCCATAATTTACTATGTATTGTAAAGTTGAACCCTTTAATGCTCATATTTATCACAAGCAAAGGGATACCTAGAGAGGCAAGGCACACCTTACTTTACACCCCAACTAAGGTGATCACATCAGCCACTTCTCCAACACATGTATCATTTTCACATATTGCTGATCAGTGCAGGTCAGGTGCTGCCCTGCGGTATCTTCAGATGTGTAACTGAGTTAATAGCCTTCTTTTTGTGAGCTTATACATTTCAGATCCTACAGGGCAGAACTTTACCTGTGATGGTCAGCGATACGTGAAAATTACATGTATCCGTAAAAACCTGACCATGTGGTTGCTGTACCCACAACACATGTGATACAAGAAGACCGGAGAGAAGCGGCCATCGCAGGCACTCAATGAGCATGTCTTCCTACTGATACTAACCACCCCTACGGAGTAGATAGCTTCCACTACTACCAATGTCCCCACATAGAATAGGTAGCTGCCAGTGCCATTCCTTCCCCCATTTAATGCTAGTAGGAGAGAATACCCATAGCGTCAGACCTAATGTGTCTGCAAATTATATATAGTAGCCTTTTTTCTTAATATCAGGTTGCTAAGTCTTGTTCAGGCCCGGACTGGCCATCGGGCACACCGGGCATTTTCCCGGATTGACGTAGGGGCTGATGGAGCTGCAGCTCCAGGCCCCTACCTTAAAATAGGCTCAGTCAGGACCGGACTGACTGGGCCTATGCGGCCGCATTAACGCAGGGCATAAGGGGCACCTGCCCCTTAAGTCCGCAGCAACTGCGACCGTGTCCGCCTCTCTAGGAGGCCGGGCAACCCCCACCAGGGCCGGCCTTAGGGATGCGCGGCCGCACACGGCTTAAATTAAAATATCGGGGGGTTTTTTTGTTTACTTTATTTAACATCCTTCATGTTAAATAAAGTTTGTTTAACTTTATTTAACATGGAGGATGTTAAATAAAGTTAAAAAACCCCCCAAAAACGATGTTTTAATTTAAGCCCTGTGCGGCCACGCACCCCTAAGGCCGGCCCTGGTGGGGACTGCCCGGCCTCCTAGAGTGGCGGACTCGGTCGCAGTTGCTGCTTACTTCGGCAACAAGGTAAGTAGGGTAAGGGAGGGGGGTGCAGTGAGAGGAGGGGAGAGGGGTTAGATAGAAAGGGGGAGATAGAGGTGGTACATATTGAGAAATGGGGAAGGAGGTACATAGTGATAAGGGGGAACATAGTTAGAAGGGGCAGATAATAAGGGGATGGGGAGAGGGGGTAGTGTGAATGCGTACAAGAATGAATGAATGAATAAATGTGTGGATGAATTGTGTGAATGCGTATGAGAATTAATGAATTCATGTGTGGATTGCTTGAATGATTTGTGAGACTGCATTAATGAATGTGTGTTATTGATTTGTGTGAATGAGTGAGTAAGTGTTTGTGTCTATCATGAATGTTTAAGTGATTTGGGGAAATGCAAAGATGGTACATGAAGTGTGGGCTTTAAAAATAAATAAATAAATAAAAATGGGCTGCTCAGTCTTAAATGCCCGGGCCTATTTTTTGTCCCAGTCTGGGCCTGGTCTTGTTGTAGGGAACAGTATCCAGTGCAGAGATAATCCTTGGACTACAATACAGCTATAGAGCATTCAGCGAAAACCATACATACTTTGACAAATTTATTTAACAATACAAAAATATATTTCAAAAACAAATGTGTCCATCTCTATATATATCCACTTGGATTATATTTCACTGTAATTGTTATTTCATTTGCAACTCTATTTTCCATCAATTTGTTTTACTCCAACTGCTGTATACTACATTTCTCATAGGTTTTTTTTACCAGGTTTTTTCATTGTATGGGCCTCGTGATAGTTGCAGTCCACGAAGTCGGAAGATATAGGCTATTCCTGGTATGTAATATATTAACACGTGATTATCCTGAGCCTGCCCCCTTGTGTCTTAGAAGCTTTGCATCTGGCTGCAAACATTTTCCAGCATGGGAAATCAGAAACCGTGTCGACACCTTTTCCATTAAAAACCTACAGGAGAACAGCGCATCAGTACTAATTCTGTTATTAAAATTACATTTATATATTAAACTGACTTTTAATCAAACCGTTGATCTTTAATGTTTTATTTGAGACTTTTCAGTTTCATTCTTATAAAACTTCCTTATACGCATGGGAACTCTTATGTATTAAACAAAGAACAGCTTTGCTTCTGAAATTGACTTCTATCCAGTACAGCGCTACAGAGTGTGATGGTGATATATATATATATATATATATATATAGGTGGAAAATCTAAAGGGAGGTGGTGATCACAAACTAGCTCATGCAGAAAAAAAGTAGGTTTCCGTAATGTAAGGTTTAACTCTTTCAGTATCACTGGCTGTGAATGTGGACACGTCACCAAGTGTAACAATGCCTTCTCCGCAAGAATTCTTTTCTGTGTAGCCCGCCCAATACATTTCCATTGCACGGCTTGGAATCAGAATTCTCCTGATCTGCATCTGTTTTCCAGATGAAATTGCAGCTCTGTAGCCCTGTAACCAATATTTTTGGAGATCTGTTTTTCATTCCATTTTTTTCGTTGGTTTAAGATGCTGGGTGTTGCCTTACAGCTCATTCAAGTCATAAAATGCCTTAAAGCACTTTTCCTTTCTAAGTAACAGTGTCGAAAGAAGCACTGCGAATAGGTGTTTTTTCTAAAAGCCTGAGCAGATGGGGGGGGGAGAAAAACACCTTTGCCACCTTCACAACATCTATTATGTCCCCCAGATCACTAGAAAATACAAAAACTAATAATTTAACACCATACACTGTAGACTATGGGGCTAACCTGTCATATTATAAAAACGTGAAGAGGAGTTTATTTCCCACCTTGAAAACTGTGGTTGTAGAGAAAAATATTATTTTCCCCAAGTGGAAATAACTAGCAGGTATAAAAGTAAAATTTAGGTCTTTACTAAAACTGGCCAATTCTACACCTAAACTAAAGTGGGGGTTCCTCTGCACAAAGCATTGGAAGGTCATGTGTGTATATATATATATATATATATATATATATATATTAAACATAAGCAATGAACAAAGTCCATAATTATAGACTATTATAAGTTATTTGTCGATATCTTCTAGGGTTAAAGGTGAGTCAATTTATGCTGCAAGGTTAATATATGTTTAATCTGCCCAATTATATCGTTTTCTATTGTAGCTATTGTACCAGGGATTCATTCTTTCACTAAACAAGGTAATACTTATGCCTTATATCCCCAGCCTCTACTAGATAATATAAATATGCAGAGTAATTGTTTGATTTGAATATTTTAAATCATATAAAAAATCCCTCCGCTTTGAAGAGAAGCAGAAAACGAAGTAGCAGATATTATGAAATCCATGTGTTTGAAACATCTCGTGTTTTCAGAATTCCTACTGCCACATCAGCAAATTCTTGATGATAGTCATTTAAACATCCAGTGAACAAATGGTATATCATCCTTTCTTTTTGCAAAACCATTGCAATGCACCTATTTGTAACATCACAAGATTGATACTTTCTAACCATGGTTATGTATAACCGCTTATTACACCCAAAGAAATAAGTAAGAATGGGACATTATTTTAGGCTACTGCAACCATAAGTGTTAGCTTTCTTAAAAATGTTTGATCCATTGGTTACATATGAATCATAACGTCTCAATATATAGTATGTAGGAAGCCATCCTTTAGAAGACAATGAGTATTGACACCACAGAGAAAAATAAGAAAAGTGAGAACATTTAGGAGGAAAAGGAAAAGAGAAAGATCTAGTAGATCGAGTGGTTTCTTAGGAAAGGTGAAAGACTGAGATGTATGATAAGAGAGAATAAGGTAGGAACGAGATAATTAAAAAAAAAAGGGTGGGGGAATTTAGAGATGATTAACAAATTTACTGAATTTTGGCAGATTTGGCCAATTCGTACAAATCCACGAAAACAAGGCCATACCCCCCACAAAGCGGATGAAAATAAAGCAAAAAGCTCAGAATTTTGGTCCGGAATTCACAGGCCCTTTCACTCACTCTCACACACTCTCAGTCTCATTTATTCTCCTCATGCTCTCAAAGTTTCCCTACCTTCTCGGCCGACCACCTCGGCTTCTGACGACTACTTACACATCTTCTTATTTTTCATCTTCTATCTTCACACTTTCATCTTCTCTCTCCTACTTTCGTCCGGATCCCTTAAGACCATAATCTGGTGCAAACCGAAAAAATTTTGGCGCTTCTGGTGACATCCTCATGCCTAATCCTCCAACTGAGGTAGGAGGCTGTCACCTTAGGGCAAAATGGAGGCGCTTTCACTGACGGATTGGACATAACCTGGGACAAACTTCTGCCAAAATCGCGGCGCTTCCAGTGACTTCCTTTACCCAGTCCTACAATTTGGTAGGAGGACGTCACCGAAAGCCCTGTGATCTTAGGGTGCCTCCATTTTGCTGAAAGCAGCACAATCGTCCTAATGTGATCTTCCACAAATATTTCAGCACTTTCGATGCTCACTGGAAGCACTGCCATTTAGGCAGAAGTTCTCTCCAGGTTATGTCCGCAGAGATGCGGAAGAAGATAAAAGAGAGAAAAAAAGAAGATGAAAGACAAGAGATAGAAGATGAAGAACAAGAAGATGTAGAAGTTGTCGGAGGAAGTCAGTAAAGAAGGTAGGGAAACATTTAGAGAGTGTGAGAGAGAGTGAAAGAGAATGAGAGAGTGACAGCATAGGAAATAAATGAAATATAATAGAGGACAGAACTACCACATAGTGGCACAGATTAAATTAAAGGTTAGTCATATTGGAAATGCTGCCTGAGCCTTACCAAAGGTGAATACAATTGCCAATCCTCCCTATTGTGCTCTAAAGAAGACAAGTATGAATTGCTTTAGGCTAATCAGTCACCTAAAACACGATTATATTTAGATTTCCACTTGGATAAACAATGTATTCATGAAGAATTGCAGCATATTTTCCTTAAGCATCCCCTGTTAAAGGGGAAAGTTGGCCAGCTTTCACTAGTGAAATTCTACTATTATATAGGCAATCTAGCAATGAGCTGCTAGGAGCCCCAAAACTGTGTTCTCTGCTACGTTACTATAACAAAAAAAAAAAAGGTAACTTTTAAGAAATTATTAAAATTGGGGGTACCAAAACCTAGAAAAAAGAGTGGAGAAATAGTATAGGAATAATTTTATACTGATAGCAGACACTACAAAAAACAACCTTTTAGTGGCACAAATTAGATTAAAATTTAGGTAGAGAAGAGGGGACTACACGTGGGAATGGGGATGACCCACTGCAGTGGTCCTTCACCCTAACAGGGTTTCTGATCAGTTGGACCATGTTGAATGATTCATTTATGATGTGATGCAATGCTGATACATTGTATGTGTACGGGATTATCCAATTAACTACTAGGGTGATCTATTTAAATACTCACGATCCGGAAGTATGGGTTCCCCTGATGAAGCCAACACGTAGCCAGTGGAAAGTTTGTTTCTTTTATTTACTAGCAATAAGGCTTCTTACTATGGTTAGGTAGACTACAATATAAGATAGCAACTACATGCTTAATCTGTAAAGGATATTTTCACAGCTACGCTATCTACCTTTAGGTAGGCAAGGTGAGTGGAGCGGTTAATCCCCATCCCAATGTTTATTGCCCTCTTCTCTGCCTTAATTTTAATCTAATCTATGCCACTATATGGTGGTTCTGTCCTCTAATTTATTTCATTTCTTTCCTATACTATTTCTCCACTTTATTTTTTAGGGGTTTGGCTACCTCTAATTTTTTTGGTTTGATAAAAGTAATATTTTATCTGTTATGGTTATATTTTTTGTGGAATGAAATCGAACTCCTAAGCATATTGGGAGTGAGGCTTCTTCTTTTTGCCTTTGAGTTTATATAGCAAGTATGCACAGGAGCCGGGCAAGAGATAAAGCCTAGGGCAGTCCTGTTATTGGAGTATAGCAAACGCTTCATATATTGTGTTTAAGAAATCATTAGAACCATCAATTGGATTTGACCAGGAGCAGGCTCAGCAAAGGTCACCTTTAGACCTTCGGGGGAGGCTACATTAAAATGCCTGATGACCTCATTGATGCATTTTTTTTCCTATAGCTACACCATGTAAACAGGGCCGGCCGAAGACTTAACGCCGCCTGGGGCGAAGTTTAAAATGCCGCCCCCCGCCGACGCCGGGGGGGGGCGGCATTATCTACCCACCCCCCACCGGTACTTACCCTTAAACAGTCCTGCGGCGAGTCTCCCTGTGCTGCCACGGTGCCGGCTTGTAATGCTGAGCGCCGGAAATTCACGTCACTTCCGGCGCTCTGCATTACAAGCCGGCACAGAAACCGAACAGGGAAACTCGCCGCAGAGGAGCGAGAGAGGGGCGCCGAGCGGGTAAGCGAAAACCACTCGGTGCCCCTCTCTCTCTGAAGTGCCGCCCCTTCTGAAGTGCCGCCTGGGGCAATTGCCCCAGTCGGCTCCATTGTAGGGCCGGCCCTGCATGTAAAGGAGGCATCAATTAATCAACCTGCCCTGGAATCATCTGGCTTTGTATATTCAATTGAATTGAATGCTGATTATGTTTTTTAACACTTAGTTAACTTATTTAATCAAGTGAAATCTAGTTTATTTTTTTAGTAATAATTAGACAGGTCAGTACAAAACCAATAACCACGTTAAGTGTTTTTCTCTTGCTGTATTTCTGTTAAAGCTGTGTTGAGAATCCCATTTCCTGTAGCACTGGCTGTAAAATAAACTTTAAACATCTCACTTAGCATCTCAACCCTCCGACAGCTGTTCTCAATTGCCTGATACCACGGAAATCCTTGTGTCACATTACCGCTCTCCATAAAGTGAAGACTAGACCAAAGAGGACTATAGCAAGTATTGGCGTGAACAGTCCAGTTCAATTAATACACCCAAAAAATAAATCTAACAGGGTTTAACATCAACACATTAACTATGGAAAAATGTCTTTCTTTTTTAGTTGCCACACTCATTTCTTGAGAGGCAAGTCCTTAAGAAAGGAGTGTGGTAAGAAAAAAAAAATTGGACATGGCTAGGTGGGGTCTCCTTAGACTCGCTGGTCAGACAGCTGGCAGAAGGTATATACACTACCGTGTAGAAGAAAGGTTCAGCTGAACTTTGGGGGCCAGACTGTCCTTCTTATTCCTGCTCATCACTAATTAGTAGCAACCAAGGCCAGACTGGCGATGAAGAGTGTAAGTGCGTCTGAATGTGTTTTTATGCTGGAGTGGCAGATCAGGCCAACGGCCAACCGGGCATTTGCCTGGTGTGCCAGATAGCCACTCCGAGCCTGCTACTGACATTGCCTAAACAACATTATCTTTAATTACATTTATAACGTTCTAAACCTATGTGTAAACATGAATGTATTTGAAGATAGCATTCACTAAATGCTTTAAAATGAAGGGTTTCTGTATGTATGTATGTATATATATATATATATAGGCAAAGGTGATAATTGTTAACCTTATTTGCATGCGCCTACCCAGAATCCCTTGTGGTTGTGGCAGCACCATGAGATGCCACAAGCCTGGCTTGTCTGGTGTCTGTAGATGAGTGTTTAATAATGCTTCTACTACTATATATATATATATATATATATATATATATATAATATGATATTTATATGATTATGTGGTTATCTTTCCTAGGCTTGTTTATCTAAAAAGTGACATATTTCATAAGATACTGTATAGAGTAAAGCCTTTCCAGATCTGACTATGTATAATGTAATGAATTACCAGGTATAGGCAGGTTTTTCCTTCTACAGTTTAGGGGGGGGAAAGTCTCTCTTAGCAACAAACTTTTCAGAGCCTCTCAGCTAGTTATGTTCACTTTAAGATCTTTGCTTGGCTTGGCTCAGCGGACTGTTGTACTTGGAATCATTTCAATTCCTTTGGGTCTTGTTCTATCCAACTGCCTGCTGGACACAATTCACACCGTTGCGGGAGCTGAATAGCATTGCCATCTTTATATGGCACGTCATTACCAAAATTCACAACTTATTTTGTTATTTATTTTATAATGTAAGCAGACTGTAAATTAACTAATTATCCAAGTGTTATTTTTTTTTTAAATAATGTTAGTGACTTTTCACTGTCAACAGCAAAGATGGTGAAAGAGTGGTAGGGTGGTAATGCATTACCAATGATCATTCTTCCTATATATGGTTACATAAAGCATACATTAAATGTAAATACAGAATGTGATGGGTAGATGGCACATTGATAAAGGGGGTAGGAGACCCCAAAATATTTGTTTAATGGTTTTGGCCCCTAAATAAATATCGGTAACATAACTGCACCAATGGAATGAATGTGTGTTTTGTTGAATCTTTCTGGTTATAAAGCATACACTATAACAATAATTTTGCAGATATATTTACTGTTATCACTGCGGTTCTGTATTTTTCTGTTTGTCCATTGTTAGTCCAGAGAGCAAGTCAATTGTTGGGTCTCAAGAGGCCCAAAAGGCATGTCAAGGTCAAATACAATAGACCAATGGATATCATGAATGCAAGGAAGGCCAGTAGGTTTTAATAGTGTATTTGGCACCAAACTCATGTAGGCAACACATTTAAGAGTGCTGGGAGTTTGACTGGGAGTATTCAACGAATGAGGTGGTCGCTGGCGCATGTAGGGCGGCACGGAGCAGCCACTGCCCAAGGGGTAACCTAATGCCTGCATCTGAGGACCAGACAGAGGTAACCTAATAGCACCTCCAGTGCAATTTGCACCTAAGGAAACCAGTAAGCCACTATTTAAAGGTAAATGTCATCTTCACAGCTTTGAGTATAACTACTAGGAGCCGCCAGTTTCACGCATTCAACGTTACAAATCCAAAATTAAGATTGTACATGAACATTCAGCAATATAGAAATAAGAGAAAATAGAAAGGTGTAATTATCACAGTAAATTGATGGTTTTGTGCTTTTCTATGCATTATCATATTCCTTAGACGTTATGGTCTTGTCATCAGTGTGGATAGTTGGATGCCAGCAATAGGGATTTTAAGGAGGATGCCCAAGAATCAAATGTGGATCTCTTCCACTTAAATCCAAGGATACAAAAACCAATATTAATATAAATTTGTATTTTTTCTCTCTTTTTTTCTATATTGCTCGATGTTCATGTACAAGAGATATTCTTCAAGGGATATCTAAAGGCTAAGGCATCTCTTAGATGTTTAGACTTGTTGCACCTGAGCGCACTTTGGTTTATTTTTCATATTTAATACCAGTAGACATACCAACCACGGATCAGGGCTACTTGCTTGTTATTGTTAAAAATATTAGTTTAGAATAGTTAAGGAGCCTTGTAACACTAAGATTATAATGTGAAAGCGGTTGAAAGTGTTTAGCTTAGTGTTACTGCACACTGCATGCCTCAGTGACAATAAAAAGAAACAAATGATCGCACACGAGACCAACTCGTTTCCGCCAGGTTAGATGGGTTAAAATTCAGCGCATAATAAAGTGTTAATCAATTTGTGTGTTTGTGGTGAAATAATACAATTTGCAACTATTATTTGTAAAATATCAAGAAATATGCTAGCCTAAGTTCCCTGACAATGCCAAGAACAATATGTATATATATGAAACAACAAATAATTACATAATTTAAAATTACAATTACACTTTATAAGATTTTTTACCTCAGAATAATGAGTAGAAAATTGTGACTAAAAAAAAAACCTATTCCCTCCTCTGGTTTATGTAATAAGGAACAGACACATCTCATAAACCATGTGTATACCCAGACATAGTTTCCACCCTTCCCCCAACAAGTACTCCCTGCAGCTTCATAAGAAAGCGACCGTAGCCAACTATTCCTGCAGTTGTGCTGCTCAAGAATAACTTTAGTAACAACTTTAATATCTAAGTTTTTTGGTTTTAGAGAAATGCGCCATTTTTAGAAGGCACCATTAGGACGAACTCCAAGCCTGTGTAAACCTCGGTGTTTGTGAAATATGTTTTTAAAACATTATTAACATTTTCCTCTCTGCTCATGATTCTGTACTGTAGTTGACTGATGGATGATCAGCCAGTTGTCAGTAGGTAGAACCCTGCAGATTAATGCCATCCTGCAGTGATTGTAACACATCTGAAATGAAAGTATTTCACATTAAATAAGTTAGAGTTACAGAAACAAACACACAACTAGCTGTGGGGCATTTTTTGGCTAAATTAAACTACATTTATTAATAGAGCTGCAGCACATTCCGTGGCGCTATTACAATATGGAGTGAAATTGACAATAACGTTAAAACGGACAACATACAAAGTTGACAATAACATTAACACACGTTAAGGCATCCGGGTACACTTTCAAGATCTCCAGATCACCTACTGCTCCTTATCACCATCTCTACAATCAAGACATCCTCACCTTCTGTGTTTTTCCCACTTAACCTCCAAATAGATTGTAAGCTTACAGGACACTTGTCTCTTTCTGAACCAGTATGTCTTAACATGTATTCATCTTAATGGCACACTATTGTAATGAAAATATAGAATCTGCTGGCACTTGTAAGGTAATGTAACTTTACTGCTTTAGTGAATAAATCCCCAAAGGCAAAACATTCAGTTCTCTCTGACAATTTACCACTTTGTATAAGCAGATACTAGATTACTGTCATGCTGTGAATTATGTCAACAAACTGTTGTTCTGGTCAATGAGGTCAATGGACAACTTAACTGCGCATCCGGACTTAAGACAATGAGACACGACAATGCCTCGGTGTACACAATACAGCAATTTTCACCATATCTTATATTCTGTCGTGCAACAGATACTTAAGACACAGCCTTAGAGTTTGCATATGTTTTGTGATAATAAATTCTAGATGTAGAATTTTGTAAACTTGTAGCTTTTACCCTTCCTCAAAACTAAAGCTATTCTTTCTTGGTGCTGGGATGAGTTCATATATTGGTATGGACTGTTGGCAAAGTTGTTCCTGTCTATTGTTACCAATTGTGTCTTCTTTACACACCCCTGATAAATCTGGGTCTAGCTTGCAGTTGTAGATTGGTCTGATATACATGATGTTCTACATTTCATTATTATCAGCAGTCAAACCATACCCGCAGCATGGAGGGAATGAAGTAATATGAGAGGATAGAGGGGGAGCCAGCAAAAGTTCAGCTGCAACAGCATATTAAAAAAAAAAATCACCAACAGCCCTGAGACGAGGGGAGCTAGGTCTGGGGACAGCTGTGGAAAATGTAGTCGTTTAACAGAATGCTGGGAGAACTGATTTCCTACAAGATGGGACGTGTCTGCGCTGTCTTCTAGCATTCAAAAGCTTACACGCCAAGGGAAGCAACCTCAGGCTTTTTTCAGTTGCCGCAGGATAGAATTCCCCTCATGTCAAAGTGGGGTTCAGCTTGACTGGAGTTATAGTCAATAGGTGCTAGAGGGGGGAGAGGTTGCCTATCCTGTGTTACAGGTGTGTACTATTTATGAGTCTAAAAAAACTGTGTATGTTAACAAATACAAAGTAAATAATATCTTGCATTTAAGACAAGTTCTAGAACTTTACAAGGTTTGAAGAAAAAAATGGGTTGAATGCAGCGGAGGGCTGGCACCATCTGGCCGGGGGCAAATAAAGCCAAGTGGCCCCATCTGTCCCTTGCCCCTCCAACATATGCACTGGCACATGTACACACTAACAAATATACATTCTTACATATACTCATACAAACATCCACTTTCTCAAAATAAGAAACTTTTAAACTGTATAGTGTGAATAGATATTTAAATCTTCAAAATTACTTAGATTGATATCTTAAGGTCATAAAGGCACATATAAAGTTTTGGTGATGCAACCAGCCACACCTTCTAAAACAAAAGTATCTCTCTTTGGTCAGTTGAAACATTGGGAGGTATAATAGCAATAAAATATCTAATTCAAAACTGTTTTAATTCCAGTCCTTGTGGAACCCCTAATTTACCAAGACATAAAGGAACAGTAAGGGGTGCAAGAGGGCGGGAGCAAGTGAGTAAGAGGGCAAGGGAGGGTATGTATGTTAGAATAAGAATGTATGTGTAAGTGTATGTGAATATGAATATATATGTGGAAGCATTTGTGGGTGTGAGCATAGATTGTAAGCTTGCGAGCCGGGCTCTCTTCACCTAATGTATCAGTTTGTCTTAGTCTGTCAATTCTAGTCTTCTCATATCCCTTGAATATATGTATTGTATTAAGTGCTGCGTAAATTGTTGGCGCTATATAAATAAAGGATAATAATAATAATACTAATAATGGATGTGTATGTGTGCTAGCATGGATGTCTATGTGTAAATGTCTGTGTGCTAGCATTGATGCATATGTGTAAGTGTTTGTGTGATAGCATTGATGTGTATGTGCTAACATAGATGTGTATGTATAAATGTTCATGTCTTAGCATGGATATGTAAGTGTATGAGAATGAATGTGTATGTGTAAGTAGTGTGATGACAAGTATGTGTTAGCAGTAGTGTGTAAGTGTTTGTTGGTCAGTATGAATAAGTGTATGTTACAGTATGTGTAAGCATGTGTATGTGTGTTAGGGTCCGTGTGTATTTTTGTGTAAGTGTGTGTTGGGGGGGCAAGGGGCTGATAGGACCAGTCCTCCCCTGGCTACAAAGCAAGATTCATAACTTTATTTACACACACTTTTAATGATAACATGTAGTTCCCTTGGTTTATCAATCATTCAGAATAATTAGGGACACAAATGATTTTGTATCATTTCACAATTAGAACAGAAGCCTTTAGCCCCTTTGTTCCCTCTCCCTCCAGTCAAACCTTCAGCATAAAAGTGGATCTTATTTTTTTGCCAACAACAAAACCTCGCCTCCCGCTAGATACATCTGGAATAGAATTTAACTGAATCATACCACCAGCTCCCCCTTCCCTTCTATGCATTCCTTTAAATCTAAAACCAGAAGGGCTTAAAGCAGAGATTCGTTTAACTCCATCTTATCTGAATCTTAACAGTACATAAAAAGGCAACAGTGGGGTGAACCCTGTGCTACTACAGTACATAATAGTATATAATATAAAGTAGTGGTTTGTGGTGAGTGTGTCACATACACTTTGTGCTATTTTCAGGCTAAGTGCCCTGCAGGATAACAATTAGTAATGGGTAGTTAGCATTGTAAGCAGAGTCAAACTGCTGTTCAAAAGAGAAGAGCATCCACGAAGATTCTCTCCAAGAGGAAATATATTTTCTGGATCCCGTGAGGAACGTTTTTCCTTCCACCAGCTCTTAAGATCATTTTATTATGAACTCTTTAAATGCCTAATGGCTAGAGGGTAAAGTAATGCTAAGACTCATGGAGTTACAACCCATCCAAAGTTATCAGTTAACCATGGTTTATAGTAGCATCTTTGGTATATATATATATTTATATATAATCCTGTACTAGTCCAGCATGAAATCCTATTCATTCCATGAGATATTAGGTTTATGGATAAAGAACAAATCTGGTTCAAGTGCTAAAAGTCTAGCAATCAGCAGAAACATTCCATTGCTTGTTATCAAGACGGCACCACTTTTAACCCTTTGAATTAGGATCTCTCTGTATACATAGCTCTTGTTTATTTATATCAGAACTCCATTTGAAGGCGTAGAATTCACACCCCAATTTGCTCATATGCCCTATTTTCCTAAAAGTTAAAAAAAAGTGAGTAGAGATCAGATGGTAAAACATCTCCGGCAGAGCCGGCTCTCATGGCATTCTCTAGGGAGCAGTGGTTTAATCACCACAATGGGAAATGTCATTCATGGGTAAGATGGTATACATGGATACATTTCTGAGCCCATCTCCAGGAGGACATGGATAGGCCAGAGGCTTAGACGTAATGCAAGCTGGATTTTCTTCTCTAAGAGAGTGGTAAATGAAAAAAAGAACTTAATAAATAAATTAAAAAAAAGAGGTTTTTACAGCAAGAATAAATGGACAGATTAGAAGGGCCACATTTAGATGAAATGAGTGCTTTGTATATAAATGACAATAATATTGATTTTGCTATAATATTTTACAAAGAAGAACCTGTAAGAATCTCTAAAAACTCAATAAGGTGAATCCATAATAAAAATGCTGTTATTTATGTGTATATGCATATTGTTAGGGGAGGTATTTGTGGCGCACAGACATGATGTAGGTAACCATTGATAAACACGCGACTGTGGATGATGGGAGTTGAGGACCACAACAGCTGGATAACCATTGCACGCAATTCTGTATGTAATTTGTTGATATTTCAACACTGACGTCTCAGTTTTCATTCTAACATCAACTGGAGCAATATTATTATTAACCCTATAAACATTCTTGGTCTGTTCTGAGTGGGGACCTCATTAGCCTGTCTCAGCTGGCTGGGGCACCTCCAAGGGAATAATCCACACACAGCTGTATCCATTTCGTCTATTGATGTTTTTTATTGTACATCAAAAATCAAATGCTTATTCAATCACTAAACATAAATACGGTTTTACTGTGAAAATTGTTTCAAAAGTGCAGTAACCCTAACTCTGCTAAAATGGCTAGAAACACAAAAGTAAATGTAATGACCCCTCACGGTGCCGCCAAATGAATTTAATTTTTTTTTTAGTTGAAGGATTAATGTATGATTTGTAAACAACTGTTAATAAGATATTTGCTGTATTTTTTATATCATATTCATTATTTTTTTCAATTCTTTTTGGCTATTCTCCACTTGCTACGTAGAATTGTGTTGAGAAGCCACGTCTCCGGGTTCATGGCTTCTACAGAGTGAAGGATGGGACGAGTTGCGGCAGGTCTGTCTGTCTGCTAAGAATTTCTAACCATAGAAAAAAAATGCTATAGCTGGAAGGGGGATTCTTCATCTATCAACTACATGGTCATCTCTCCCCTCCCTCTGCAGTTCATATAAAGGAATCAGACTCAGTTACGCTACTTCTTTTATAAACCAAATCCCTGGTATTCCGAACTACATCTAATGAAACTTGCACTTGGAGGAGACACTGATCCTCTTAGTTATCATGCCGTTGAATTAATCATACCTTTAATCATTCTTATTGGCTTCTTGTTTATTTCATTTCTGTGTTTATTTTGTATTGTATTGTTACACGTCCGTACATATTTACACATTTCTTTAGTTTGGTTTAGAAACAAAACTTTGTTAATCTGCGTCAAGTTCACTTATAATAAAGCACTGCGGAATATGATGGTGCTATATAAAACAATAAATAATAATAATAATATCCTGATAGGTGATTCGCAAGACCCAAACCTATAGAACTAATATTAGCATCTAATCAGATTTTAAGAGAAAAAAAATCTGTAAGGATGATTTGGAGCGAACTAGAAAATAGAGAAATTCCAAACACCATCTTTAACCCCTTAAGGACAATGGGCGGTCCCTAAACCCATTGAAAACAATGCATTTTGAGCCCGTACATGTCATTAAGGGGTTAAAACGTTCAAAGGGTATTAACAGACTTTTCTCGGAGGCAAGCAAAGAGTTAATTGAACTCACACATCATTGATGTGACATATAACAGCTGACAGCTTTGAAGTCAAGCCCTTATCCCTCTCAGTTTACGTGGACATTCGGCTTCAGTAAAATGGGTAAAAAATTGTGAGAAAGTGGCCGGTTTAATGAAATTGTTGCTAGTTAGTCTTCCGTTAGTATATAAAAAAACTTTTAAACTGGTGAAAAAGATATAATCTGCTATAAAAAATGTGGTAATGATCAGCCAATGTATGGAAGTCAGGGATGCGGTTACCTGGCATGCAATTCATCTACAGATTGCAATAGAAAAGATGTTGAAATTATAATCTGGTTGCTTGAAGTCAGGTGTGTGGTCACCTGGCAGAAATGCCGATTTATAAGGACTGGGGCTGGCATACAGTACCCATTTGTTGGACAGCTCCTGCTTTGTGCCCTGCACCACCTGTCTGCCACCAGGAGACACATCAGCAGGTCTTCAGCTGTGAAGAAGACCCAGCCTTCAAATAAAAAAAATCAGACTCTGCTTTAAAGAATGTCCACGTCCTCAAAAAGAATGGTACTAATTTAACAACACTGCCTTCGTCATCATATGTCTTTTGTTGCCAAAAGTTATGGGGAAGGCTTGGGATAGATAAGGTCCAAGCTTCAGGCAGACTTGAAAAGAGGGGGGGGGGGGGACTGGGTGTAGTTTTTCCTCCCCTTTCATTGGTTTGGAGGTTCCTGATGAAACTATACAGAGGGAACCTCCTGCCATATAAATGGGACGGACCTGGCTTTATTGTGTTAGCATCAAGGCTGCAGGTTTCTGCTAAGTTTGGAGTTACTCTACAAGACTGCATGACAGCAAAGCATAAGTAATAACCACCCGGCATATACTCACAAGGAGTCTGCATGTCTAGACAATAGACATGCTCAGCTTTGTGGACACAAGGACTGTGTTGCTGCTCGCAGTAACTTCATACCTAGCAACATGTCAATGTAAGTGATTTTAGCTTTCTATTCTTTCAGGGACAGTGCATGGCAATGTGGGGGAAGATGCTATTGGATTTGGTGCTAAAGTATCCCCCATACTTAAATAATTCTGATTACTTTAAAGCATAAGTTTTTGACTTGATAATAATAAGCAGATGTTTTCTGCATTTAGTTAATACAACTAGAGTGCCAAGAATATGCTCAGTTAAGTCCATTTAATGTCTCACTTAGTTTCTGCTATTCAAATTAGTAAAAAAGAATAATTCTAGTATATATTTGGAGGTTTTATGGACGTAAGTTTGAAGATGCTGAAAACAAAAGTTTTGGTACTTGGCACATCTGGGAGTCTTGGGCGTTGTACTTCATTGTCTGCTGCTTAAAGTTACTCTTCGCTCGCCATCTAGTGGCAGATGCATGTTACTACAGATAGCGCAGATCTACAGAATTTGCTAGTATCCCGAAGCAGGAGCTGGGAATTAATTTCCTATCTAAGTAGCTAGATATTTTTTTGGAGATTTCTTCCATTCTGATGCCTAGTATTACATCCCTTTTTATTAATATTTCTATTCATTTCAAATCTAGAAACTCTTTTTCAGTTGCAATAAGATTGCAATAAGAAATAACTAGTAACTCCACAATAGCAAATACCTGCTGCCTGTTGGAACATGTATTTGATAATCCCCCTGCTCTCATGTTTTTCCATGAGGAGGGGTAACTACACATTCTTAGTGCACTTAATGGATACACAGTAACTAGACATGACCTCACTCCTTGAAAGGAAATTACCACTACCACTCTCCATAAAGCATGGACACTCCCTGTTGATGTACTTTAACTCGCATCAGCCTTAGCCAAACTCCTAGGAAAATTTAAATAATGGGTATTGCAATTTAACAACAGCCAATGGGCGTTGCCTAATGTGGATGGTTGTTGTGGGACACACATAGGGTCAAAGGTTGTCCATCCCTTAACATTGAATATTTCTCAGGGGTTAATAACACATATATTCAGTATAACCCACATATTTTGTAGAAATGTCATACCACAAGCTTTCTCTTGTTATGAGTAGATTTTTAAAACTACATTTAACCTATTGTGCATATAGCTAAGAAAGCAACAGCTTAATGTGCACTCTGGCAGTGCAAGGGTCAACTACAATCTGTTTCATGTCACAGCTGGCTCAAGCTGTGCAGACTGGCTCACGAAAGAATGCAGTGAGCAGCCAGGGCTTAATCAATCATGGCCCCCTCTGCTGGCTCTTATATATAACAACATATACTTTATATATAGCTTTATTCTATAATGTTGCATTAGTGAAATCCAGCATTTTTCTGTTTTTAGTTATACAATTGGTAGAAACATTGAAAATAGCTTATTAAATTCAAGTTCAGTTGTTTACAATTAAGCAAAAAACAAACTTCCAACTGTTAACCCAAAACTACCAGTACCATGAATCTAGCACAGAATTATGGGTACTCAAAGAGTTAAAAACAATTATTACAAGATTCATTTTTGGCACCCTATATTACAGGAGTTTGAACCAACAATATAACATATATCTGTAGATACAGTTTATGATGATGTGGACAATTGTTACTTTCCGTGTATGAGGTCTAGAGGATTTTTTTTAATTTTTTGTGTGTTTTTATAAGGTTTTTATTCTAACCTGCTGTTTCTTTCTATTTTTTTCTCTCCATATTCCTGCTGTACAGTTGTAAATGAGGTCAGTATATTCATTTACATATCATTTTCTCTCTTTCTCCTGATTTTTCCAACTCCTGCCTTTGTATATTTATTTAGAGTAAGAACCTGTTCCATTGGTGCACTAGGTGGACTAGCCACTTATTGCATGAACCCACCCAGGCTTCCTGTATGGGTTGGCTTTACAGGGGCTTCCCAAATATAGGGGGCAACATGGCCCATTCAAAAATTTCAGATGGGAAAACTGGAAACCCAGCTGAAAAACAATTTGCACCTTTGGAAACCGAGGGAATTTAGGATTCTTGTGATCTACTACAAAATCATGGATAAAATCAGGTGTGGATACAAATTTGCTCCCTTGGATTTAACATCTGGAACTGAAGATACCTCAATCATCATAAACTTATTTTGATTATATATTTTTCTTGCAGTGCTTTTCTGCTTTTCACATTGGAATTATTGCACAAATGTGGTTACTATATATTATATTTTAGTTGTGATTCCCGTGGGAGAATTGTAGAATTGTATATTGTAGAAGTTATGAAATTGCTATATCATGTCATATCAACAAAATATCACCGGTGGCACTCGCAATGTTTTTTTCATTAATTTAGTTTTCTTTTTTTCTTTTCTTTTCTTTTCTGTTGTCTAGGCTCGAAGGGTAAGCATTTTTTCAGTCTTCATATTACTGTATGAGTGATTATGAGGCTATGGTACAGCAGAAGGTTACATGATGAGATACATTTTCCAATCTACAAACCAGAACTCTGTTATGAGAATTAGCCTGATGATTTTTATTAAATGTACAGGTGACACTATTATATATATATATGTATATTATAAAATATATACATATGCTATAATAAAACATATTTGAAAATGTGAAAGTATTCATTTTTACTTGTCACTTTTTTAATTTGCTTTTACCATTACTGTCCACTGATGTCAGTTCTTGTCTGTCAGTCCAGTTACTGTTGGGGTACAAACCAAGTACAGTCCCTTTAAGACAGATGGAGGTATTTCTGAGCTATACTTTATCTTAGAGTCATTTCTTTTCTGGCATTTTAGTTATCGATGGTACTAAATCCCATCATTCTCATGCATCTACAATGCTGAGGTGCCAGAATCCCACTCTGACTGCATTTGTAATTCCAAATATTTACAAGACATTATAAGCATAAACAGACAACAAAGACACTTAAAAAGTTGCAGACACCTGGCTGGACATAGTGGGAGATGTTTCTATAGCTGCAGGAACACCAAAGGTTGCCTTTCGCCGACTACCACCTTCCGTGGCATGTCTTCGTACGATGCCAGCTCATTTAGTAGGTTCAATTTCAAAGAGGTTCTGTCAAAAAAGTTTCTAGACCCCACGTCCAACAAAGCGGTGTAAACCAAAAGTGTAGTAACTCTTTAAATGCCAGAGGTTTATAGGGTATCCTGTAAGCGTAGATTGGGTTACTTCTGCATTTATTGTACAAGGCTGTAGCACAATATACTTTTCCTCAAGTGCTTCTATTTAGCAGAAAGCTAATGGATCAAATCCTGATATGAGGTCTAACAATTGTATTGTATTTCACTATATTAATTGATATCTGATTTATAGTCGGTATTCTTAGAGCAGACTGGAGTGATTGCTACCGTTATAACTATAATGTGCATTTTCCATGATGAGTAATAGAGCTATACTGAGCATGTCTATTCCAACAGGGGCCAAGAGGAGACAAAGGCCCACAGGGAGATAGGGTAAGGAATCATACAGCTCTCATTCCTCTACAAGTAATACATTCAGCGCCTGCTAATCTAATTGTTCTTCTGCATTCTCCTTTCCTTTCTATTATAACACATTCTGTTTTATAATATTGTTATTTATTACTATTGTTATTTTTTTCTTTTTTTTTTTTTTACACTTTTATGAAAATAAAATAAATAACTGCTGCAGGTCCCTTTTAATAAACTTTAAGCTTTGTATTAAATCGTTTTTTTTTATTGTTCAATTGTACATATTTCTTATTCTGTTTGAGTTAGGGATTGGAGGCCAAAAATATTTCTTGGATCCTCTATATATACAACAATTAATTTGTGCAGGAATTGCTATTAAGATATGCAAACATATCAGCTTCTTTCCCAAGAAAAATAAATGGGGCACATATATATATATATATATAGTATTGTATATATACCTATGTATCCTGTATGAACTTCATGTATAGCGGGACCCATAGACCCTTCCCTGTACATTCCTGGGAAATATGGTGTCATATTTCCTACAGACAATAGACTGCATGTGAATCCATGGTCTTTTTGAGGTCGGATTTAAAACCAGGATTTCATTCCAACATGCATATTAACTCAATCTACTTTACATCTGACTATTAAGGTCAATAAGCAAGATATGCCATTTTTCATGTCTTCAATGCAATAAAAACTTGTGAAAGTCTCTAATTCATGACACTTATTAAGCCAGGGCTCACTGCACCCTGCTATGGAACACCAGTGACCCGTTCATCTAGTTTTTATACCTGTGATGCAGATAAATGCCTATATGACCTGTTATATATATATATATATTCCTTTTATATTTGTAGGGCCCTCCTGGTATCCCAGGCAGAGACGGTGAGGATGGACCTCCAGGATTACCAGGCCCACCTGGGCCTCCCGGCCTTGGCGGAGTAAGCATATAATAATTTCTAGTAGTTGGAGGATACTCTAATAAAGCTGCAGTGCAATACAACTGTGTAAATCCTAAATCTGAAGTACAGCATTTAAGTGGGTTTTTTTTCTATAATAAGGATCTTAACCACTGTCTGTGCTGTTATTTACAAGGATCAATTCTGGTGCAGGCTGGCAAGAATGGTCTAATACCCATAGCAGTCGAAGCAGTGCTCTAGGAATTGCTCCACTTTGCCTCTTTAACCAGAATAATAAACCCCCTATATATATTGTTATTAGGATGACACTGACCAAACTATGGCACCGTGGACTGCTTTAATGAGGATCTTGGGGGTCATGGTGGCCATTGGTTTGGTAACACTGGCACCAGGGGCTGGGAAAGTTTCCTTACAAGGACACTAGTGTCCATGGTAAGGCTTGTGCAATTATGTGATGTTTCAGAAGCATATTCTAGAATGCCTGCCACAGAGCACTATTATGTAAACCTTGATTAAAGATGCATACTAAGACTATATAGTGTAAAACATTAGGGTCACTCTTAAAAATTATGTCATAGAAGTTATACACTGGCTACTAATCCATAACCAAGACTGTAATACCTTATTCTTTTTTCAGAACTTTGCTGCTCAGTATGACCCATCCAAAGCAGGCGGCGGTGATTTAGGACCACAAGTGCGTAAATTTCTTACATATGGTTAAAAAAAACATACGTTTCCTCTGACAGGGTTTTAATTGTAGGTAAACCTCATCATCCTTAGAAATAGAATATCCGAATCAAGGTATATAATTTATTTCAGTAATTGTCATTTAAATAAAGAACCGGTCCACATCAGTTTTCCAACTATCATACTGTAAAACTCCTAGAAATAGCCTAGCTGGGCACTGCAGTCCAACAATTTACTTCACATGTATTATTGTGTATGAAAGTATACTTTAATTCTAACATTGGTCACACTTTAGTGCATTGGTTCTATAGATTTGTAGAGTGATGTGATTTCTGATGGGTGACATCATGGTGGACATTATGGTGTCACATTATCATAACTGTAAAGGATGAATATTAGCATTTGCTGCATCTAGGGTATGCCAGTTATTTTTTAGAGTTGTGTTTGTGTTTATTGTGGTGTTGATTATTAATGTATTTTTTACAGGGAATAATGGGACCAAGAGGACCACCCGGACCATCCGGCTCCCCTGTGAGTATAGTTCATATGTCATTTGTCTAGGGTTCCCAAATTCAATATTTATTTACCCCAACTACCCATTTTTTAATGGTTATTATCTGAAACAAAATCTTTTCAAATACCTAATACATAGAATCAAGTAGATTTTGTAAAAATTTCAGGTAGATATGGAGAAAATCAAGGATGAACTCCTTGAAAGTGCCCAAACCAAGAGTCAGCCTTAGTAGAGGCACCCAAAGGGATTAACATGAGATAAGCCAACAATTTACACAGCACTTCTCACAATACATACATTAAAAGGATTGGACAAAAATGGAATTGATACGCTATGAAGAACCATTACATTTCATGTATTACCTCTTTCAGGGCTCTCAAGGTTTCCAAGGACTTGCAGGCGAACCTGGTGAACCTGGTCAAACAGTAAGTCTACCCCAGCTATATGAGCATGACACGTTATTCTTAACAAAACCCAAAACTCAGCATTTGATTTGTATCACCTTCTCTAATTTTAGGGTCCAGTTGGTTCCAGAGGTCCATCTGGTGCACCTGGAAAACCTGGTGAAGATGTAAGTATAATACAAGCTTGCAAAACAGGGGTTTTAGCTTAGAAGAAAGTAAATAGTAAAGTTTATGGTGTGTTTTTGTGGTGGGGTATTGGTGATGTGGGGCATTAATGGTGCCCAACCAATCCTGGCAATAAGCCAAATAAAGAGTATCTGCAAATTAAGGACTATTCAGTGCTCACTTACTTAAGTACTTACAGAGTACTCAACTATAACTTTTATCCATACATTCCTTTCTAAGTAACTTATGTAAAACAAAAATAGAGATCACATCATAATTTGCTGCCAAAATAGCGGCCAATACTTTTTTGCCATCCATAAGCTGAGACTGTTTGTGACCTCCATATTTCTTTTTTTTTTGTTTAGGGTCACCCTGGAAAATCTGGCAGACCTGGTGAAAGAGGCCCAGTTGGAGTTCAGGTATGGGAACACTTCATCTACGTATGGTCCAAGCCTGGTTGCCCACTTTAATGCCAATGGGTTCTTTTTTGAAAATATGTTTTATTGCACAATGAAATATAGCTCAATTTAATAACATGCATTGTTTTTTCACATTAAGACAAACTGTGTCCAACACTCTCATAGTCAATATTCCATGATTCAAATATTTTGGACCAACGCTAACGGCTTCATGTTTCGTACTCCCATTTTACCTTTCTTAGAACATATTAATTACATAAGTATTATTATAAAATAACATGAACTCTATAAAAAGGTAGTTAATAAATAAAGCATGTGATATTATGGTATATCTGTTCTATCTTTGTGAATATTGGTTGATTGACCTCTTATTATTTTTTATTAGGGTGCTCGTGGATTCCCCGGAACTCCCGGTCTTCCTGGATTTAAAGGACTTAGAGTGAGTTAAAATTTGATTAATTACAGGAGTTCTATAACTACGTTCATGATATGCTATAAAAACAAACATAATTTTACTCGTGACTGGTTAGAGCTTTGTGGTATCAGGTGAAAGATAACAGGGCTGCTACAGTCCCTCCACCTCCCTATTCTTGTAGAAGCACAAAATATAACATATAAGAGGCATTTGGCTATCTAGCCATTTTTCGCTATACTTTAGAACCTCAAACCTTACTTGTCCTTTGGCTTTATCACCATAACTGACTTGTGCCTATCCCATACATTACAGTTCTGCTGGAAATCCATTACTCTTATCTACCACTCAACCAAGAAATTATTTAATCAAAGCATCTTTCAATTTGGACCACTTGCCATAGAATTTTTCCTACTTTGAAGTAAACTTCCCTTGTATAATTTTGATGTATGTATATGTTTCTTTTATATTCCCTCTGCCTCATCTTCCTTCTAAGGTGTTAAAATACCAGTAAAGTTATCCAATGAACAAGCAGAATAACTTGCTATTTATTACAAACTTGTTGGATACTGGTCACCAATAGTACAGATACAGGTGATGCCCATAACACACCTCACTCGCATACTCTTATTTAATTAAAATCTTGAGTAACTTAATAGAGCAATATTATCAAATAATTGATGACATACAGAAACAGTAGGATGCAGCTTAATAAGTTATTATTTTAATTATTATATTGTGTTCTTTTTCTTATAGGGCCACAATGGTTTGGACGGACAGAAGGGAGCCCCTGGTGCTGCTGGTGTAAAGGTAATTAACAATATGTGCCATAATTTGTACAGTATATATGGCTTCTACGAACATGCTAGGTAGACCACAACAAATTAATATCTTGAACTTCTTCAAAGACATCATTAATTCAATGTGTTTCTCTAAGGAGTGAAACCATTATCTTATCATAGACCTCATTGATTTTAGCCTGAACAAAAATAGTGATGGTGAGAAGTAGGAAGTAGATACTATCATATGAAATAATGTAACATCTACATCTCCCGTTGTGCAATAACTGAGCAACTATTTAAAAAAAAGGATAAAAATACTTAAATCGCCAATTATGAGATGAGACAATGTGTTCTAAGCATCAGTTATAATGAAAGCATGTGTTATATTTTAAATAAAAATATTAAATACAATTCTTTAAATTGTTATTTTATATAATTTGCCATGTATTGTATTTTAAAGATTTTCTTTTTCTATTAAGGGAGAAAATGGTGCCAATGGTGAAAATGGATCACCTGGTCAGGCTGTAAGTAGCTGTTGTTTGAATTTTATATAAGTATATCCCATCACAAAGTTCTTCTTCCTTAAAAAAAAGTAATTTCCCTATCATTTTAACAACCCCTTTCCACCTTCCATTGTTCTTTGGGGTACAATCCTACACTTCGTTTGTAAGAAACACACAGCTCTTCAGAGAGATATATAGATATGTATATATATATATATATATATATATATATATATAGCTGTGGTGTTGGTGGAAATGAATCCTTTCTCCCACAACACTATAGATAAAACCAGGCCCATCCATGTAAATGTATAGCCATTCCCATCTCTTTGAAGATAAATGTATTTTTTGCTATTAAATTATCATGTCATTTAATATGTAAACACCAAAGTGAATATAAAATAACTAATGTGCACGCTTTCTTGAAACTTTAGGGTGCTCGCGGTCTTCCAGGTGAAAGAGGACGTATTGGACCCTCTGGCCCCTCTGTAAGTACATACAATAGCTGCAATTTCAACTTGTTAACATCGCATACATTATCATGAAACTAATACCATGCAAGGTTGTGTTGTCCACTATCTTCCTATTTATTTATTGGATCTCTAAGCTATCCCTTTTCTGCCATGACAAAGTGTCCTGCAAGCAAGAAGCACCAGTTTAATTATAATATGTGTAGAAAAAACTAATTAAACACCAGCTTTTATATTTGGACAAATTGTCAATGAAAAGTAATTAATGGAAGAAAATATCAAATACATGTCTACGGTTCTATTTTCATGATTTCCTTTTTTTGTAAAAATAAAATGATGTTTTTTTGTTGACTAGGGTGCTCGTGGAAGTGATGGCAGTGCCGGTCCCACCGGTCCAGCTGTAAGTATCGGTTTCCACTTCTAGGGCCTGATCTTTCAGGAATGACTTCCTGTATCACAACGTTTTGTGATAAAACACGTTTTTGTAGATGTATATTTGTTATAATATAAACTCATTATTTAACATGTTCTGAATGTATTGTTGCAGGGTCCTATTGGTTCCGCTGGTGCCCCTGGCCTCCCCGGTGCTCCTGGTCCCAAGGTAATTACCACACCAATACCAATTTCAGTGTTACACGCATTTGTTTTCCACGGCCTACTTGCTACATTCAGGCAGTTTGTGAAAACTGAAACAGCAACATGGACCGAAATGTTCTTCAAGAATAATGGCCTTTTCTAGAATTAGTTTATTTTGCCATAGATTTTAATACGTCACTTAAAGCTATACTATACAGGTTGCCGGTCACAGGCCATAATGCTGTGATTGCCAGCTGATATGAAATGGCAATTTTCAAAAAGTTTTACCAACCAAACAATAGCGATATAAATAAAAGTGTAATTCAATTGTTAAACACAGAAATATGTGTTAATACTATTTTATCATTAACTACCCAAAAACACAAAATCTCCTGAAAATTAAGTTGTTTATTGTTCATTGCGACCAGATAATTGTTTTATTTCCCAGGTTATTAAGTTATATGGTCATTTTAATTGCACATGAGATCAACTTTTTATTATTTTCATTTTTCAGGGAGATATTGGACCCGCTGGTAACTCTGGACCCACAGGTGCTGCAGGTGGAAGAGGTGAACCTGGAGCCCCAGGTGTTTCTGGCCCTGCTGGACCACCAGTAAGTAAATACTCTAAATAAAAGAGGTAATTAATTAAGGAATATTATAAAATTTAGTCCCTGCTAATAACATTTTCTTTATTTTTCCAGGGCAACCCTGGTACTAACGGCATTAATGGTGCTAAAGGTTCTGCTGTAAGTATTAAATTAGCTAAAGCCTTTTTTTTAGAACTTGTTTTGTTTTATTTTTTTATTTTTATAATTTGCTGTTCTTACATCATAACAGGGTCTCCCCGGAACAGCTGGTGCTCCTGGTCTTCCTGGTCCACGTGGTATCCCTGGCCCTTCTGGTCCTGCTGGACCTGCTGGTTCCAGAGGACTTTCTGTAAGTAAACTCCGGGACATTTTTTTTTCTTACAAAATAAGGGCAATAATTCAATCAAGTTGATTAATCTGTTGGCTGCTTTATTAATGGTAATTTTCTTGGCCTAGGGTGAACCTGGTGTAGCTGGTGGAAAGGGAGACACTGGATCAAAGGGTGAGCCTGTAAGTATTTTTCTTTACAATTTTTTTTACATATATATAAGTATTTTTTGTTCCCCTTTTAAGCCTGATAATTTATCTTTGTACATAGGGTACTTCTGGTCCCCAAGGTTCTGCTGGTCCCCCTGGAGAGGAAGGCAAGAGAGGTCCCAATGGTGAACCTGGATCATCTGGCCCTGCTGGCAACGCTGGAATTAGAGTATGTCTGTTGTAAAGTTTCAATAAATGTAGTTAATGGGGAGACAGCTCTAGATTTCATGGGTAAAAGAGGAACAACAGGAGAAAAAAACTTCAAAGTGTTTTTGTTCTGCTCTTTAAGAAAGATGACTTAGCTTTACAGTTTGAAATATTGCTACTTAGTTTTTGAGATTTAATAATTATATGTTTTTTAAATTATTGTTGGATAAATTGATGATAACGTTGAAATTTGTTTACGTTGAAATTTGCTATGTATATATTTACATATCTTAGCTATTTCTAGTTTATTATTTGTGGCAAATGTAGGTGGCATGGACTGGTAGTGGATATTTACATATGACAAAATACTTACAATTGGTAATTTACTGCTTTTAATTTTTGTAGGGTGTTCCTGGAACCCGTGGTCTGCCTGGACCTGATGGCAGAGCTGGTGGAATTGTAAGTGTGTTTGCCTTAACAACTGCCATGTTCATGGTGTGTGTCATGCCTCCTCTGCTTCAACCCAGGTTATCTAATAATTTCTTTAGGGCCCTGCTGGAAACCGTGGTTCTAGTGGTCCTCCTGGTGCAAGAGGTCCCAATGGTGATGCTGGTCGCCCTGGAGAGCCTGGTCATCTTGGAGCCAGAGTAAGTTTTGTTCTCAGTTAAGAACCAACACTGTGCTACTTACTATTACATAAAAGAACAACTATTCACATCTACATTACGTTTGCACTCAAGAATCACACTGACCTTTATTCTTCCACTATAATGTATATCCAAAATATATCAAAGGAGAAGAAACCTTATTAGCCATGAGGCTAATTAAGATGGCTATACAATAAGCTGTGTAATATCATGGCCATGCTGTAGCATTTTTCCGTTTATCTCATATCGTGATATTTATAGAGACACATATATTTCCGATTGAATCTTGGTCATAGATATATTTTTTTTCTTGCACAGGGTCTTCCTGGTTCCCCTGGTAACACCGGACCTGCTGGCAAAGAAGGTCCTGCTGTAAGTATCATGAATTACTAATTTAACCAATTACTTTAATTACTGAGCCAAACTTTTGCAATGACTTGATAGGGCTAAATGTCCTATTGGGGAACACAGATTACAATAGGAGTTAGCCGACTTAATAATCAAAATGTTAATATCTTTCAGAGCACCTAAATAGGAAAAATGGCTGTTTGTTCAGGTTGTCCATAAATATTTTTTCTTTGGTTAAGGTTGATTAGAAATACTAATTTAGGATAGCGCATGTGACATCTGTGTGTTGGATCTACCTTCAATGGCCAATGTTTTGTTTTCAAGGGTCCCCCAGGTCCCGAGGGACGTAATGGTCCTGCTGGCCCAGCTGGTAACAGAGGAGAACCTGGCAGCATTGGATTCCCTGGACCCAAAGGTCCTAATGTAAGTCATATTTTGAGAAGTTTTCCTTAGCAGAGAGGGTAGACTACCTGCTTATTGTATTATTAATGTTACCAAATTGTTTCTTAGGGTGAGCCTGGCAAAAACGGAGAAAAGGGAAGCCAAGGTCCTTCTGGAAACAGGGTAAGTAACAAATAAACTCTCATAACACAGCTTATCACACTATACATTTATACTATTTGAATATTATATTTTCATATTATAAAGAAAACACTATTACATTACATGTAGTACACACCATCTTCAGCTAGGTGATGGGAGGTTTTTGGAGCCTAAGTACCCAAACATCTCCAATATGGAAATGACATGTTTAGTAAATTAATAACATTTCTTTCACATACAGATCCTTTTCTGATTTGTCTATGTGGGACATGGACTGATTTTTAGTCATTACTTGAAGGATATGTTTTAGTAGCTTCTCAACTGCAGAATAAACACACAGATAAGGTGCACAAATACATATTTAAGACCTAGAGCTACTTTAGAACTTATTCATATATGTACAGCTAACAAACAAGTAGGGCATTTTTTGCATAATGCCACTTTACATATGTATTCTTAAGTATGTACAGATCATGGTAGGTATGCATTGAATCTTAGATGCCATTCATTTTACTACACCAATATTATTTGATGTTTTTGACCAGGGAGCTCCCGGACCTGACGGAAATAATGGCGCACAAGGTCCCCCAGGTCTTACTGTAAGTAGGAATTTTTATTTGGTTGATTGCACTAGTCTTTATTAATAGAGCTTAAGGTCAGACCTGTAATATTTTTTCCTGTATTGGATCTACAGGGTTCACAAGGAGAAAAAGGTGAACAAGGTCCCTCAGGTGCCCCAGGATTCCAGGTGAGGAGGTGTCTCCTATAGTTCTAATGTGCAGTGAAGCAGAACCATCATTGGGGGTGCTGCCTGAATTCTCATTTTATTGTGTAATAAATATGTATTAGATTTCAGCAGTGATGAATAATTTGGAAACCTAACATTTAAGAATAAGTAGGGTATTGAGGAGGACATCACAAAACAAAAACGGTTCAACTACAATATTCTGTTTTTTAAGTATCAGATGTTACTAAATTAATAGTATCAGTAAAGACCCCATTTACCATTTAGTCTACTTACCGTCATGATAATATTATATCATTGTACGTGACAAAAGTAGTAAATAGTATTGTTTCCTTATTTGGCTAGACATTGAGCCGGTTAGTACCATAGTACCAATATTTTTATGAGGTACCATAGTGTATTTTGCAGTAAGTGTATCTTTCTAATTATTACAATTCCAAATTGCTGTATTATTAATATTATTATTACTAACACTTCTGGAACAATAGGTCAAAATTTACTGAATGGTTAAAAAGATTTTTCTTTCATTAGGGTCTTCCAGGCCCAGGCGGTCCTGCTGGAGAACTTGGCAAACCAGGAGAGAGAGTAAGTAATCAAGGGGATGAGAAGGCATCATAAATATTCCAAATTAACTACATATATAGCTTGTCACCATTTTTAGAGTTGTTTAGTTTTAGTCTGAATATAACTTTCATCGACTTGGTTGGCAAAATCTATGAAACTGATTGCTTCATTATCTTGAACCTTTAAATCAAGTTAAATACATGCCAAAAACTGATTTAAAGTTGTATTCAGTAGAATTTTTTTCCATTTAGTTCAGGGTTTAGAAAACTATATTGGTCAGTTGGTTCATGATCGCCACAGAGAAAAATGTGTTTCATTAAAACATGTTTAATATCCTGAACATTTCTCTTATTTTAGGGTAGCCCTGGTGACTTTGGTGCTGCTGGCCCTGCTGGTCCAAGAGTAAGTACTACTACACATCTAAAGATGGTTAAGATCTCATGAGACCATGTTCTATTGTGAAAATGTAGCTGAAACGCCGTAGTCACTTAAGCATAATGGACCGTTAAAAAGCATCTTCTGAGATATGCATTTAAACAGAAGCCATTTTTTTAATCAAAGGTGGTTTCAAAATAACTGAATTTTCATGATAATATAACCTCAATGTGCATAAATGAAAAACAGCAACATCTATTTGCACCACATGACCCAAATGTAGACATCCATAATGGAAGATATTTTTGTTTTTATTATTTTTTGATCCCAACTCCTCCATTGTGGTGCTGAATGAATCACACTGGAGTGACTGAATAGTGATAGTTCAACAAAAATAATTAATTATTGTATTGATTGTGCCAACTCCTTCCTCTTACTGTACAGGGTGAACGTGGTGCTCCTGGGGAGAGTGGTTCTGCAGGCCCTGCTGGAGCTCTTGGACCTCGTGGCCCTAGTGGCGCTCCTGGTACCGATGGAAACAAGGTATGCATCTGTCCAACATCTTCACGCAGTCATTCATTTACAAGCATACACTCTTCTTTTGAAGATGCATTCTGCATTGAAGATTATACACTTTCTTAATATGTCCACAGTCTCCTCTTTTTCCAACACATACACGTGTAGTGTATTTTCTACCACAATGCCTGTGTAAGTAAATTAACAGTAAAGCAATACGTATACGTGCAGGCTCTATTTGTAATATACATAATAAGGTAGGTATTATAGGAGTGCAGAACTCAGGCTTGATGTATTGTACGTTGGTATTCAAGGAAAGTTGCAACCATGACCTTACAGAACTGACCCGAGTATTGTTTCTGGTTTCTAGGGAGAACCTGGTGCTGCTGGCTTAAATGGTGGTCTTGGCCCATCTGGCCCATCTGGAATCCCAGGAGAAAGAGGTGGAGCTGGTACTCCTGGAACTAAAGGTGAAAAGGTAATATAGCTGGATCTACTTTGTACCTGTTATCCACCAATGAGTTTGTGGTACCTGCTGTTTCATGTCTTGAAAACATTTACATATCTCAAAAGATACACTTCCTTTTTTATGGTGCATACATTCACTGTATAGCTGCCCCTCCATTTTAGTGCTTTATGCTTGATCTAGAGCATCGGTGAATCACAAATTGTGATATGAGGGGTGTGCATACAAACCATACACCAGCATGGTAGATATTTTCTACCTGTATGTCAACTACATGAAATGGTTACAGGAAAATAATATTTGATCTAAACATGTGGCCAATTGACTTGATGTAATTATAGCAGGCTCCATTTCTATCTTGTAAAGTAAAATTGTACTAAATTTTTAAACAATGGTCCTAATCCTTTGCAGGGAGATGCTGGCAACACTGGAGATTATGGTAACCCCGGAAGAGATGGCGCCCGTGTAAGTACATAACATACAAATATTTTGGGTATATATAGAGTTTAAATTCAGGCTAGCAAATAATTTCATATATTCTACACTTTATTTGCTCTACCTTGCCATAGGGTCATCACCTGGCAAAACTGATAAGTAGCTTCAATAAGCATTACTCTTATATTTTCAGTAGTATAGTAAACCCCAAAATCCTATGATGTAAATACTGTCCCTATCTCACAGTGCAATGTTTTCCTCCATTGTTTTTGCTGTTGCTTGTTGTGTTTGGAGTAAAATTAACATAATTCACCCCCACTTCCACAAACCCATCTGGCTACTAAGTCTGTAGGTACTATATGGTAAATCAAAGTCATGGTTACTGTTTATCTAATGCAATGTAAACTTTATGCATTAGCTTTATGATACATATACATTATTCTGTTTTTCCTATCTTTATTTATTTTTTCCTGTAGGGTCCCGCTGGTGCTGCTGGTGCTCCTGGTCCTGCTGGTGGTCCTGGTGACAGAGTAAGTATGTTGTTTATAAACTATATAACGTTTTATGTTATATGCTGACAATGCTTATCTGTGCCACCAATTCTATTAAGCCTGCAAGATATATTGATATTGTGCTCTGTGATATTTTAGGGTGAATCTGGCCCTTCTGGTCCTCCTGGTACCCCTGGTCAGCGCGGTGCCCCTGTAAGTAACCTTCCACACTGATTTACAGAAGACAGTTAAGAGCTGTTACCCAAATTAAGCTACATATTAAATGTATGTTGTGTCTGTCCTCAGGGTGAACGTGGTGAGGCTGGCCCTGCTGGTCCTACTGGCTTCGGTGGTCCTCCTGTGAGTAGCTTTTTCCTGTAAAAGAAAAAAAGAAAGCTGTTTTGATGACCTGAGTTGCGTGTATTGATCTCTTGCTATTTATATAGGGTGCATCTGGGCAAGCTGGAGCTAAAGGAGACAGAGGTGCAAAAGGACCCAAAGGAGAACTTGGTCCACAAGGTGCAGTTGGTGCTGTAGGCTCTTCCGGCCCAGCAGTAAGTAACATTTTCCATTGTACAGCTCTACTCAATAGGTTAGCATAGCATCTGGTTTTGCAAATCTATCTCTGCTGATGCTTTTATGAGATATTACAATCTATTTCAAGGCTGCAAAACATTCCAATTGCAAAATCTGATGTGATGTGAATCTTCAATCAGAAAGAACTAAATTCTAATTTCTTCTTTTGTTATAGGGTCCCAATGGCGCAGCTGGTAGCGTGGGTGCTCGTGGTGATTCTGGTCCATCTGTAAGTTAAACCATTCCTTTATGTTGAACCCTAATATACTTTAAATACTAGCACATGCTTTAAAATTACTGTTTATGCTTACTATTTTTAGGGCGCAACTGGTTTCCCTGGAGCTGCTGGAAGACCCGGTGCTCCTGGTCCTGCTGTAAGTGCTTTTCACATTATAGTTCATGATTAATCCATGAAATGACAAGTGTTTCATTTGTTGATTAAAAATCAAGTGATTGTGGAAGTAACCAAACATCTTAAATGTGATGTAATGTAGATGAGATAATGTAGATCGAGGTGAAGTCTACCTTCAGCCATAGTGGATTGGATAGCCAATACCATGGATTGCAAATGTCTGCCTTCTTGCAATGTAAATGATAACACTAAAACTTTAGTAATGGAGTAATGGACTAATCCAGGTGTATGTTAGCTGTATAATTTAGCTGGTTAGCTATATAGCTGAAGGTTGGTTTGTAATTATATTTTCTTGCCAATTTTGCACTTTGATTAAATGCAGCTTCACATGTAATTGCATATCACCTTTGGGTTTTATTTTTAAGTGTTTTAATAATAAAAAATAAAAGTGAAATGGCCTGGGTTTTCCAACACTAATAAATCTGCAAATATACTGGACCTTTAGTTAAGGATAGATAAAAGATAATACTGGTTACCTGCAAAACAGTTTGCCATTTCTACATTTAACATTCTTTTCAACAGGGTATAACTGGACCTGTTGGCCCCACAGGCCAACCTGGTAAAGATGGACCAAGAGGCCCACGTGGTGACAGTGGTCCAGTCGGTCGTCCTGGTGAACTAGGTGCAGCTGGCCCAGCTGGCTTATCTGGGGACAAAGGTCCATCTGGTGAAGCTGGCTCTTCTGTAAGTAACACTGTCTTGATGTTTAGTAACCGACTTTCAAAAACCTCAATTAATGTCTCTTAATTTGAACTATGTATACAACTTTTAAGCCCCTCCACCCATGTCAGAAACGGTTGAGCTTCGCTATATGATCTCTCTGCTTGTCATCTTTTAGGGAGCTCCAGGTTCTGCTGGACCTTCTGGAGTAATTGGTTCACGTGGTATTGTTGGTCTTCCTGGAACAAGAGGTGAACGTGGTCTGCCTGGTGGTTCTGGAGCAAACGTGAGTATAAATTACAATAGTTTATTTCTTACAATTGAAAATGTTATATAGTACCAATTATCGTACATACTCAAACAAGTACTTGATCAATTTACAAACCAGAAGAAACATTTTTTAAAACAAATGTTGAATTTTCTACATAATAATGTCCCCCCAAAAAATTAATAAAATGTAGGCGCCAACAATAATGTTTTTAGGAACCATGGCTCCCTAACTCCTAGTGGTTGGCAAGATTAGCTTAAGATCATAATGACCAACAAGATGACAAATGTGAGCATTGCTTATAAAGAAAAGTCTGTCCTACTGGCAGCTGAATATACCAACAGTATTACAGCTTAGTAAATTAGCTACAATATTTAAATTAGTAACCTATATAAAAAAAAGGTACAATTAAAATTTCAGATTTTTATCAGATACATTGTCCACAGTAGTGCATTAGTGTATCATTTTGTAGGGACCCACTGTAAATGGAGTTTTGGTCAACATTGGTACCATTTATGGAACCAATAAAGTAGGAGGTGTAAAGTTATACAAGCTTCCGAGACCCCAGATACTTCTTCTTGGAAGCCGCTATAAACAAATATCTATTAAAAAATATTTTTAAGAATTTGAGAAGCCAGGTGAGGTTATGATAAAACATTAACAGGGTGAAAATACTGTGTTCTTCTTTAGGGTGAGCCAGGTTCTTCTGGTCCCGCTGGTTTGTCAGGTCCTCGTGGTCCCCCTGGCCCTGTAGGAAATCCTGGTTCAGTTGGTGTTCATGGTGAAGCTGGCCGTGATGTAAGTAAAGATAGTAATTTTACAGCATCATAACATCTCTTAGTATGGCACTCAGTAGTAATTATACACAATTTTGTATGATATTTAGGGCAACCCTGGCAATGATGGTCCTCCAGGCCGTGATGGTCTTCCTGGTCTTAAGGTAAGCATTTTTAGAGGTTAGTTATGGATATGGCAAACATTAACAATTGGAAAAATATTTTAGTATGCTCTGTCATGCTTTATCTCCAGTCTTGCTAATGAAACTAAGATTTCTTGGCACTTTTTATAGGGTGAACGTGGTTATCCTGGTAACAGTGGCTCTGCTGGTCTTGCTGGCGCTCCTGGTCCAGCTGGTGCTGTTGGTCAGGCTGGCAAATCTGGAAACCGTGGTGAACCTGTAAGTAGCCATCTTGTCCATTTTTCTTTCAGTTACACCCCATATAGTTAATCTGTAAAACCATCCCAAATGTTTATTGAGCTGGAAAATTAATGGTTTTGGGAAGTGACAGATAGTTGAGGTTTGTTATTTTTATGTGTTCCTATAAAATTAAAACTGACCATATGTGAGCTGCTATATGTAACTTTTGTCTCTTTTGCTGCTGATCAGTTAATTGTTCTCACATCGCTTGGTATTCTTTCACATTAAAGAAAATCTACATTTAATTGTCACATCCAAGAGATAAAGGTTTTTAGTCACTTCTATTTTTTTCATATAGATTTAATAACTTGTGTTATTATATTTTAGGGTCCTTCTGGTTCTGCTGGAAATGTTGGTCCTGCTGGAGCCAGAGGTCCATCTGTAAGTATGCTTTCTTTCTCTCATAAACACAAAATCTAATGAATATAGTTTACATCATACAAAACTGACAGAGGACTTTAGTTGTTTAAAATCCCCTTTTAATTTGCATTATATCGCTCTACTTTGCTGAGAGTGTGGTAAATTAGTGGAGCAGTCACCCAGAAGAAGTGGTAAATGTTAATATAATATAATATTATTATAGTTAGGGAATTCAACATGCATGAGAACAGGCATAAAGCTGTTCTGAATCTAAGATGAGATCAAGGACTGATCAGGAAAGTCTGCCGTCAAATTATATCTTTATAATAAACCCAAATTCAGAAAAATCACAATAAGTAGCAAGACATAGAATCACTTTGTTATTTTTAAATAAGCTTTATTGTTGCATTATAGGGTCCACAAGGTGCCCGTGGTGACAAGGGTGAAGCCGGTGAGAAGGGACAAAGAGGTTTGGATGGACGCAAAGGACACAACGGTTTACAAGGTCTTCCCGGCCCTGCTGTAAGTATAACACAAAACGTTTGATACATAAAGAAAGGGCCCAAAGCCAGTTATTTTACTATCATCAATAAACTAAATATCATACACACCAGCCTAGGAACCTAGGAGCCTCTCAACCAAGAAGGCAGGGTACACCAACTTGCCAACTTGGATATGGGGAGTTATGCTTGAGTCGTGCTCCTGAGCCATGTACCTAGAAGTCTGTATATGGTTTTATGTTTCCATAACTGTGTGCTCTGTAAAGGAACGTTGCAGCCCATGAAAATGTTTTCACCAATATTTATTAGTTACCTAACTGAAGGTATATATTTAGAAGATGTATGATATTGTCTTATATATGTTTTAGATCAAGACTTGATTGCAAACTTTTCTTATTTATCTATTAGGGTCAATCAGGAGAAACTGGTCTTGCTGGTTCTGTTGGTCCATCTGGTCCACGGGTAGGTGAATTTAACAAGTTAATAAATCCTTAATACTGAAATCTTTTATTACTGATCCAGTTTTACTCCTATTAATTTTGATTGTTTGAAATGTATTATTTCAGGGTCCATCTGGTCCCTCTGGTCCACCTGGCAAAGAAGGTCGTGTAGGACAACCTGGTTCCATTGGTCCCGTTGGTCCTCGCGGTCCAAATGGTTTCACTGGCCCTGCTGTAAGTACCAAGTGAAAATGTAGGCTTACTTTATAGGATTTAGGAGGAACCGCTAATAATGATGTAATAACTAAATATTGTATTCAAAATATAATGTGGATTTCCACATGTCACAATGAAAAGTAACGCATGTAATCAGCATTTTTAGCTTTATTTGCTCTGTATTTTATCTAAAAACCTTTGTGTTATGATGATGGAGCAAGTCCATTCACATCACAGGTGCTGATTTAATACACTGAACTTGTTCTTAATGAATCCAACTATTAGTTGAAATTTGCCCTACAAAGTAAATTTTCTATAAGTCTTAATTTTATTCTCTGCAATTAATTTAGGGTCCTCCTGGACCTCCTGGTCCACCTGGACATCCCGGACCTTCTGGCGGTGGATATGAGGCCAACTTTGAAGGTGGTGAATTCTATAGAGCTGACCAGCCTGCTCGTAGACCCAAGGACTATGAAGTTGATTCCACTTTGAAATCTTTGAATAACCAGATTGAGACAATCCTGACCCCTGAAGGCTCAAGAAAGAACCCAGCTCGTACCTGCCGTGACTTAAGACTCAGTCACCCTGATTGGACCAGTGGTATGTTGGAAAAAGATAGTTCTAAAGTACACACTAGCAACAAAAAGTTCTGCCCTCAATAATTGTTTTCTCTAAATGTATTTATTGGTGTTCCAGACAAACCCCCTATATATAGAATGTATGTAAAAAATGTTGTATGCCAATTGATAAGGGTTAATGAAGCAGCAAATACAGTCCTCTTAAAAAAAATTAAGAAAGTGATTTTCAAGCTCACACATTCTGAAGTTTGGACAAAGGACAATATTAAGGTCCAAAGGACAATATTTAAAAACTGTTATGTCTCAGTACATCATATGATTTCAGAGATTCAGGTTGGGTATTTTTGTGATAAGGTGAATTTCACAAATAAAATTAGAAGAACATTTAAATTTAAGGTACATTTTTTCTTCCTAGGATTCTACTGGGTTGATCCTAACCAAGGATGCACATCAGATGCCATCAGAGTTTTCTGTGACTTCTCCACTGGAGAGACATGCATCCATGCCAATCCTGACGGCATTCCACGCAAGAATTGGTACACCAGGACCACTAAGGACAAGAAGCACGTATGGTTTGGTGAAACCATTAACGGTGGCACCCAAGTGAGTAATCCTTCAATATTTAAACAAGAATCCTGAGCAATGTGTCTTCATTTCATGCTTATATAGTAGCTGGCAAATAGTTTTAGGAGCTTGTTTTGTAATCGAATGGAGGTTCAAGTGGAAAAATGAAAGCAATACTTTGTAACTTGGTTTTTATTCTGTATGATCAATAACGTTGGAAGGAGAAAGGGAAAGTTGCCATTGAACTTTGCATTCTTACAGATATATTAACATCCTAACTTTGTGTCCAGTTTTTGATGAGATAAACAAACAAAACAGAAGTGAATATTACCAATAACGATGAAAGTAAAATTAGTAAAAAAAAAAAAAGATGGTGATCAGCTGTTTGAAACTAATATATTGTGTGTTCCCTCTGCTAGATCGAATACAACGAAGAAGGAGTTACATCCAAGGACATGGCCACTCAGTTTGCCTTCATGCGTCTGCTGGCTAACCATGCATCTCAGAACATTACTTACCACTGCAAGAACAGCATTGCCTACATGGACGGAGAAACCGGAAACCTCAAGAAGGCCATCCTTCTGCAGGGATCCAATGATGTTGAACTACGGGCAGAAGGCAACAGTAGATTTACATTCACTGTCCTTGAAGATGGCTGCACGGTAAGTAATGCTACAATATTGGGGGAAGTCGTTCGAGGGATTGAAGTGAAAACTGGGGGAAGTCATTTTGCACCCTGCCTGGTATACTGGAACATTACTGAATGGCTCCATCAGAGAAAGTTGGGGGCATTTTGTCTTCAAAGTCAGCTTTTACTGTAACAGACTTCTGCAAATATATGTTTTCAAAATTTAGTAGATGCGTGCACTCCACATTTTGACCAGTTATGTCTTTCTAACAAGGAAACAATTTTCTATACCCATGTATGTATATGTTTTCTAATTAATACATTTTTATTACAGAGACACACAGGTACATGGGGAAGAACAGTCATTGAATACAGAACAAACAAACCATCACGTTTGCCCATCCTGGACATTGCCATTTCGGACATTGGTGGCCCTGACCAAGAGTTCGGTGCTGACTTTGGCCCAGTCTGTTTCAAATGAAAAACAACAAAACAATAAAACTAACTTAAGAACTATCCTCTCTTTGCCCTTTCTTTGTTTTTTATACCGAAAGCTGACCTCTTCCATTTTTCCACTTATCTTCATGCTTAAAACCAAGGGCAAATGAGATGGAAAAGAGCATTGTGCAATGCAATTAAATACATGCCTAAGAGGACAATGAAATCTTTTACGATTTAAACATCATGTTGTGGAAAAATGTCAGCTTTTGCAAAAAAAAAAATTTTTTAAAAAGCCCAAATAAAAAACATGAAAGTTTGCACCATTTGTGGCCTGAATATCTTCCACGGAGGAAGTTTAAAACCACATCTTCCGCAGGTTTTAACTACCTCATACACTTAAAAAGTGTCTTCACATCTCCAACAAGCATGTAACCATGGTGTTCAAAAATAAAATCATTATACAAAGGTGCTAATTGAGGTACTAATGGTGCTAATAAAGGACTAAAATCCAACTTTTCCATACTATGTTGTGTGTTTTTTAAAATGTTTCTCAATTAAATCAGGTCATCTATGGAAAAAAAAAATCCCCAGGAAAAAAAAATCAAATGAATTTCCACATTTTTGTCCTCTTGGTTAACATTGGGTGTCCATTCTTTTTATCTCGGTCATCATCTTGATTGGATCAAGAGTCATTTTGTACGTATTTTGTATATGTGAGATGTTTGAATAAATTGTGAGAAAACAAAATGCATGTCCAGTGTCCAAACAATTGAGTTAAATTCCACCCTTTTACGGAGAACAAGAAGCTTAATCCTTTTTATTTACGATGAGGTTTTCATTTCAAAATCTTTAATAAGCGTCTGTCATATGCATCATTTCTGTCATGATAATCTATTGGTTTTTGGACATCAATGTTTTGTAGGCCTAATTTATGAAACAATAGGTGATTTTCTTAATTGTTTTATTGTTGAATTTCCCATCCAAATCCCCCCAAGGTTTATAATATTTATCATGAGTGATCCCTGTATAGCCAGTACTATAGAATATACTTAATGACTTGGTTAAAGAGTATATCCTAATATTTACATATGAACTGTTACTTTGCCAAATGATACGGTATCTTAATATGTGTGTTATAAGCATAAGTGTTTCGTATATTTGCTGTCATATAATGGAATATGTGAATGCCTTCAAAGTAATTTCTCAATTTAGCATCTCCCTACATAAATATAATATAATGTTTACATGAAATTTTACTAATATATATATATATATATATATATCTCAAAAGACGCTTAGTATAATTTTGACTGGTCCATCAAGACCACTTGTTTTAGAAGTTTTAAAAGAAGAACTATGGGTTGAATCTGTTTCACCGTAGGAAACCATATCATATGCCTATTAGTAGGCATCAATGTGGGTATGCCTTTCTTTAAATAATTCTATGTTCTCAACTACAGAAAAAGTGGCCATTCTAAATGTGGCTCTGCAATACATGAGGTAAACCATTTGAGATGACCCTCTATTTTAGAGATCAATTATTTATGCAAACAATCTGTCCACATCTGTCTTTTGCCTAGGGGACAGAAACCTGTGACCCATATGTCTATTTATGTCTATTTAGCTCAATATATTGAGCAGAAATGAAAGTTAAACAATAGGTTCTGCAGAAGTAACCAGAAAATATTGAGGTCAAGACATCAAGCCAGGGAACATGATACAACACACACATAAAATAGGTTTGCAAAATTATATCAGCAGAGCTCTGCCACAGCCATAGCAAAAAAATAAGCAGAAATGTAAAGGTATTGAAAGAAGAGTTGTGTAACATTAAAAAGAGCTGGGCTTCCACTTTTTGGCTTTAAGACTACTACTTCAGACCAGCCAGGGAACCTGGATAAGACATAAAACGTCTCAGCACTGTTTTATGAAACCCCAGAGGAGCACATAGAAGGAGGAATACAAGTTCTGTACCTGGGCCATTAGCTCTCTGGAGAATTATTTACACCATCTTGGGGAGGCTTAATAAAACAGATCCTCTGAGGTCTAAGGATGCTGTCACAAACACGGGTACTGCATCAGGCAGGAGTCTCTATGACAGGTACATGTCCAGAACCATCTGTGGGTCTCTTAGATTTAGGAGTCCCTAATTGCAGATGGCTGTCTGCTGCAGCCTTTGTCCTGTATTTCTTGGGTGACATCTGCATGCATGGCCAGGAGCATACAGAAGTTAAATATGGAACTCGTACATGGCAGGAGAGTCAGAGACAAGAAGACAGCAGGAGATCAGATGGCAGGAGACCCACACAGGCTCCAATGCCAAATACAGGTAAGCAAGTGATTGATTGAGGATACCAATGAGTAAAACAAAAGGCGAGTCAGGGCCCAAGCCGGGTTAATATCCACAACTTGCCAGGCCGAAACTAGTTACCAAGGGTAGAATGCAAAAACAGGAAAACAAAAAGTCCAAAGGTAAAGGAACCAGACAATTGCTAAACTGCAAGCAGGCACAGGAAATCCAGGCAGGATCAATGCTCAAGTAAGGGACGTGTATAAAGGCCACTGGAGCAAGTCATCATTTGGTATTCTTTTGATAGATAAGGTCCAAGGAGCCTGATTCAGTGATCTGTATAATGAAGTTACTGTAAAACCATACCTACTACTAAACTATTCAACTCCAAAGGCACAAAGTCGAGTAACAAGTGCTAACCACTCAACCTAGCATTCAGATTTAGCAAACGCTATATTCAATTTAAAACTTCCACTTGTCAGAGCAGATCAAAGCAAACCTCTGGACAGCCAATTGAGATCAAAGTAACTAAACAATTAGGTTTGCTTAAGCTAAGCTAGCCATAAAAATGTGTCTACATCCCCTTGATACCAAATGAAATTGAAATACATAACATAAACATATTTTGACCCTACACATTTCCAATAATGGCACTGTAAAAAGTTCTGTAAAAATAACCATTCTGATACTTGCACCTTTTTCATTTTTAATATTAATTCCAGGCTACCCCTGCACTACCTTTATTACATTATTCTGAATAGCATTGCAGTGCTGGCATATCTTAAATTTCATTTGGTGACAAAGAGGGTTAATCTGTCTGTTAAAGTGGATTTCGGCTCATCTGCATGTGTGTTAGTTTTACCTTGTAATAGTGCATAAATTGAGTCTAGCCCTGTCTACCAAACCTGACTAAGATGAATCAGTTTGAGACCAGCTAAAATGTAGCACACTGCATTGAATTGCTTAAATAAAATGGTATGAATTGATCTGTATGTAGCCTTTTTTAAGAGGTACAAAAACTATAATCCCAGGTATGAGCACATAGGGCGGTTTTATCAAAGGCTACAAGACCATCTTGGTGTAGTCACCTAAGTATTTGAAGAGGCAGTATGCCCCATCTACTGCTTCAAACCTATGTGAGTCGAATAGAGTATCTATTCTGAGACACAAGTTTCTCTAAAGACCCTGAGAGCCTCCTGTGGAAGCTGTGTGTAACACAAGAGAATCAGCCCAACAGCCTGAATCATAGACACATATCCCCAACCGGAAATTAGTATTTTTAATATGATTAGCACTATGACTTAGCCCTACTAATTAGACAAACATTTCTGGTTGGGGATATTTGTCTATGATTAAGCCCGTTGGCTTATGATACACATGATACATTAATTCCATTGTATTGGTTTTGAATAGGTGAAGATGAATGAAATTTGGTACTTCATTTGATGGACTCGTGTGGGCGTATTTTGTACCTTTGGCTTGGAAAATGTGCTGCTTTTCTGCTCATCAATAGGTTTGGTTCCACTAGTATGGAGGGGAAATGTGTTGCGGCAGTATCCAGCCTTTGATCCCGTCTATAAATTACACTGGATTACGGTTGGTTAAGAACCCTGGAGCGTTTGGAGTCTGTTTTTGAATATGCCAAGGGCTCCAACACGCAGCACCATGCTTATTGACAAGTTACCCATACATTTTAGCTTTGCTGAGCTCAGAGCTTAAGGGATAGACTCTTGTGTTTATTCTAATTCCCAACTTCATATAATTGCTGATGCTGATCTCACCTAATAATTCAGCAAAAGTAGCGATGAGGATTGTAGTCATTCACTCTGCTTTTGACATACTGGGCTGTAAAAAAAAACAATAGGAGAATAAACAAACTTTAAAATAAAGGTTATGGTAAAAATAAATGTAGTTGAACCAGCATATGTTACATTTAATATACACAGGAATATTATACACTGACCAAAGCCCAGTTGATATCATAAATATTAAAAGAGTGTTGCAAAATTACCAGGAAATCAGTATATTTAAAGACCCGAGCTCTTCATTTCTATCAAGTATAAGGCCACCTAGCGTTACTGGAAAGGTTTTTACACTGCAATTTAAGATTGGAAGAGTGTTAATTTTAGGTTTGTGTTAAAATGACCTGGTTTTATTTTATCCTTTGTATTGATAGACATAACCTTGCGAGAAGAGCGTCTTTACCTAATTTATTGGTGTGTCTGTCATACCCTTTGAATGTATAGACTGTAACAACCATGCAGAAGTTGTTGGTGCTCTCAGAGTTCTTCTTCTAATCACAAAACAAAAATCACAGAAACCTTTAACGTTACTGAAAACCTGCAGATAAGCTAAAAGTGATGCTGTACGAAAATATTCCATTTTAGTGTATGTTGTAGTTGTAGCCTGATTCTATCTTTAAATTATTTAATTAAGGTAATCAGGGAACCTTAATAACAACAAAAAATTTTTTTAATCTATATACACTCTGTATCTTGATATACAAATGGTAAATAATATGAGGTATTCCAGTTGATCATATGGTAAGAAATACTTGAATACTGTGGTGAATGAAAATTATAGTTTAATGATCAGCAGAATTAAAATCACTCACCAGTCTTAACAGATTGCAGTAAAATAACAATAATACTTAGCTTCGGTAGATGGTCAACTTACAGAGATGATAAAGAAACCCAGCAAAACAATCAAGTGGAATTCCGTTGGTCATAACGACTACTTGATGAGCTAGACAGGACTTTCTAAAGGTAATTCTTTGTTAAAAACATATTCTTAAAGGTTCATAAAATAGAGCAGCAGTCAAGTTTTAACTCTATATGATGTATTTTATTTTATGTTATGTATATCACAAATTGACATATTGAGACAATATTTTTTTTTTGTTTTACTTTATCTTCACATCCTAATCCCAGCACTACTCCATACTCTCATGGAGCTGGATTTTTGACGATGTCTGGACAGCAAGCAGATATTTAAAATGTTTAGCAACCAGCGGCCGGATATGCGCAGCTGCACACCACATTTTTATGTGCACGTAGCATGCAGTCAGACATATCCATTCGTTGGCTGCACGCTGCCCACTGGGCATTTGGCCAGTGTGCCAAATGGCAAGTCCGGACCTGAGGTTGTGTATAAATTATGTTTTTATTCAACTTTTATCATTTCCAATACAAAATGGAAAGGTGGGGAATTAACTAAATAATAAGGGATCATCATAACATATGTACATACACAGAATATACAATTGTTTATACTGGAAAAACTACTTTTACTTTGCATACTGTAACTGAAGTTAAAATTACACACACTATTTATTGTAGAAAGGAACCCCCGCTGGAAAATTGACATTTTCCTCTAGGGGAGCACATACCTTCAAAATAGATAAAAGGAAATATAAAATGCATTTTCAATTTTGCTTATTACACTGGAATTATTTATTGTTTTTATAGCGCCATCAGATTCCACAGCACTGTACAAAGGGTAGACAGGACATAACTATTAGTATATAAGATAACAAGATGGCATACAGAAACAAACGGTGAGGAGGACTTTGTTATAAGCTCATAGTTAATACTTTACTTTGAAACTATTTTTTTGTTTTCAAATATTAACACAACCCCATAACAAACAAATGTTTTTTCATTTCGTAACAAGTAAAAAATTGGTTGTTCTCACTCAGTGGTTTTGTGTTTATCTGTCATTGCAAACCCAGATACGATCTCAGGAAGTAAAATCTTATTTTTGAACCCCAATTTCATCAACGTTGGAGAGATAAAAGAAACATACAAACAGGAGGGGCCCAAACCAATTGTTCTGTAAGTGGCCCCAGACTTTCTGATGACCGCCTTGTCTCTGCTACCTGGATTCCAAACCTCAACCCTCCTGGCACTGTGATATAAGGGACCGGCCAAGATCAAGATCCTCCAAGAGAAGCATGTCACTTCACACTAACGTGTTTCAACTAATGGCTTTATCTGTATAGAATGTTTTCTTCGAAATCTTTGAAATAAGGTTGTACAGTTACTCTAAGGGTTAAACCAGTAACAAAATATAACAAATACTAAACCTATTAGTTCCAGGATGTATACTGTATACGGTCCATTACATGTCATAGAATAGGGTAAACCTAATAGAGTTTACACTATTAACTATACAGTTAACCTTTAGAGTAACTGTGACTGATTATCATTCAGGTTTTTTTAATGAGCATCTATCTGTATTGTGTAATTGTGGATGGCAACTACCGTATATATCTTAAGTCATTCTGGCTTTGCTCCAAAGTGGATATGTTGATATGGATCTAGGTCAGGTCCTCTGGTAGAGTTAAATGAGTTCAGCTGTTTTCTTAGCAATAGAACATAATGTATATTTGGAGTGTGGGGCTTGTTTATTTGCTGCCCAAAGTTAGAGGAACTGTTCATGTGGGAGTTTGTGGTAAAATCCCTCTGGATCTCTCATGTGTAATTGTATCTGTAACGGTATTTGTCCAAATTAACAAGACGGTCCACTAGGACTTTTGCCTCTTCATTTGACTAGACAGGGTCACTTCTCCTTTGATCCTATGGAAATTGCTAAAATAAATCAAGATGTTATCATCGGAAGTCTAATTTTGTGATTAGGTTGCAGGCGGAGCAACTGCAAAATGTGGCCACCACTCTTGGGTCCACCCCTGGAAGCCCCATAATTGACATTTTTAATTGTATCCATAAATAGTATATATTTTTTTACTTGCTCTTCAACTACAATCAAACAATTAATGATCAAGCAAATCCTTTATGTTCTTAATTTCACACACCTCCTAAAAAGAATGTACACTGGCAGGAGCAGGATCATTGTCTGTCTCAGAATGTCTTATGTTTATTTATGTAATTGTTAATATTGCATTTCCATTTAATTGGCTAAGATCAAGTGCAGTAGCCTATGGGAAGGGGGCAGGGGCGTAACTAGAAGCCTCAGGGCCCCGGTGCGAGAATCTGTTAAGGGCCCCCCCCAACCCAATCTACCCTCCTCTCACACCATCTACCCCCTCTCCCCCCCTTCTCAGGCTATCTACCCTATCCCTACCCACTTCTATCTACATTTTTTTTTGTTTTTATTTCCTTTTATTCGCCAACCTGACATCTTATGCACATCTGCCCCAGGCTTGCCACTCTGCCCCCTGATATGCCTTTTAACCCCCTATATGCCTCTCTGCCTCCAGAAATGCCTTATACCCCTATACGCCACTCTGGTTAAAAGGCATATAATGGGACAGAGTGGCATATAAGGGGGTATAAGGCATTTCTGGAGGCTGAGTGGCATATAGGGGGTTAAAAGGCATTTATAGAGACAGAGTGGTATATAGGGGTTAAAAGGCATTTATAGAGGCACAGTGGCATACAGGGGGTTAAAAGGCATATCATGGGGCACTCTGCCTCCAGAAAAGCCTTATGCCCCCCTATATGCCACTCTGCCTCCCCGATATGCTTTATACCCTCCTATATGCCACTCTGCCCCATGATATTCCTTTTAATCGCCTATATGCCACTCTGCCTCCAGATATGCCTTTTGACCCCCTATATGTCACTCTGCATCCAGACATGCCTTATACGGCATATAGGGGGTTAAAAGGCATATTATGGGACAGAGTGGCATATAGGGGGGGTATAAGGCATTTCTGGAGACAGAGTGGCATATAGGGGGACACACTTACATACACACACATGCCGATTTTTTTGTTTTTAACAAATACAAAAAAATATACAGTTTGTACAAAAAATACATTAGTTTACTGACCTTCTACTTCTCTTGACTTCCGTCCTCTGGTAGCTGCACACTGTTCTCCTCTATGCTGACAGGATGTCACTGACCTGACATCCGGTGCTGCAGCAGTCTGAGTGCGAGGGAGTGGAGCTTTCACCCCTCACGCTGCTCCCATCACTATGCGGCCATCAGATTGCTGGGAATGTAATCTAAACGGCCGATGCGTGCTGATGCCGCCGGCCGGAGCTACTTTAACACTTTTTTTAATGTAATATGGCAAGCTGGATCGGCTTGCCATATAAAGTAAAAATAAATAAGTATTAAAGCAGAACCAGCCGGCGGCATCAGCACGCATCGGCCGTTTAGATTACATTCCCAGCAATCTGATGGCCACATAGTGATGGGAGCAGCGTGAGGGGTGAAAGGTCCATGCGAGGGGGCGGCGCTTCACCCTTCACGCTGCTCCCATCACTAGGCGGCCATCGCATGGCTGCTGGGTTCTGATGCCGCCGGCCGGCGCTGCTTTAATACATTTTTAAAATTTAATATGGCAAGCCAAAAAAACAGTATTATAGTAGCGCCGGCCGGCCGCATGAGCACCCAGCGGCCGCTTAGATTAGATTTCGGGCAGCCTGGGGGGCAATTGTCCCCCTGCCCAGCCCGCCCCTGGCGCCGGAGGCGGCTTCCAATCCCGCTCCGCCGGCCGAATCTGCGGGCCCACCGGGAAATTTCCCGGTATCCCAATGGGCCAGTCCGGCCCTGCTTGGGCCCCCTTAAGTGGCAGAACTCCAGGGCCCGATCGCGACCCCGGTAGTTCCGCCACTGGAAGGGGGGAAACACTTGATCCTCTGGCCTTGGGGCCGGGAAAGCATGGAGCCCGAGGTGTTAAATTGCCCTGGCAGTAATGCCAGAGTCACCGGGTGCGCACGTGTTCCCCTTATGGGAACCCAGAATCATATTCTGGGCTTCTGCTGCAAACGCACAGAACAGCACCAAAGGAGCACGCGCCTCGGGCTCCAATAAATAAATAAATACATTTCCATTTAATTGTGTTAGTGCTATGGTGTTCTGCAAATAAAATGCAGTGAGACTGAAGCATTCCTGCCATAAATAAAACTTATATTTTAACAAGAAAGACAGTTGTGGCACAGTCAGGAGTGTAGGAGCTCCTACATAGGGTTGAAGGAGCAAAGATTGCTTCAATGCTATCTCCTCTGGTTTATATCCCTATTGTTACATCCTTTTCAAATATGTTTTGCTACTTGCCCATGCATAGTCTCCGAAAAAGCTTAGTGAGGCTAGACAATGTTTTTTGAGTATTTCATAGAACCATGAAATAGAACAAACCATATGACATTCACTTATCATTAGCCAAAAAGTAAACTTTGTAAGGAAATATAACTTGCCACAAAAGTGTTTTTAAGCCTATTCAGAATTTTTCCCTTACATGATTGCAACAGGTAAGCCGGATACATGTCCTGCAAATATTTGCTTTTCTCTAATCCATTTAAGTAGTAAGCTTATTCAGCACTGACATATTCATTAATAAAGGTGGCATTCACTTTAAAATTACACTCCGAATTTCAAGTGTCTGACTTTAAATTAATTCTCTGATATTGTGTATATTTTCAGGTAATACACTATATATTCAAATTCAACGCAATGTAAGTCAATAAACGCAACCAAGTATTTTATCTACCCTTTCACGGCATGAGAAAACAATTGTATTGCAATATAACCGTATTAACTAAAAGTATTTTCTAGTCTTGTTTTGGGACTTAAGAGGTTGGGAGCATGATTAAATCCAAAAAAGTGATTTTTCACAAATTTGTGATGGTGCTCCTTGTGCTCAGATTAAGACCCGCAAGGGAAGCTAGAACCCCAACATCTTCTGGAGGAGGCACTCCCCCTTTCCTTCCCTCTCAGACATTAGCCTAAAGGAGGGCTGGATGTTCTTGGTCCTCCTACTAGTACAAAGAGGACCACTATAACCTACAGGAAGAGGTGAAAAAAAAGCAGCTTCACTGTGACATTCCAGTGTCCAAAATCATGAATCAGTGTCCATTCGTGTCTGTTGTACACTATGTAAAATCATTCAATACTTAAAAAAACACTCAAAAAAATAAAAGGCACACGTGCACACAAACAAGTGCAATCGTGAGGTAAATAAAAAAAGGCAATTTAAAGCCCCAGCCCTTCAACTGGTGTAATATTTTTTTCCTCACCATGCCCAGAAGAGTCAGGGAAGTGAAAATAAGCCGTGAAGCATCCTGGTGATTTTTGTGCACTTACTTGCTCCACACAGTGAACCAGAACTGTGAGTGTGCCCAGGAAACTGCACTAGGGTCTCGAAGAAGGCACCTCGGGCTTCCGGCTTCCTCAGCCTTAAGGGCAGAGAATCAAGCTTTCCCCCGTCACCCGCCCCACTCACTTGATCTTAGTCAAAAGGCAAAGTAGTGAAGAGATACTCGAGTTTGTAGGAAATACCAATTTTTTATTTTATTTTTTACTTAAAATAATTATATACATACAGTGGATATAAAAAGTCTGCACACCCCTGTTAAAATGCCAGGTTCTTGCGATGTTAAAGAATGAGACAAAGATAAATCATGTCAGAACTTTTTCCACCCATATTGGGGTGTTGTTTGACAGTGACATATACCAGGACCTTTATATTTATAACTAAAGTACAATTACAAAGTTTGACAAAGTGTGGTTGTATAATTAGTGCATGGAAAGGGTTAAAATAGCATTTGAAATACCCTGGGGTGTCTAGTTTTTAAAAATATATGGTTTGATGGGGTAAATTGAAGTAGCCAGCATCAAAGATGTTTCAAAGAGGAGATAGAGGCAGAATGACCAGATTTGGAAAAAAAGGTTTGGAAATCATAAAACGCTACTTGTACTTATTGTCCTATAACTTACAAAAAAACAGCATAAAAACATTGGGTATTTCTAAACTCAGGACAAATAGTAGAATCTATTTAGCTAGTTTTTTTTTTACTTCCTTTTGTATGTGAGTAAAAGATTTTTCAAAGAAAAGTCATAAAAGGTGTTTTTTTCAAATTTTCCATGGCTGTTTTTTTTATAGTAAATAAGATGTTATGCTCAAAATAATGGTATCTGAAGAAAGCCCATCTTGTCCTGAAAAATGCAATATATAACATGCGTGGGTACACTAAATGGGTGAGGAGAAAATTACAGCTGAACACAAGCACCGCAAAAGTGTTAACAGCCTTGGTCCCAAAGGGTACAAAAAGAAAAAATAAGTCCGGTCCTTAATGGGTTGACTTTGGAGAGGATCCAGTAAGCAAGACGCAATGACCCAGCTTCATAGAAGGCTGCTTCAGAGCAAGATTACAAGTACAGTCACCACTTTTGATAATAGAAGCAAAGGCACACCTTTTGTCGATCTATATAAGAGCGGTATTTATATTCAGAACCGGCCTTAGGCGTTGTGGAGCCCTGTGCGGACTACTCCTCTGGCGCCCCCCCTTCACTACCCCCCCTCAAACTACACCTCCCCTCTGCCCCTTCAAACTACCCCCCCCTCTGCCCCTTCAAACTACCCCTCCCCTCTGCCCCTTCAAACTACACCTCCCCTCTGCCCCTTCAAACTACCCCTGCCCTCTGCCCCTTTAAACTACACCCCCCTCTGCCCCTTCAAACTACACCCCCCCTCTGCCCCTTCAAACTACACCCCCCTCTGCCCCTTCAAACTACACCCCCCCTCTGCCCCTTCAAACTACACCCCCCCTCTGCCCGAGGGAATAGTCCGGCTCTCAACATGAGATGCCGGCACCGCGACGGAGTCACGGAGAGTGAGGGGCGTCAAGCGGTTGCTGAGAACTTCACGAGCAACCGCTCGGCGTCTTAGATTAAAGCATCGTTTAATCGATGGTCGCACAGGTCGCACACCCCTAAGGCCGGCCCTGTTTATATTCAAGCAAATACGGTAATATTCTTGGTGCTGCATATTTACCACCCGGTACGCTTCCTGGGATCACAATATGTATTATTAGGTCTGCCGAAGGATAGATTACACTTATATATGCCAAACCTTTCTGAGCACCTAGAAAAAAACATCAGAGGAGGATAGAGGGTTTTGAGTGATAAAGAGGCACCGTCCCTGTTAAAGAAGTACTAGTGGGAGGTATGAGCAAGGTTTTATTCTGCGGAAGACAGTCTGCAAGGATAAGAATTTGTGAAATTTAGGTAGAGCTCCTATTCCACATATTAGATGTATTTTGCCCTAAGATTTCAGGTGTATAATTTTTTCCACAATTGCCCTATTTAAGTGCGTCTTATAAATGGGGAAATACGGTATATAGTTATTTTGATGTGTAGAGGTAGTGCTATCCCCAAATCATGCCGTGCACCTTCATGGTTTAAATGTAAAAAAGTGGAAACCTCTTTGCACTCTCATGATTGTGGGTTATCTTGTGACCGTGTAACACTGACATACTACACATATGTGGTATCTACATGCTCTGAAGTGGGAGATATTGTTTTCTGTTTTCTTGTTGCAGGTAGCCCAGGATGCATCATCCACCCCAAAACATACCTGATGTGAAAGGTACAGAGAAAAAACAAAATTCTGTGTTCCCGTTGAACTTAGTTTGCGGTGGGCCACATGAAAAAGTAAGTAGGGTGTATTTGAAATCTTCAGGTAATGTGTTTTCAGTGAACATATAGTTTTAGTGAAACTACTTTTCACTCCTATGTGATGTGAATGTATAACACTGACATCAAGCAAAAATTCTAATTTTTACCCTGCAACGTCTGTAAAACATGGGATACCCACGCATGTCGCATATTGCTGTACTTGTGAGATGTTGCTGAATATAAATCAGTTTTTGTTTTTTTTACTTGCACATACCCTGAGAAGAAAAACAACTGAAATACTGCTTTTGTTCAACACTTTTGTTGGGGACCCAACTCCCAGCAGAGCACATTTAAAAAAAAATCTAGTTTGGAAACATTGATGCGCAGCCTTTTAATATTTAGCCCTGTAACTACCAAATCAAATTAAACTACAGTTGAATAAGCGTTGAAACACTTTGGTCCTTAACATGTAAATCAATATTAGCCCTTAAGAGGTTAAATAATTAATTTGCATCATTACGATATCATTTTTGAAATGCAAGGTGTTTAGGGAGCCTAGAGAAAGCAGATATCAATTAGTAACGTCCACGCCACTCACTGGGAATACTGGATTGTCTTGAATTGCTGCACTCTTTGCAGGTTGTTTACCCATAAAACATACAGTTGTCTTAAGTGCATATCCTTATGAGCTTTAGAGCTGGGCGAAACACGTATGCAAAGTACCGCAACCAAGTTCTTTGCTTTTCCTATGCAAATAAGTATTGTCACCCCTTTCTAATATCTCCGCCGTCCTAAGATTACAGAAAAGAAAACTTCTTTTTTTATTTCAGTGAATTGTGTATTCTACAACTACTACTAATAATAATATTACAGATTCTATAACCTCAGGTGTTACGGAAAACAGTTATACTCCAGTTATCTATTCAAATAGATCTACATAATAATTATTTGGAACAATGTTTCCAATATGATATATTCTTTTAGGTTTAGGCAAGTCAGTAACGGGCTGAGCTAACCATATGCCTCTGCATAATTTTGGACCATATGAATGACCATTGTTGGCCATCATAGCTGACTGCTTCTCATTAGGCCTGTCCTGGTTAGCAGGCTGAAGAAACATAAAAGAAGGGATTCAAAGTTTTTTTTATTCTTCAAAAGCATTCACTTTCTCAGCTTGTGGTCCAGCTCTCACATCCAACCCAAACTCTGCCTCGGAAACGGATAGCTCACCCCCTATTTATATTTTGTGTCCAGGTAAACACTGTTGAACAAAGCAGCACAGCCACACAATGTAGGTACAGTAGATGCGGCTTTCTTTGAAGAATTTATAGCTATGGGGTTTAACAACTTTTGGAAGGAAAACAGGTATAGCTGGTTTTACATGCAGACCATAATCTCACTAGATCCATATAAACATTCATTACCTCCAAGGTTTGTCTAACAATTTTGTATCGTCTTAGACAGCCAGTGACAATTATTTACACTTTAATTCTTTGCGGTGTTCATACATCTCCTCTGATACATTAACAGCAGGCATACCCATCACTCCCTATCTTTAGCCACCCTAGAAGAACTTCACTTGAAGTGTTTACTTTATAGGAGGAGCTGCCTCAAAGACATAAGTCAAGCAGCACAGCCAGGGAATCGGGCATCAGAGGCACTAGAAGCATATGATCCCACTCTCCCAATGCCTTCTCTCATAAGAGAATTGTTTTAAAACTAAAAGGCAAGGCTCCCTGGTTGGCCATAGGCACACTAGCCGGCTAAATGGGCTGGGCTGCCATGAGCACCGTAGGGAAGAGATCTTGATGTTTGAGGACCACAGAGAGCCTGGGTGGTCATCACACAATAGCATGTTATCATTCCTTAGTTATTGACTTTTTAAGAATATATTTAGTTTGTTGTAACCACATCGTATGTAAAAGAATAAAGGTTACATATAAGCTCTAGGAAGCAAATGCCAAATCTTTGTCTTCAATTTTTGTACAGAGCTGCCCAACCTATTGTGTTTTTGTACACATTCAGATATATGTACTACGGCTTCCGATTAGTAATATACTGACCCATAGGATTGTTTAAATATATATAATTGGTCTTTTGTTTCAAAAACCTGTTTGATACACAACTGTCAAAGCTTTCCTACGCGTTTCTCATTCTTTCAAACGCCATTTCTATAGGTGAATAATAAAGCCAACTTGTTACTTCGTACTTAAAGGCTTGTCTTGAGATTCACTCAAAGCGTATTTACAGGTCTCATACAGACACAGGTTGATCAAGGTTCAGGCGTTTTGCGTGACATCCGCGTTACAGGCAAACACGCCTTCTCTGCTATTTAGCATACCTGTAAATAGTTTTACCCACCAGGTATGTTGAGTAATTTGTGACTTCACGGTATAACCGTCATGATAAAAGACATCTGCAGGACGGACCGCAAAAGAGGAATAAGGAGCTGCCGTAACACAATGAGTCCGTGAGGAGAAACCGTATGAAGAATTTTTAAAGGAAAAGACTTGTATCGGCCAGACCCCAAGCTACAGGACCCGGGGGGCTTTATAGAGGAACGTCAGCTGCGTCTCTGGAGTTTGTGTCACCGTGTCGTTCACTTTGTTGTGTGTGGAGTGTGTGGGGTTATTGCCAGGAGCAGCACCAGTCTTTTGTATAAGTGTTAGTGTTGTATGAGCCCTGCCGGATTCGTGTTGTGTGCCTGGGTGATAAAGCTGGCTGTGTGTGGTAGGATGTGGTTATTATTTGCAAGGTTTTGATGCTGCCAGTTGTGTAAGTTGTGTTGCCAGGTGCAGAACACACTTTTGGGCAGGTGCGGTACTGCTAGTTGTGCTGTATTCATGTAAGGAGGCTACTAGTGACACTGCTGTGATGCCTGTTGTGACCCTGCTTGCCGTGTTGTGACCCATTCTCTGTGACAGGGATAGTTGTTTAGCCGGTTTGGCGCCTCTTTTGTTGCCCGGAGTGACTGTGTTTTGAGTCGTCCCCACTTTCGTGATAGCCCTTACTGCGTGTCATTGTCCAGCCGACTGCAATGTCGCTTGGGGATCCGAACCCCGATACAGCCGCTGCCCTGGGGCCTGTATACGGTCGGAGCAGCCGGGACCCAGCCGAGGAGGAAAGTGCTGAGCTCGCTCCCCTAAAACCCCGGGACCTCGCCAAGAGTAACCGGCGAGACAGCGACTCCGAGCAACCCCTGCTGTCAGCAGCCCCGGAGCCCTCCTCCTTTCCGTCAGATCCCTCGCCGCCTCCCTCTCAGTGCTGCCTCCCAGCGCCCGGCAGCTCCATTGCACGCTGCTGTCATGGAGGAGTCAAGATGGCGACCCTGGCCTACAATTTGGGCAAACGGGAAATAAACCAACATTTCAGCGTGAGGAACGCCAAAGCCCTGGCCCTGGGGGCCGTGCTGCTGCTCTCCGCCTGCCATGCCGTGTCCTGGGGATACTCCCGAGGTAAGAGCCGCCCCCGGCATCCTGTACCGCCCGGACCCGATAAACCCCTTCAGTGCCGGGCCAATGTCATGACATGGAGAGGGCGCAGTATATCAGCAGCTGCTTCATATCGTGACACTGTCACCCCTCACGCCCCCTTAACACCCCGTTTACCCCATCTCACTACCCTGCAATGACACAATGGCAGGGAGCTGAGGATACAATAACGCCCCGGATACACAGGATGGAGCGCAGCCCAGTAATGATGGAGTGATGGGGGATAGATCCGCAGTCTATCAGGGCTGCCGGGGGATGGGTAATGGACGGTCCAGTGCATCTGCTTTCCATGTGTGTGGGATATACATGGCGGCCTGTGCCGATCCTAATGGCCATTGCTGGCCGTATTGATTATTGGTATCCGATGTATTAGGGAGGGAATGGTTTTGCTGTTATGGGTGCTGTGTGGGATGTGACAGGTGGGGTGACAATGACCCCTGTATCAATACTTCATGCTTGGGGCTAATGAGATGTATAGATCTGAGATGCCAATAATTGTATATTATGGAGCAGGATGCTGAAGCTGCAGTTCCCGTTCCATACGTATCTATAATATGAGAAGAACACCTCTGTATCAAAGTACAGGACAGAAGTTGATTTCAAAGCTGGAAAAATGATAGAAAAAGAGATCAGAATCTAAGACCAGAGGGCTAGAAGTAATGTAAAGTTTTATCCACCCAGCAGAAATGGTAGATGCTAATACAAGAACAAGGACCGATTAAGGTCCGAGTCTCCACACCAGGAGAGTAGTGGGCAGAATGAGTGTTATCTGTTGTCAAGTTCGATGTTTCTATGTCAAGCGAAATGAGGAACCATTTTTAACACGGTGAATGGGATTTAACGTGTTAACTTTTTTTTCAATTTGCACAGAGATCTGTGAGCTTCTGGGGATCAGGGACAAATCATTAGTTAATTGTTATGCCATATATTACGTGTTATGTAGTGGCTACCCATTGCACAGCGCTGCAGAGTATGATGGTGCTATATAAAAGAATAATGTTGACTTGAGATATGTAGCATAAAAATTCCGGCCCTTTAAAGGACTGGTCAGTTCTCTTTTTACCATCCCCACCGCTGGGAAATACCATAAGAGTGTATTTTAGCATCGCAAATATGCTACAGACTTTACCTATATACATAAATATATGTGTACCTTCTCTGGTTACACTGCCGTACAAAAGTTTGGGGTCACATAGAAAGACATTTTGAAAGAAAAGCAAATCTTTTTCATTAAAATATTGTATTTGTTTATATTGTAATAAAAGTATTTGTTCTTATACAGAACTTGATACTTTTGATCCGTTTTATTATGCTTTTCCAAGATATATTGTAGTCCTTAAACTTCGTAGCTGGAATGCTATGTACGGGCGATCGCTAGATGGACAGGGCAAATGTATGCTATTGCGGCCTGCGTACAATACACAACAATGTCAGTGGGTTCATTATGTGGCACACCTAATAATGTCACACAAATATTTGCCACCAAGAATATTTATAATGACAAGGTTAGAACATGCAGATTAGTTTAATTCTGATTTAATAAAGATAATTAGCATGCATGCAAGTTATTAAATGGGAATGCTCCATAGTGCATCTAAATTAATTTATTAAAATGACCTCTAAATTTTATGTTCTCTTCGTTAATCCCTTCGTGACAAGAATGTTTGACACCTTGATGACCCAAGTGTGTTTTGCAATTTCTATTTTTACAATATTTCTGCATCTATTCTGTTTCTCTGTCTTATCACTGCGGGGTTCTGTGTAGCTGATTACATAGTGATCAGGAGGCACCGCTGCGCTTCGTTGCTGATCACAGTATGTGGGATCATCCAGCAGGAGCTGTAAGCAGAGTCTGGACTGATCCTCTTGGTTGTCTGCGTTGACATGGCCAGAAGGGAATGCCTCAATGGAAGGTTGACATTCTGTATCTTGTGTACAGCGATGCGCATCAATCTGTTTCTTTAGGCCCTCAGTTGCCCGGCCTTCCCTTACCTCCCCGCTGTATGTTCCAGACTCATTAACAGCGGAGGACTGGCACCTTTCACATTTTCAATGGTTGCATGTATGAAGACATAATGTGGGTTTTTTGTACTTTTATTATTATATCATGTGTGGGATGCACAGTTTGCCCTGAACTATGTATCTATAGATATAATATATAGTATAAACCAGCTTATCTAACTGCTTAAAGAACCAGCTGAGCTACCAAAACTGGTCTGACCTCCCAAGGAGGAAATGTGCCCTGACCCCAGCATGGGTTTAATGTAAATGTAATGGGGGTCACGGGTGACTATTTAAGCACCTGAGGTTTTAAGCAAGAAGAAAGGAAAAGAGACGGTTCAGTAGCCCTACTTCACTAAGAAAAGCGTAGTCGGTGTACTAAGGGTTAATACCCAGCCTTGCATTGAGGCATTCTCAGTGTTATTTGCATGTGTCGCAGGTGCTTTAACCCCAGTGATGCTGCCTGCCAGAAAACATCAGCTTAAGTGAGCCTTACGGAAAAGGGCCGCTCTCCAACGTGTAGTGAACCGAGCGGACGTTATTAACCAAAACAACTGCTAGGACTTTCATATCTTAGTAAAAAAGTAGTTAAGGGGGTGTACTAAGCCAAAGAAAATTATATGAATAACAAAATCCAGTATTCAAAAAAAAAGTATTCTCTAATCCCCTTTGTCAATTGACTAGGCCGAGAAAAGCCATTGTGTGCATGCGCGCCCTGGCGTCGCCAATAATCCGCTAGGGTTTAAACATTTGAGCTTCGGAAGCATGGGTTCCCCTGACGAAGCCGACACGTAGCCAGCCAAACGCAAATACCAGGTTTTGTTATTATTATTTTCTTGGCTTTGTTTACCACCTGACCCCCCCCCCCTTAACCCCTTAAGGACCGGGCTCATTTTTCGTTTTGTACCCTGTGGGACCGAGGCTGTTTTGACACTTTTGTGGTGCTTGTGTTCAGCTGTAATTTTCTCCTCACCCATTTAGTGTACCCACATAAGTTATATATTGTTTTTTTCAGGACAAGATGGGCTTTCTTCAGATACCATTATTTTGATCGTATCATCTTATTTACTATAAAAAAATTAAAAAAACATGGTGAAAAATTGAAAAAAAAACACATTTTATGACTTTTATTTGAAAAATCTTTTACTCACCTAAAAAAGCAAGTAAAAAAACTAGCTAAATAGATTCTACTACTTGTCCTGAGTTTAGAAATACCCAATGTTTTTATGTTTTTTTGCTGTTTTTTGTAAGTTATAGGGCAATAAGTACAAGCAGCGTTTTATGATTTCCAAATCTTTTTTAACAAATCTGGTCAGTCTGCCTCCATCTCCTCTTTGGAATATCTTTGAAGCCGGTTAACTCAATTTAACCCATTCAAACCATATATTTTTGAAAACTAGACACCCCAGGGTATTCCAAATGCTGTTATTTTAACCCTTTCCATGCACCAATTATACAACTACACTTTGTCAAACTTTGTAATAGTAATTTTTTTTATTTTTTTTCCACACAAATTGTACTTTAGTTATAGATATACAGGTGCTGGTATATGTCACTGTCAAACAACACCCCAATATGTGTTCAGCAACATCTCCTGAGTACAGCGATACCCCACATGCATGGGTTTGTCAGATTGTTTGGCTGGTAAAAGGCTACTTTTGGGGCATGCGTAATTCAGGTGGTCATTTGGTCATTGTGCCTCCCTCTCCTCTTTGGAATATCTTTGAAGCCGGTTAACTCAATTTAACCCATTCAAACCATATATTTTTGAAAACTAGACACCCCAGGGTATTCCAAATGCTGTTATTTTAACCCTTTCCATGCACCAATTATAGAACTACACTTTGCCAAACTTTGTAATAGTAATTTGTTTTATTTTTTTTTCACACAAATTGTACTTTAGTTATAGATATACAGGTCCTGGTATATGCCACTGCCAAACAACACCCCAATGTGTGTTCAGGAACATCTCCTGAGTGCAGTGATACCCGACATGCATGGGTTTGTCGGGTTGTTTCAGATTTAAAATGCCACATTTGGGAAGTGCGCTTTTTTTCTCCATTTTGTTCAGTCTGTACCTATGCCCTATCTTTGAGCTAGGCCACTCCAATTTACCCCATCAGCCATTTTTTTTATATATTAGACACCCCTTGGTTATTTGAAGTGCTTTTTTTTTAACTCTTTGTTGAGATTTTTGAGAAATTTTAGCACTTGCTCAAAATAATAAACTTTATTTTTTAATTTTATTTTATTTTTTTAATACTTTTTTTATATTTTTTTTTACACATTTTTCTGGTACTGGATGGTTCATCTAGTGACATCACTGCATAATAATTTTTAAATGTTAGCACATTTTTTTTTTATTTTTTTTTCCATTTTTTATTTTTTTTTATTTTTTTTGAATATTTTACTAATCACATAGTGATTAGAAAGCTGGGCTCCATTGACTTGCATGGTTGAATGCAGTACCTGTATTCAACCAGCAAGTGGAGCCAGTTCTCTAGAGGGTCTGGAGACCCTCTAGCGAACTTTTTCGTCTTTATTGTTTTATTTCCCGGGCCGCCGCCATCTTGCTTGATGGCGAAGATCACCGGCAGCGGCGGCTGTGACCGCTCTCCGGAGCGGTCACAGCCCACCCAGAGGTAAGTGTTTGGTGTCGCTGGATGCCTCCTGATCGAGGCATTCCAGCGACACCATTTAAGTTTAGGAGGCGATCGTTGATCGCCTCCTAAACGCTTTTAAAACGGGCGTCCGCCGCCATACAATGTATGGCGGCTGTTGACGCCTCCGGGAGGGGCCAGACATGGCCCCCGATGCCGATCTCGGCCTTGCTGAATGCCTCGACATCGAGGCATTACAGTAACGCCGTTTAAGCGAAGAAAGTGATCGTTGATCACTTTCTAAGCTTATTTTACTTTTTGACGGTTCAGGACCGTCAAAGGTCATTTAGTGACCTTCATGTCATGACGGTCCTGAACCGGCAAAGGTCGCGAAGGGGTTAAATACATTTATTTTATTATTATTTTCCTATATTTGGTTAATTGGTATTTAGTTGTCCCCCCCCTTAGGCTTCAGCTCTTTTCTTCTTTCACATCTTAAATCACCCGAGTTGAGTAAAAGAAATTCATGGGCGTTTACTTTTTCTTTGTAAATTGTTCTCTTGCTTAGGTCACTTTTGTTTCTTGATGATAATTGAACGTGTTTAAGTTGTGTTCTGGTAATACCTGTTTGGCATTTTTCTGGATATACATATTTAAATCATCTGACATTCATGCTTTGGGGAATGTAAATACATTATCCAAAATCATTAAGTGTACACCTGTATGCCACATATTATTCTTTTCTAATTATCTTAATGTATATAGATATACATACACACAAACACATATGTATAATTAAAGGTGTAACATAATTGCTAAAGGGTTTTCTGATTAATTAGCCTTTTATAATGAAAAAGTTGGATTAACGAGCACAGCATGCCATTGGAACACAGGAGTGGTGGGAGTGATAAAGGGCCTCTGTACTGCTATGAAGATTTTTCATTAAAGAACACCGGTTTCCAGGTACAATAGTCATTTACAACATTAACCCCGTCTATACTGGATTTCTCATCCATTTCATGTTATTTTAACATAGTAACATTGCTTTAACTTCAAAACAAGGAAATGTATGTGACCCCAAACGTTTTTACCAGGCTTACACTCAGCTTTCATAAATCAACCCCGGTGCAGCTCCCGCCATATTCATACAAAGTCCAGAAATGGAGATTTTCAATTTCTGGACTTATATATGTAATAGCAACAAGAAATAGCCATGAACTTAAAAATCTTATTCCGTGGCTCACATCTTAAAAAAAAAAAAACCACAAAAAAAAAACCTTAAACCACACAGGACCATCACACCTGAGATCATACAGTATATCCAGGATTCCACACATGCATGTCTAACACAGATCCCGGGGTGCAAAGTGTGTCAAATACAAACGCAAGTACTAATGTAATGTAAAGCCCAAGACAAACATAGCAGCCGGTTCCCTTTGTGTCTTTCCTAATATCGTGTCACCAGAACTTAATAAAGACCTCATTGTGAGGTCGAAGCGTTGTTGTCCGTTTCCTTCAATAAATCTGTCTGATGGAACCCTTGAGTGCCTGGAGCCTTTTTCTATTTTGATTTCCTAATATCGTGTCTTGTTTTAGGAGATGCCACCTGTGACTACCTTATATCCAGCGGCAGGTTCCTTGGGGAGAACGTATGGCAGCCATACAGCTGTATGATGCACAAGTACAAGGCGAGGTAAGGATCTGGAGGAAGAAAGCGTTGGGGTTGCTTTCGGATAACATCAAGAGGTCAGCGCACTTGGTAATAAAGTCTCGAAAGACAATGTGCGGCAATATAGATCTATATAGTACAATGTACGGGTGTCTCGTACTGTCTGAGGCTGGAAAAATACGTGGATCATTTTGTAAGATGAGGGTTTCCATTGAACAACCCTTGTTGTTATTAGGATTTGCCTGGTGAAAAATACATGCAAACATATATGCATAGATAACACAAGTAGTTACAGGAGAGCTAAACCTTTTAACCCCCTCCCTCCAGTGAGCTTCTATGGCAAGAATGGTTGAGCTGGCCCTGGATAAAGCATAGTTAAATCAGAAAGATGATATTCAAGGGATCCCCCCCCCCGCTTACAGGAAAAACTCAGTTTGGCCCTTTATAAAACATACAGGGTATCGGAAAGTAACTGTATTCCGCTCTTAGAGAGTCTCTGTTTTAGTTTATACCCCCTCCTTGATCATCCACAAAACCAACCAAATTGTTATAAATTCTACCAAGCACAGATTTTGTTCTTCCTAAATAATATATTGTTTTATTTTGAAATATTGCACAAAAAATGGTTTTGTGTAGTTTTAAGTAAGGTGGTGGGGGAGGGGGGTTACTGATGGTGAGTCCAGAGTAGAAAAAATAAGTAATTATGTACTTGTATTTGCTATATTGTTAAATACTTTGATTTTGAATAAAGGAGTGATGCCCTCTTTTTTTTTTCTTTACATTTGTTTATTTCAGTGAAGCCAAAAGCTGCCTTGCAGACCAACATGTTACATTCGTAGGAGATTCAAGAATACGCCAGCTATTCTATGCGTTTGTGAAAATCCTCAATCCATATGTCAAAGAAGAAGGGAACAAGGTAACCCCCGGTCACCGGCATACTGCAACAGTAAAGTCATCAACCTTTGGATTGTAGATATGTATTCTATATCAGTAGGCATTCACTACTGCACCCTAAAACGTATAGGCTGCTCAGTATTCCTCTTTATAGGAGGCCTTCATATAAAATAGAGGAGTCACCATGGCAACCCCCTTCTGACTACTCATTGCCGTAAATGCTAAACAAAATTTAGTGCAAATTCACAAAAGACATATTGATGTGAGCTGACATGTTTTATTTTTGTGTTTTCCGTTGCCATATAAGCATGCAGACATTCCTTTTGAGGATAAAGCTGCTAGACTCCGAGTGGTAAGCATTCCTTGTGCTTTTTGTTTTTCCCTTTGTAAGATCCGTTGAAAGTCATAAGAGCAGTCATGCTCAGATCTGTTTTGTAGGATAAGTGAAGCAGATCGTTTATTCGGTTATTTTCCGGCTGAGAGTGCTGTGTTTATACATAGGTCTGCGAAGCACACTTATAGAGTATTCATTCTCCCTGCTTCAGGGTTCAGCAGATGCCTTAAGTCTACTACTTAATGTTTCTTCTCAAAATATCAGGCAGACATAAGGAAGGATATATAGGATATAGACACTTTTAATTGTCATTACGTTGTATATTTTATTACTTCTGACATTGAAACCAACATCTTAACAATTCTGTAACAACGTAACATTTGGCTCTATCCTTTCAGGATTTTCTGTGGCACCCAGAAGTGAACAACTCTATGAAGCAATGTTTCCAGTCTCTGAGAGAGGTCTGTACCCATTTCTGTTAATATACATTCCTTTTCTATAATATGTAGGCTCATTTTCCTGACTCTCAATGAGGTATGTGTTTTTATTTGCTAATTTTTTGTTTTATATCTAGACTAAGTCTGAAAATAAGTATTTGATTATACGTTGAGGCTGTTCCTGTCTGCATGATACAGCCGGGGTAATAATAGCCAGGCTGAGAACATAATTTACAGTCTAGGTACTTTTCTGTATTATTCGTCATTGCCAGTAGTGGTACATAACACTGCTCTCATAATGTATTAATATGTTTAATTTCAGAGTACAACATCAAAGCCTCGCATGGTTGTGGCAGGAGCAGCTACGGTAAGCCATGTTTGAGATTGACTGTTTAACCCCTTAAGGACCGGGCTCGTTTTTTCTTTTTGTACCCTGTGGGACCGAGGCGGTTTTAATACTTTTGTGGTGCTTGTGTTCAGCTGTAATTTTCTCCTCACCCATTTAGTGTACCCACATAAGTTATATATTGTTTTTTTCAGGACAAGATGGGCTTTCTTCAGATACCATTATTTTGATCGTATCATCTTATTTACTATAAAAAAAAATAAAAAAAACATGGTGAAAAATTGAAAAAAAACACATTTTATGACTTTTATTTGAAAAATCTTTTACTCACCTAAAAAAGCAAGTAAAAAAACTAGCTAAATAGATTCTACTACTTGTCCTGAGTTTAGAAATACCCAATGTTTTTATGTTTTTTTGCTGTTTTTTGTAAGTTATAGGGCAATAAGTACAAGCAGCGTTTTATGATTTCCAAACCTTTTTTAAAAAATCTGGTCAGTCTGCCTCCATCTCCTCTTTGGAACATCTTTGAAGCCGGTTAACTCAATTTAACCCCGTCAAACCATATATTTTTGAAAACTAGACACCCCAGGGTATTTCAAATGCTGTTATTTTAACCCTTTTCATGCAACAGTTATACAACCACACTCTGTCAAACTTTGTAATAGTAATTTTTTTTATTTGTTTTTCACACAAATTGTACTTTAGTTATAGATATACAGGTTCTGGTATATGTCACTGTCAAACAACACCCCAATGTGTGTTCAGGAACATCTCCTGAGTGCAGTGATACCCGACATGCATGGGTTTGTCGTGTTGTTTGAGATATAAAATGCCACATTTGGGAAGTGCGCTTTTTTTCTCCATTTTGGTCAGTCTGTACCTATGCCCTATCTTTGAGCTCGGCCACTCCAATTTACCCCATCAGCCATTTTTTTTTTTTATATTAGACACCCCTTGGGTATTTGAAGTGCTTTTATTTTAACTCTTTGTTGAGATTTTTGAGAAATTTTAGCACTTGCTCAAAATAATAAACTTTATTTTTTTATTTTATTTTATTTTTTTAATACTTTTTTTTTATATTTTTTTACACATTTTGCTGGTACTGCATGGTTTATCTAGTGACATCACTGCATAATTCTTTTTAAATGTTAGCACCTTTTTTTCCCCATTTTTTTTTATTTTTTTTTTTATTTTTTTTTATATTTTACTAATCACATTGTGATTAGAAAGCTGGGCTCCATTGACTTGCATGCTTGAGTACAGTACCTGTATTCAACCTGCAAGTGGAGCCAGAGTTCTCTAGAGGGTGTGGAGACTGTCTAGCGAACTCTTTCATCTTTATTGGTTTTTTTCCCGGGCCGCCGCCATCTTGCTGATGGCGAAGATCACCGGCAGCTGCGGCTGTGACCGCTCTCCGGAGGCATCCAAGAGGCTTATTAGATATAGCGAAGGAGGAGTGGGAAGAACAAACGGTACCAGGGCAGAATGTCATTCAATATATCGAACAACTCAAGGGGCGCATTACACAAATTTCTCCCATAGTCAGACAATATCTGGAGGAAGCTCAAAGAAGCCAACAGGTTATTTACAACCGTCAAGCAGCAGTACGTTCTTTCCAACCTGGGGACCGAGTGATGGTCCTTGTCCCCACTGGCGAAAGCAAACTCTTGTCTCATTGGCAGGGCCCATACGAGATTATTGAACAAGTAGGTCCTGTAAACTATAAAGTTCGACAGCCTGATCGTAGGAAAGTCGAACCGATTTACCATATAAACCTGCTAAAACCCTGGAGGGAGAGAGAAAGTATGGTTGCTATAGATAAATCCCCAGACCCAGATGTTAAAATATCTGCTGATCTCACCCCTGAACAGCAAAAAGAAGTTAAAGAAATGATATCAAGACATAAAGATGTTTTTTCTAGTATTCCTGGCAGAACTAGTGAAATCTGCCATGATATTATCACAGAACCAGGAGTTACAGTAAAAGTAAAGCCCTATAGAATTCCTGAGGCAAAAAGGAGTGCAATACAAACAGAGGTAGCAAAAATGTTGGAACTGGGAGTCATTGAGGAATCACATAGCCAATGGTCTAGCCCCATAGTTCTAGTACCTAAGCCAGATGGGTCAGTTCGTTTTTGCAATGATTTTAGAAAGCTTAATGAATGCTCTAAGTTTGATGCATATCCCATGCCTCGGGTTGATGAACTCATTGAGAAACTGGCACAGGCCAGGTTCCTAAGTGTGTTAGACCTTACAAAGGGTTATTGGCAGATCCCGTTGACAAAAAACGCTAAAGAAAAAACTGCATTTGTGACCCCTGAAGGGTCTGTACCAGTATACGGTTTTGCCATTTGGGCTTCATGGAGCCCCAGCAACCTTTCAGAGGTTAATGAACAAACTTCTGAGTCCTCACTCCAATTATGCTTCTGCATACTTAGATGATGTAGTCGTCTATAGCCGAGACTGGGACTCCCATTTGGGAAAGGTAGAAGGGGTGTTAAATAGTATTCGGAAAGCTGGTCTTACGGCTAAGCCTGCCAAATGTTCTATTGGATGTACAGAAGCCAAATACCTTGGTTATACTGTCGGGAGAGGTCTGGTAAAACCTCAAGTCACTAAGGCTGAGGCTATTGAACATTGGCCACGCCCTCTAAGAAAGAAACAGGTCAAAGCTTTTCTAGGAATAGTTGGCTATTATAGACGCTTTATACCCCACTTTGCCACTCGAGCTGCACCTCTCACTGATTTGATTAAAGGAAAGGCCCCAGATACAGTGAGTCACAGGAGATAGTGGTTGCGCATACTGGAGAAGAAAGTCACAGCAATATAATATGTGGCTGGCACTGTGTGGCAAAGAGTCGAGGAATGGGTACTCACATTTTTCGGGGACTTAAGCAATTAGTCCCACAAAACTTGCATGGGCGATACAATCCTCGCCTGAGGATATCTTTGGCAGCAGTCCTGTGTAGTTCTTTTGTTTGGTTCTCAGGATAAGGTGCACATAAAAATTTAAACAGAAATAAGCATAGTGCTTTCTGTATATATAAAATGAATAATACAAATAAAAACAGTTCACTATATACTCACAATATGGTGAGCAATAAATGGATTGCTCACACCTTCTGGCGTAGGTGGAATGATCCCCACCAAGGATATAAACTTGCGTGTTTAAAACAATAAAAAGATACCAGGAGCAGAAAAGAATGTTTTTTAAAAAACTTATTTATTTTCAGCTTTCTGGTTAAAAACCATTAAAAAGTCAATAAAAATAACACAAACGCGTTTCACCTACTAAATAGGCTTCCTCAGAGTGTCCTAGACACTGCCAAAGATATCCTCAGGCGAGGATTGTATCGCCCATGCAAGTTTTGTGGGACTAATTGCTTAAGTTCCCGAAAAATGTGAGTACCCATTCCTTGACTCTTTGCCACACGGTGCCAGCCACATATTATATTGCTGTGACTTTCTTCTCCAGTATGCGCAACCACTATCTCCTGTGACTTACAAGTTATTTACCAAGCCAAGAAGAGGAAACCTTGGCGAGTGGGCTGCTGCTATTTATAGGACTATTTATTTTATTGCTGTTTTTATTGTTCTTAGCGCTTTTACCTTCCTATTTTTTCCCAGATACAGTGAGATAGAATAATGAGGCAGAAAAAGCTTTTGCAGACTTGCGTACAGCTTTATGCAGGCACCCCGTTTTAGTAGCCCCAGATTTTAAGGAACATTTCTTTTTGCAAACTGATGCTTCTGATGTGGGCCTGGGGGCGGTATTATCTCAGATGATAGGAGAGGAAGAACATCCTGTATTATTTTTAAGTCGTAAGTTATTGCCAAGGGAGCAAAAGTATGCAACTGTAGAGAAGGAATGTTTGGCCATTAAGTGGGCAACTGAAACTTTGAAATATTATTTGTTGGGCAGATCTTTTACCCTCATCACTGACCATGCTCCAGTACACACGTTGACCATGCTAAAGTCACACGTTGGTTCCTCTCGTTGCAACAGTTTAAATTCATTGTGAAGCATAGGGCTGGGCTATTGCATGCCAATGCAGATGCATTGTCTAGGGTGCAGTTTCTTGTCAAAGGCCGCTTCACACACCTGTGTTAAGCTGAGGGGGAGGATATGTGGCAAGGTAATGGAGTCTGTCTACATAAGTGGCAGATTGGAACGCTCATTGTTCCCAGCTGAGGGGGTTAATTGCTGGAGGTCAGCAAGGTGTGAGCCAATTAACCTGCACTCAGGTGTTTAAAGGGTGGCCATTAGAGGCATTAGGTGGCTGGAAACAGGGAGAGAGGCAGTCAAGCCAGAGGCCCCTCAGACTTTATAAAAAGTTTCTTGTTTTGATCGGGCCATCCTGCTACAATATATATATATATGTGTATATATATATATATATATATATATATATATATAAATAAACGTCTTAACACTAAATAAACCTGCTGTTCTGCTCCCTCGTTCAAGTAGTAGCCGCAGCCCTCCACATTAAGTGTGAATAATTGATGCTTTTTCAACAGCTAATGTACAAAATAATTCAAAAGACTGATAATTTTTAGAATATTTGCAAATGGTCTTCATCCTTCATGGCAAGTAGAATAAGACAATTATCTGGCAGCATTCTAATAATTATGAGCATTGTGTTATACTGTTCTGGTCTGGGTTTTTTTTTTTGGGGGGGGGGGGGACATTCATTCATGTGGTGCTGTATTTATTCCCAAACTCACCTTTATACTGTAATGAAGGTACACCATGATTATATGTTGTAAGAACACATGGAGGTCCTGGTTTGCCTTAATCTAGTGTAACTAAACCGTTGCCTTCTGCTTCACCCAGTTGTGTAGGCTATCCCTGCAACATCTCCACAAGACGTGTAGAGTAGTAAACTTCACCTTTTTCTTCTTCTTCTGTTGATTCCCTTTCCTGTAAATTACTTATCTGGATTACTGCATCGATAAGAAAGCCTATTACTTAAACATCAAGTTAATTCTGTTCACTGGCAGCCTCCAGAACCTTGTGACCCCAGATACTTTTCTTCCTCCAGAAGCGTGTTTGAAATAAAATTCTATATAACATAGATTTGATCTTGAGTAGATAAGAATAGGTGCAGACGAAATATAGTTAAACAGTTTGACAAAATGACTTTTACTCTTAATGACGTTGCTTTAAAAAATGTCTTTTTTTTCTTCTATTTTTAGTGGTCCATAAAAATAAACAACGGCAGTGTGGAATCTCTTGCCCAATACAAAGTGAACGTGACCGATATGGCACCTGTCTTGGAAAAAATGGCCGAAACTAGTGATGTGTACTGGGTTTTACAAGGTAAATTTAAAAGCCATATTCTGCAGCTGTCATTGCCTTCTGAAGTGACCTCATCAAATTGTCATTTGTATTTTATTTTTTATTTTTTTTATTATTTTAAAGATCCAGTATATGAGCCGTCGATAAGCGAAAGTCGCAAAATGATTACAAACGAGAGGATTGATGCATATAATGAAATAGCAGCCAGAATATTAAATGGAACCAACAAAAAGTCCAAGTCAAAGATACGTCTGTTCAGTGCTTCTAAGCTGATCTCAGAAGAGACCATGTTTGACTCGGTCGATGGTCTGCATCTCCCAGAATCTAGCCGAGATATTGTGAGTACCTTTCCAATGCCGTTTCTGTAAAGCCTATGACTTAAGGAAAACAATGTATGACCATCTCAAGCCCCCAGGTTCTTTTTGTACTGAGTAATAGTAAATGGAGTAGGTAATAGTAGAAAGAGCTATGAATAAAGGGGAGAGTTTGTAAGAGAGTTTTGGTTCCTTTCACGTGACGTTTCTACAGTAAGAAGGGCTGAGCTGGCCCTGTGTAATGTATAATCGAATGGTGAGGGAGACTGAAAGTTTTAGCTACGCAATATACAAGACTATCCAAGATTTTTCCAGTGCAGAGGCACACCACAGTTGGCCTTCATAATGAGTAATGAAGTGAGGGAGTTGAAATCACAACTCTCTGTTTAGTGAATAGGCCCAAATGTATTTTTATTTTAGCACAGATTGTGAGAGACGTGAGTTACGGCACTATACCAGGTTATAAGGATATTTTCATATCATATAAAACAAAATGAATGCTGCTTCTCAGGTTAAGATGATACTTTGCGGGTTACCTTGCAGTGGATTTTAGACCCACCTGGTTGGTGAAGTATGGAGGGTTTATAAAACTCTGTATAGGAACTAGCGCTCTTCATTCTGATCAGCATTACTGATATGCTGTATTATATTCTAGATGCCATGCTTATTATCAGAGGGCCTTTTTATAGTTTATAATGTTTTTATAATTAGTTAACAGAAGCCAAGTAGCTATCACTCCAAATTTTACTTTGTCCAACTCCATGATGTAGTTAAGGGGGTAATTGGCTGAAAGACCATGGTTTAGCACATCCATTACTTCACTTGTTTATTCAGAGACAGCTTGCTTGTCACATCTAGTCATCTTTTGCATATATGCTAACAAATAGTAAATGCACACGCGATTTAACTTTGTGTGTCTGTGAGTAGCTTAGTTATTTAAGCTTTTACGTGCATGCGGTGGAGCAAAGCACAGCCCAGCAATGTGTGGCTCATCCTGCTGTCTGTAGGACATTTGAGCAGCTGGAATAAAATAATTCAGGCCAGGCTTGTTGTTAATTTCATGTTTGTGTTAACAGAGTGCCATGATTCTCATGAATGCTTACTGCAACAATATCATAAAGCCCATCGATGGCTCCTGCTGCCAGAGCACCCCTCCACTCACTCTCATCCAGAAGCTGGCGGCTTGCTTCTTTGCTCTATCCATTGTTGGCTACGCATCGCTCACCTTAATTCAGCGAAACCAGCATCGAAAAAGTAAGACGTGCAGCGACATAGAGAGCGGAGAGGAGAAGAAACCGGCCACCGCCACACCTGCTGCCTCCAACCTAGAGATCCTTCTGGCCTCTCTTTGTAAACTCGGAATCATAATGGCTTACTTCTACTTCTGTGATCGCGCAAACTTGTTTATGAAGGAAAACAAGTTTTACACACACTCCTCATTTTTCATTCCGATCATCTACATCCTTGTATTAGGTGTATTTTACAATGAAAATACAAAGGAGGTAACTTTTATTTTCTTCTTTATTCTGCACCATGCTGTAGATTTAAGTGCACCATGCTGTAGATTTAAGTACACACGCTGCAAGAAACCCCAGTGGGCCATTGTCTGTAAATTTAATATTATGATTTATAGAGGAATCAGAGATAAAAATAATTTTACATTTATATCGTGTTTACTGACCTTTAGTAGAACAAATATTGTTTCCCTATAGAAGCTTTTGCCGGTGAGGATTTCAATTTATTCAAACTATACTTTGTGGTGGATATAAAATAAACACATCAGTCACCCTTCAGCATATCAGTTATCTTTTAACTCATCACAGCTGTGTTTCTTGATGTTCAGCATACTTCTGAAGGTACGCAAAGGCTAAATATCTACAGTTCTTTTATGTTAAAGCATAGGACTGAAACCGCTTTTTCTGTTTAATGGAGAGAAACATTTTTTGCCTCTTTACAAACTTGTGTCACATATATTGTAAAGTGACATTTCAGCAAGGTGTGTAATAATATACAGAGGGCACGATATGTTACGGATGTAGTGTTAGCTGAAGTCACAAAGCAACGCTTGTAAATGTGTATTTACATGATAAAAAAATTACAAGTATCTCCAGCTATCGTTTTGGCTGAGGTTCCTCCATACCCTCTCATATAAATCTAGCGGCAAAGAAAGGAAATCCAAAGGTGACAAAGATTAGGTATCTTGAAGACGCCGCTCTTTATAATTGTATAAATAGTTGAGAACCTCTTGGTTACCTTATTTTCCCAAAGGTCTCCAACATTCCTGTAATAAAGAAATCACAAAAGTGGGGTGGAAATGATATATTTAATGGTTAACTGAGAGGATGGTATTTCACACAAGCTTTAAGGATACTAGCAGAACATTCTGGAAGTTCTGGCTTCTTGGGGACATGGTCTCTAAACTATTCAAAAGTAAGGCCAAGTCATCTGTTTCTTGCCATAAGGGCTAATGCTCCTGACTTGTGTGACATTAGTAGTCCAGATCATACAATTGTAGATGATGAGCGCAGGTAATAATATGTCGAACGCATTTGCCCTGCAGTGATTCAGAGTTCTGAAATTAATGAATACTTTACTTTTCTATCGCTTTACATCCTTTGTGTTGAATGTTGTGTTTTTGCAGACTAAGTTGTTGAATAGGGAACAAACTGATGAGTGGAAAGGTTGGATGCAGCTTGTCATATTAATCTACCACATCTCTGGAGCAAGTTCTGTAAGTAGAAGTATACTGGCATATAAGGGGCTATTAATGTGTGGGATTATATATTTATATGCAGCATATAAATGAATACTATGTTATGCGACTGCTATGATGTGCACAAATCCCATACACTCGATGGGAAAATAACCATTGCTTGGAATACCTACCCGTTGGTACCACTGGTAAGGAAAGTAGTATTCACTAAAGTGAGTTTTTATAGAAGGCAAACCCCAGTGAGTTTCTACTGCAGGACAAGTTTGTTTAGCCCTGTGTAATGCATAGTTAAGTTGGTGAGATATCTTGAAAGTCTCCTTGCTTGCCAGCGGAGTCCAGCTTGAATGAGAACTTTTGCCAGGTTCACCCCTCCTAACGCGTAGTGACGATAAGACGTTGGGAAGTTTGATTCATCTGCAAACCCCGGTTGTACCCCTCAGCCCATCTAGTCTGCCCATTTTTCCTGATATAAAGACTGAGACCTTAATCAGTCCTTGGTCTTGTCTTTGATTCAGGATAGCTTTATGTTTATCCCATGCTTGTTTATATTTCCTCACTGTATTAGCTTCTCATAAAGTAAAACTTACTTACATCACATCTAAACCTCTGGTCTTTTTGTTTTAGATTCTGACCTCTTGTAACATTTATCCTCCTTTAGTAAATAAGCCCTGAGAGACGCAGATGCATTTTTGTGCTAGAAATGCAGTTATATTGTTTTCAGAATCCTCACTTTTGGTTTATATTTAGACTTTTAATGACATCAATTTTGAGTTGTGGATCTATTTATGTATCGCGTCCTTAATAGAGTATTAATTCGCACTGGAGACTATATTGGTGATATATAAATTAGCATAATATTGAAACAGTTTTGACATAAATTACAAATATGGTGCGAAAAGGTTGGGAGAACATTAAAAAGGAAATAGCAGCTTTGTGGTCCGTCCCCCCCCCCCCCCAGTTATCACATGCAACCTAACTATTCTGTTATTACTCATGTACGGATTTGGGGTATGACCCAATGCCTTCTTTTTAATTGTTGTTGAAATAATAAGTTTTCCTCTTCTCATCCTCAGTTTCTTCCGGTGTACATGCACGTCCGCGTTCTAGTTGCTGCATATCTATTCCAGACAGGTTATGGACACTTTTCTTATTTCTGGCTGAAGGGTGACTTTGGAATCTATCGTATTTCTCAGGTATGAATCGGTGACAGCAATACAGCCATCATTGCACAAGCGTGGTATTACCGCGACTATTGGCCCACCTCACTCAATCTGATCTAACTGCTGCTGTTAGTTATTGTACGTAGTTATTGTTAGTAGTGAAATTTGACTTGCCTCGTTCCTTCTGAAGCTTTCCATGAGCTCCAGCCCTAGGCCTTGTGTGTAGCACATCGGTTACCGACCTCTCAAAGCAAAAGCAATTTTAATTTAAATATTTGAACTTCTTGTGGTGGTACATTATACATGTTATTCACAAGTGTTTGCTATTTGTGATTTTTATTTCTGCTTTATTCTTAGGTTTTATTCCGTCTAAACTTCCTAGTCGTGGTACTTTGCATCATCATGGATCGCCCGTATCAGTTCTATTATTTTGTTCCACTGGTAACCTTTTGGTTCATGGTCATCTATGGTTCGTTAGCTATTTGGCCACAGATTATCCAGAAGAAAGCAAATGGTAATCTATACAAAAATACGTAGAATGATCATGTTAAACTTACATTTTCCGTTTCCTCATTTCGAATCTGTACTTGGGAATGGCTTTTTAGAAATAACAGTGTTTGAGTACACCATTTGGACCACCATATAATTACGAAATCTTTTTTTTCTCTGCAGCAAACTATTTGTGGCATCTGGGCCTAATGCTGAAATTCTCCTTTTTTCTACTATGTATATGTTTTCTGTCATATTCTCAGGTACGTATACGTTATTTTACACCTTATTTGTTTTTTATAAATGTTGATATACCTACTTTAAAAAGAGTGTATCACACGACTTTTAAAGGGTAACTTGAAATACTGCTCTCCCACACTTAACATACATGGAATATCTTTAACTGAAATAATCTAGAAATAGTTAAATATGTGTGAGACAGATAAATGAAGTCTTCTGCAAATACCATAAGTGTGTATATATATATACATATATATATATATATAATTATATACACACTCAATAAATAGTATTAGCATAAATGTTTCAATGGTCAGTGAAGCATACTGAGGTTACCTCTCAATCGCACATCAACGAGAAACATTGCTCCTAAAAAATTATACAAAGTATATGTCTATGTTTTGTGTGCAGCAAACTACTCGAGTATACATTGATACAGATTGATTTAAATGAAAGTGACAGGAGAGCTGCAACAAGCCCAGTGATGTTATATGTAGCTTTGTCCTAGAGGCTGTTTAATCCAGATTTATTTGGAGGTATTTCCTTTTAAATCTTCCTTATCCTTTAGTGGTTTATAATAAGAAGTTCTGTGTATTACTTACAGGGTTCCTTTGAAAAAATATTTTCTCTGTGGCCTATATCAAAGCTGTTTGAATTAAATGGAAGTGTCTATGAATGGTGGTTTAGATGGAAGCTTGATCGTTATGTAAGTAAATAAAAAAAAAAAAAAAAATGTACAATTTGTGATATGTAAAAAATGTTATGTGAGATTTTTTGGGGGTTTAGTTTATTTTTCTCAGCTAGTTTAGTGACAACGAGAAAACAAATTCAATATATTAGCGTGTCTGGGAACTCCTTGGGTATGACCTGGAGTCTGTGGCTGAAGCCCTGTTTCCCTGGTCTCCAGGCAGGGCAGTGGTGATTTGTCGTGCCCATTCCTCACCCATTTCCCACCCCCCGATAGATGTCTGAGGCTATCCCTCCCCGTACTTTCACAAAGCCAGTCCTAGAAAAGCGAACTCTAGAGAAGCTCCTGGGTACAGAGGCGTATCTAGGGTATGGCACCTATGGCTCGTGCCATAGGCGCCATTTGAAGGGGGCGCCAGTGAGTGGCTTTCAAACGCCGTCTTTTTTTTTGATGCGGAGGAGAGAGAGGGGAGCCTAGCAACCGCTCGGCGCCCCTCGCTCTCCCCTGCATCAAAAAAAGAAGACAGTGTTTAAAAGCCGCTCGCTGGTGCCCGCTGCTTCACTGCACGGGCGCCGAAATATGACGTCATATTACGGCGCTCAGCAGTGAAGCAGCGGGCACCAGCAAGCGGTGCAGGATGACAGCAGCATCGTGCTCCCGTCGCTGGACTTCAAGGTGAGAGAACTATGGGGAGGGTATATAGTGGGTAGGGGGGAGGGTATATAGTGGGTAGGGGGGGAGGGTATATAGTAGCTAGGGGGGGAGGGTATATAGTGGCTAGGGGGGAGAGGGCATATAGTGGGTGGGGGGGGAGAGGATATATAGTGGGTAGGGGGGGAGAGGATATATAGTGGGTGGGGGGAGAGGATATTTAGTGGGTAGGGGGGGAGAGGGTATATAGTGGGCGGGGGGAGAGGGTATATAGTGGGTAGGGGGGAGGATATATATTCCTTCAGTGCTGAGATCACAAATGAATTTCAATTGATCTGGGTTTGTCTGTTGATCTATACCTGCTATCGGCAGCAGGGACTAATATTTATATATATATGGGCAGCAGGGGCTAGTAAATGGGTTTTAGATATTTGGGCAGGGGCACAATTTCAGTGCTTGCCATAGGCGCTATTTTCAGTAGATACGCCTCTGCCTGGGTATACAGTACATATTGGTCATACTGAATGTTTGACTATACGTATTAAAATTATACCAAGACACAGTCATTCCTTCCCATGCTAAATATATATTTTGTAATTATGCCCACATTTAATTGTCTTATTTTAAATGTGTTTTTTGTCTTTAAATCTAGGCTGTTTTCTACGGCATGCTGTTTGCTTTTATCTACCTGGCATTGCAGAAACGTCAGGTTCTCTCGGAAGGGAAAGGAGAACCTCTCTTTTCTACTAAAGTTTCCAATGTATTATTATTTGTGTCCGTGGTTTCATTTTTGGTGAGTACACCCAGCCATATTTAGCTTACAAGCATGGTTTTAAACGCTTTTGTGTAACGTTTCACTGTCTTTTATTTAGACGTATTCAATTTGGGCCAGCAGTTGCAAGAACAAAACTGAATGCAACGAGATGCATCCCTCCGTATCAGTCGTACAGGTATTACTTTATATCACTTTTCACATGTTTTCATGCTTGTGCTACGAAACAATGCAGCTTTTATGTTTTTAGTCTTAAGACAAACTAATCATGTTTACAGAACACTTTTTGAGGGGCAAAATACACCCTATTTAAAAAAAAATCCTTTTAAAGATGTGCCTTTTGTCTCTTCAATATAGTTGGGGTTGTGTAGAGATATTTCTAGAGAGGACATTTGGCCATGATCTTCACCCTACAAAGTACAAGAGATATGTAGAATAAAAAAAAAAACTAATTGTAATTCTACTCCCTGACCTAAAAATCCGCACGTACATCCCTAAGGCTAGGTTTCCACTTGGTTTTTTTTTGCTAAAAACGCCCATAAAAACGCCAATAGCGCCACCTGCCGTTTTTTTAGTGAAAAAACGCAGCAGCCAGATGTTAGCTGTTCTTCAATAGGAAATCGCACAATGCCATATCCACTTGGCGTTTTTCTGTTTGGCGTTTTTTCAGTCCTCTTTGGCGTTTTTCTGCTTTTTTGGGCTCTGTGGCAGTTTTTCAAAATCGCAGCATGTTGACACTCTGGCGTTTTTTGCAAGGAAATCTTGGCGTTTTTCTCCAATAGAAGTCTATGGGAGAGAAAAAACGCCATGAAAAAGCCATGTGGGTTTATTGCCTTGGCGTTTTTTATGGCGTTTTTTCCACAGTTACAATGCAGAGGATGGACCCGGTATCTGTGTGTCCTACGAGAAATAGGCTGGAAACAAACAGTTTCACACAAAACAAAGTTCATATTGAATTCTACACCATTTGGAACAAACATGCCATTACAAACAAACCAACTGGATCCTGCGTGCCAAAAGCAACAGCAAACAATTTGCACCATCATTTGGGGCCAATCTTCCTAGAGGAGCAGACATTCGGAATAAAGCAGGCCTTACAAACCACAGAAAAGAGACAAAAGGGTCCGCCGGGGCGTTTAAGTAGAACTCTACCAAGTAAATGACATCAGGGGGCAGATACTTGCCGTTTATCCGAATCCCTTTTAGCTGGGTGAAACTTCTAACTTGTAAAGGCTGGAAAAACTGCCTAAGGTCAAAAAAAGCAATTTCCACAGAAAGGCTAAAACGCCAGAAAAAACTCCAGAAAAAAACGCCAAAACGCAGGAAAATGCAGTGGCAGTTTTCTTGGCGTTTTTCATCAATAAAAAAAACGCAGGACAAAAACCCAAGTGGAAACCTAGCCTAAAACCTCCCAATTAGACACGGCTTGTAAGCGCATTGTTTTATGCCAACATTCTAATACATTTGGCAACAAACCAGTACTGAAAGATTTAAGAATCCTTTTTTATTATTATTGCAGATCTTAGCCTTTGTCCTCATCAGGAACATTCCGGGATACGCACGTTCTGTTTATAGTTCCTTTTTTGCCTGGTTTGGCAAAATTTCTTTGGAAGTAAGTAATATTGATTTAAATCAGAACATATTAAACTTGCATAGTTCACAGTCAAGGGTCTATTCACGAAGCACTAAGCTGAGTAAAGCTGGCAATCAAGTCTCCTTGGTGAACTAATCTATTTACAAAAGTCAATCCAACTACCAAGGTGATTTGCAATTCAAGTGCATACCAACTTGTCTATTCACAGAACGTTTAAAAAAAAAAAAAAAAAGTCTCCAAAAGGCAAAATTAACTTGGCAAATGAATTCAGCCTGGTAGAAAATTGCATGTTGTTAACTTGACGGTACTTGGCAAGATGCCATTCGTGCTGCTTTGTCACGTGCGGGTGGCTGGTTTTCAAATTAAGCTGGGCAAGTCGGGCACCCGTGGAACTCAATTGACAACTTGAACTTTAGCAAATTGGCCTGTCTGCATGTGTATAGGATGCCACCCTAAAGGAATACATATATGTTTTTAATATTGTGGTAATACAACAGATGTAACATACCAGATGCCAATGTATGTAGTTGTATGTAATACCTTTAAGGCCAACAGTTTTGAAAGATCCAAAAGAGTGTGGTTGATCCCTTTTCTGGACCAGCTATATAACTGCTTGAATCATTGGTGCTTTTTCTATAGTCCCTGGGTTGCCTGAAAAAACTCATGTTTCTGAATGGGATGTAGGTCACAAATAAATTGTATTTAACACCCTCAGTTGGCATGCAATTAGGGCTGAAACAACGAATCGATAAAATCGATAATAATCGATAACGGAAATCGTCGACGATTTCCGTTATCGATTAATCGAGTGATCGATTCGTTGTTGGCTCCTTTTACTTACCTCCGCGAGCGTTCCCTGCTTCCGCTACACGCTCTGCACTGCATGACAGATGTGACGCGTTCCGGAGGTAAGTATTCTTCATGTCTGTGCGAATCGCTCTGTGCGAGTGGCTCCGTTCGCACAGAGCGGTTCGCTCTGTGCGAGTGGCTCCATTCGCACAGAGCGATTCGCGGGGGTGGGGGTGGGGTTTCAGGGGATGCAGGGCAGAGTGGGGGTGGGGGTGCAGGGCAGGGTGTGAGTGTGGGGGCAGGGCAGGAGACTGGGTGCAGGGCAGAGTGGGGGTGGGGGTGCAGGGCAGAGTGGGAGACTGGGTGCAGGGCAGAGTGGGGGTGTGGATGCAGGGCAGGGTGTGAGTGTGGGTGCAGGGTGTGAGTGTGGGGGCAGGGTGTGAGTGTGGGGGCAGGGCTGGGTGCAGGGCAGAGTTGGAGACTGGGTGCAGGGGCACAGTGCAAAGTGCTGGGTGCAAAGTGCCAGGGCTGGGTGCAAAGTGCCAGGGCTGGGTGCAAAGTGCTGAGTGCAAAGTGCTGGGTGCAAAGTGCCAGGGCTGGGGCAAAGTGCTGGGTGCAAAGTGCCGGGTGCAAAGTGCCGGGTGCAAAGTGCCAGGGGTGGGGCAAAGTGCTGAGTGCTGGGTGCAAAGTGCCAGGGCTGGGTGCAAAGTGCCGGGTGCAAAGTGCCAGGGGTGGGGCAAAGTGCTGGGTGCAAAGTGCCAGGGCTGGGTGCAAAGTGCTGGGTGCAAAGTGCCAGGGCTGGGTGCAAAGTGCCAGGGCTGGGTGCAAAGTGCCAGGGCTGGGTGCAAAGTTCTGGGTGCAAAGTGCCAGGGCTGGGTGCAAAGTGCCAGGGCTGGGGCAAAGTGCTGAGTGCTGGGTGCAAAGTGCCGGGTGCAAAGTGCCAGGGGTGGGGCAAAGTGCTGGGTGCAAAGTGCCAGGGCTGGGTGCAAAGTGCTGGGTGCAAAGTGCAAAGTGCTGGGTGCAAAGTACCAGGGCTGGGGCAAAGTTTCTTGAACAGTAATAGTCCACCTCTTTTCAGAATATTTGGGGTTATTTTGTTTCATAAATATTGTGTTTGGGTTTTTGTACTTTGAAAATATTGTTTTTTTATTACATCATAACAAAATAAGAATGTTAATGTAAATTTTAAGTTGTTTTTTAACATCCAGTTCATTAAATTATTTTAAATAAACTAAAAATTTGCATATTGGTTTTTTTTATCCGATTAATCGATTAATCGAAAAAATAATCGGCCAACTAATCGATTATTAAAATAATCGTTAGTTGCAGCCCTACATGCAATACATACGTTTCATCGAAAAGAAACCCCAAAGAAAAGTCCTCACCTCAGTACGACCTTGGGAAGCGTTCTCCCGGCCCTTAGCTAGCATATCGTACCTTTTTAATGTAATAATGTAAGCATTTGTTAATGATTTTGTTCTCTTCCAGTTGTTTATATGCCAATATCATATTTGGCTGGCTGCTGATACGAAAGGAATATTGGTGCTAATTCCTGGAAATCCAATGCTGAACATAATCGTTAGCACTTTTATATTTGTGTGCGCGGCGCATGAAATCTCTCACATAACCAACAACCTCGCGCAGATCTTAGTTCCCAAGGATAACTCTGCACTCGTGAAGAGGCTTCTGTGCATGGCTGGTTTCTTTTTCGGACTTCTTTTCTTATCAGCCTTCCAAAATTAACTGGATATCCTTTTTACGAGATAGTCCCAGAGCTAGAGGAGCTATATCAGCCTAGAATCATGGATGTCGCGAGGCGATGGTATATACATGGATGAAGACTTTTTGTACATAATTTGCATATACAAAGAAGTTGTTCTGATGCTGTTATCGGAAGGCTTTTATTAGCAGCACTATACAGGACATCGCATTATGGGTTTTTTTGTTTTTCTATAAGAAAATGACTTTATGTTTGTATGTCTATTTGAAGAGGGACTACACGTAAAGATATAAGGTAGACGTTTTCAGACAAAGCGGAAGGAGCTGACCAGTGAAGCTGTGAAGAAGGGAAATAGATGAGCCATTGGTTTGCGTGGTGGCCTTTATTACTTACTGTAAATGTTTTAAAAGCGACTTGCTTGTGAAATGTGCAATTTTCTGCCCGTGAAGGTAACTGTCAAAAGGTAATCTCCATTGATTTTGATTTTGAAGCTATTGCTTATTTTTTTTTTTTTTATTTCATTGAATGGTTGGTTATTTTATGTGTTGTCTGACCTTTTGTGTGTGTGATGTAGATATTTATTTAACCGATTCTATACATCAGGCAATGATCTTGCTTCCTGGATGAAGAGACATGTTCCAAGGCTTCTCCGCATTTCACCTCCCGCTATAAGACACGATCACTTTTATTCATTTTATTGAAATATTTTTAAAGCATCCCTTTGGCATATTGCTTTAGAAAAGGCAAAAAAAAGTTTCTAAGAAGAGTTAAATATATTATATTCCTTAAAGGGACCCATTACCTATCCAGTATTTTCATTATAAGGGGCTTTTTGGTAAAAGTGATCTTATCATCATAGCAAGTTATGGGATGTTCCATCGCTTGATATGATGATCATACCAGTTTTTGAAACTTTGCACCAGAAATGTTTTTTTGTTCTCGCCTTAAGGCATACAATGCTTGTCATCTGAGTGTATGTCCTCTTTACACTTCAATCCACTCACTTCTAAAAAAAAAAAAAAAAAAAAAAAAAAAAAATACTTAATATTTGTTTATCTCCAGCCGGTGGAGTCTTCAGATGAAGTTGATACCTTTTATTGTTCCAACATAGAAAAAGATGTAACCTTAAATAAGCTTTCGACTCCTCAGTGCATTGCATTGACTCCTGGCGCAATAAATGTTATCAACTAAAGACTCCAACCTGTGCTTGAACTAATACAGATAGATCTTTTTTTTTTTTTTGTTTGTTTGTTTTTTTACTTCTCCAGCTAATGAACTCAAATATTGTGTATAAGACGTGTATTGTGAAATTTCTCCGCATGATTCAATGTATATTTATAAATTCAGGCTCCTGCACCTGGTATAGTGGTTTGTTGGCAGTTTTTTTGTTTTTCCAGTTCTTCATCTGGACAATAAGTTATATATTTTTCCCCGAAAAATGTTGTAGCCTTGTATATGAGCGTATACAAGCCTTCCGGCTCATTTGCCCCTGGTGGATGGGCTCAGAACCAGCCAGAGTGCAGAAGGGGTTTCTTCTCTACATGTTGTTTGACATGGTGGCCACCATCAAAGGGCCTACCATACGTTTGCCATCTATCACTTGCCTTCCATTCAAGGGCAATTTGCCCTAATCTCGGTCTGTCTGTTGGCGGTATTCTGAGAACTCTTTCACCGTTCTCTCATGTTTCATGTATGCCTGACAGACACGTTATCGTTATCCCAGTACATTGCAGCCTTCACATCATGTGGCTGCTTATAGAAGTCTTTCCACCCAGGCCGGTGTTTAATCTGATCTGAATAATATCGTTTTCTATTTAAAAACTTAAAAATGCAGTAATTTAATATTATGTTTAAATCTACGTAATCGGTTATCCTGGATATGAGGTATATGTGGGTACAATCAAAATATACTGCCATTATTTTATTTTAAATAAATGGTATTTGGGTATAATTATTTACAAACAGGCAGCAGCAACACTATGAAACACTCTGTATTATGGGTCTGTATTTTTCCATAACATGCGACAAAGAAAATAGCAACGCTATAAAATGTTAGCATGCCTTTGGGAGTAAGAAGGATTGTTCTAAGACTAAAAAGTGATAGAGGTTATTAGTGTGAATTTTGTTCTATTGTATAAACTTGTATGTTGCTTGTGCACGCCCAGGATTTTCTTTTGTTGCAAATTGCACGTTTTATTATATTCTGCATAAAAAAAGATCATAGACGATACATAAACATCATTACAATTTAATGTGATCTTTTAGTCCAAGAATATATAAGGTAAGGTAATATAAGGTAAGAATCTAGTCAGGAAATTTATACCTATTTCTTATAGCTGCACAAATAATGGTCCCAATGACACGTGTTTACTTACATAGATCAAAGGATTGCGTGCATAAAGGTGATAGGAATTGTTTATTTTCCTTTTACAGTTTTTTAGAAGTTGCAATTTTCAATGCCTAGAGCATTGACAATGCAGCTGTTCTCAGCTTAGAGAGCAAAGCCTCTTCTTTATGTTTGGTGTCATGCAGCCAACTTACTAAAATAATTATACCAATACATACCTGGGAATCCTCTGGGATAGACCTGGATTCTCCAGGTGGAGCCCGGCTTCACTGGGTCTCTCGGTCAGTTTCTTTGTTCTCCAGGCAGTGGAGAGTGACGTTTTAACAGACCCGCTCCTTGCCCACGTATGCCCAGACTCCACCAACTCCCTACCTTCTAAAGGCTGTCTGGGGCTCTCCCCCCATGTGACTAGCCCTGACCGTTCAGTAAATCACTCCTTTGGAAGAAGGAGACCTTCCGGTCTCCCAAAGTGTGTACTTATGGGCACTCTATGCCATTAACTTCTTTATACCTTTTTCAGTCTGTAGAGAAGCATTATAGATGGGGAAACACTTTGTTTTATGAATTATTAGAAAACGCTTGACATCTCCACCTCTATTTTCTATAATTCATGGAAAATGCTGTGGAGGATTGTCATAAAATGATTGTGACTCTTAGTAGAGAGCGCTTTCATGTTGCCTCATGCCTATTGTAGACATTTCAGACAGACGTGTTTACTGACTGATGTTTTTAATAAGTCACATTTCTTTCAAGTGTCACATTTCCCAACATCACTAATCAAATGTGATCCCGTGTCCCTTTATACTGTACAGACCAATAAAATAACGTTCAGTGCAGACAACAAGGGCTCGTTACAAAAAAATGCTCTTCTCAGATAGTTTATATGGAATATGGATCTTTTTTTTTTGATTTGTCATTCTTTTGAGCATAGGTGAGGATATGTTTTTTTTTTATTGTAAATAAATGTTTGCATACAGTTTTAATGGTGTATCATTTACATTTAAACGGTCTGAGTAACATTTATAGGAAAGCTAGTCCGGTGTTTGTTACGATTTCCCATATTTAAATGTGCTTACAATTTTTATTAAACAAAAGAATTATTGCTCCATATATCTTTATTTTTACAGAGTTACCAATAATGGCAACGGGGAAGCAACATGGTCTGTAAAATTAATGGTACCATTTTATTTTTGTCATATCGTTTTCATTGAAACAAGCTACATATTATAGCAAATAATTACGTGGATGGTTAGCCCATACATTAAGCAAGGATAACCCATAGGTAACTCCTCAGATATATCATACAAGCCTTAGCCAGCCTTTGTAATAATAATAATAATGACATTTGTAATTATAAAGTTTCCAGTTGTCTGCTTGTGTTGCATATTCTTAACACGAAGTATAAACATGTATCGTGCTCTGTTCTCGTTTTTACAAAAGAATATATATATATATATATATATATGTTTGAAAAGTGCTTTTAGCGCTGCTATTTATTTTTGTTGATGTTTTATTTATTTTCTCTACAGCCATTCATATTATAGATATAAGTTCTCCACTTTCACTGCGTATTGTGAAATCTGTACTTAAATTGTTTGGAGCTTTTTAAACCTTTTTAGACAGTTTTGTTTCTCCAGCCTCTGAACCGTTTACTTTTCTAGGCCACTTTTTTTGCGTGAATTGTCTTCTTGTTCTTCACAAATATGAAGGATTCTCATGTAGGGTATAACGGCATTGGAACCTCTAACCATTTTTAATACAGTTAAAACATTTAACATTTTGGCCTCAATTATTCTGCGGGCATTACGTTTAGCACGTCAAAATATGGATATCGCTTGTTTATTAGCTAGACAGTGGAATAGACTATGATGGCTGGATTTTGTGTATTTTTTTTCTTGTGATGTTTTGTATGTTTGCTATCTTACAATAACTTGTTATCTTGTTCTAACAGACCACAATTAAACATGGGATATACCTCTTATATACCTTATCGGATTGTTTTCTGCTTTAAGGATTTTTTTTCCGCAAAGTTTTAGTTTCAGAGTTTTAATACTCGGGTTCCAGTGTTGCACTGGATTTATTACAACAGGTATGTAGAAGAAGAAGTGACAAAATAGCCAAGCTATTTTATTTATAAGTTGTATACATTTGTTTAAGGCTTATTTACATGTGTGTGTGTGTGTGTGTATGTATATGTATGAAATATTGGGAATCTGCTATAATTTAATATAAACATTTTAATACAAAGTAAAATGGATCAATATCTTATTCCTCTGAATTCAATCTTGTGGAGCGCTATTTAAAATCCTTAATGATGGACTTGCTTGGGTAAAGAAAGACGGGTAACTGAAGCAATATGTTGTGTAAACTTGTATTTCCCCTGTGTAATAAACCTCTTGAAAACCTTCGTTTTGTGCCGGTGTTATTTGCTATTAGTTTTAATTCTGCATCATTTGCAAAGCCAGTTGACAAAGAACGCATAGCTCTGAGCTGCACATTTTTGTAGCTATTAATGTGGTTCATGCGTAAGGCGGGTCCTTCATGCTTGGGCTGAAACTGGTTAATATTATGGTTCCACTCAGTGGCTACCTAATTTAAAAACAAAAAAACCCACAGTTTATATGCATACATAGATCCTTATTGTACCTAACTCTGTAGGGCCAGAAGATCATGATCTTCAAAGGGCTTACCAGAAGAACCTGTCCTCAACACCCTGAAGATTCGTTAGAGCCTCTCATAAGCTAAGTCAGTTGATAATCTTTGCATTTGCAAACTTGTTTATAGTTTTATTAACGAAGCAGGCTTTGCTTTTACATGCCCTTAAGCAAAGGGTTCCCTCTGTATTGCCCCAGAGGGCAAGTTGGGTCAGCTTGTACCCCAGCACATGAGCTCAGTGAGATTCCTGGCTTGGCCTACTGTATGGGGGCCTTACCTACCGGTACATTAAATAAAATCTGTTACTGAAGAGCTTGCATTAAAATAAACTATGATACATTAAAAGGCTCTCGTTCCTCTGAAAAGGAGTGCCAACCAGTCACTGCTGCCAAAGTTATAAATATACACACAGCCAACGCAGTTAATAAATACAAATAAAGCTTTGTTTAAAAAATGAGTTTATGGGATGTGGCTAATGTCTAAAGAAGAGGCAATCATCCTGTTATTACAGAGACAGAAGTATTTTACCTGCTGCGCAGTCATGCCTACAGAAATAACGCCAGTAAACTAGTTTGAGAATAGTAGAATCTGTTCTGAGTGTAAGAATTCTTAATGGATGGGATGATGAGGGAACTTCAATCAAATGGGACACAAAACTTAGCCTTTTATTGTAATTATTGATAACGCGTAGGCAGAATTGTAGAAGGCGATGAAACTCTTGTTCCAAAGAGGAAAAAATAATTTTAGTATGTTCCCGTCTCCAGGATGAATGATTATAGGCTTATAGGGCCGAGCTAATATTTTTCAGACCGGATTTCAAGTTGCATAACAGCAGCTTTGCCATACGTGTGTGTCGTTATGGATGTGCTCTGTAAAATATGCACAACTGTCTTAAATAAATACACTTTTCTACACACAGGCATAACTAGAAACCACAGGGCCCTGGTGGGAAAATGTCCCTGGGCCCCCCCAATACCTGGTATGTCCCGTCATTGCCTCCAAACAACTTGTCTGTGCCTTCTTTGCCCCTTGCTCCCATTCCAACTCTCTGGCACACATATACAAACACACTTACAAAAATTACACACACTCATACTCACTAACACACTACTACACATTAATTCTAACACACAATCCATCTCACACCACTTACACATAGATTCACACACACAATTACACCTCCCTGCTCACACACACACACACAGTTACACATGCATGCTCACACACACAAACAATCAGGGCCGGCCCAAGACATAATGCCGCCTGGGGCAAAGTTTAAAATGCCCCCCCCCCATTATCTACCCTTCCTCTCCCTCCCTATTATCTACCCTAACCCTCCCCCCCTTTGTACTTACCTTTCAGCAGTCCTGTGGCGAGTCTCCCTGCTCGGTCTCGGTGCCGGCTTGTGATGCTGAACGCGGGAAATGATGTCATCTTCTGGCGCTCAGCATTACAAGCCGGCACCGAGACCGAGCTAGAGGGCTCGCAGAGGAGAGGGGCGCCGAGCGGGTACTGACAACTTGGTAAGCGAAAACCACTCGGCGTCCTCTCTCTCTCTCCCCTCCGCTTTAAAAAAAAAAAAAAAAAAAAAAAAAAAAGGGCTTGGGGTGGCAAAGTGCCGCCTCTTCAAAAGTGCCGCCTGGGGCAGTTGCCCCACTCGGCTCCACGGTAGGGCCGGCCCTGCACACAATTACACATCCATGCCAACAATCACACAAACAATGAGCCTCTTACCGCTCCTGCAGCTCGCTATCCGCCTGCTCGCACACTGGGCAGACAGCCTAGATTTCACCGCAAATACACTTCTGCCCCCTAGAGGCAGGGGCCCCATTGCAGCTGTGACCACTGTAGCTATGCCAGTGACTATACAATTCAGTGAAGTGAATATAATTTATGCTTTTGATATAGGTGATTATACATTGTATGCAAGATCAATTCTATGAATTAGAAATCAGGGCTAATCATCTACAGTGAGTAGTGATTGTTAGAACATAGACCCTTTTGATACTTAATTGTAAGACAATTATGAAACATAAACTGAATATAATTTAAAAAGTGATTTAATTACACTTTTCGTTGTAGCTAATGAAAAAAAATTCTATGGCCAACAGTAGAAAGACCAATGAAGGAAGCCGCCAATATACTGAAAATGACACTATTAACAAAGAATTGAGTCCAAAATTACTTTTTATTTATTGAAAAAATTTACTGAAATGATAATGCACACATCTGCCCGGTGTGGTATTTGCACTGTATCTTATCTATTACTTTGTGTTTTTCTGGCATAAGGTGCCTAATGTAAATTTGGGTACTGCAATTTTAACAGAAATTAAGATTATCAGACACTGTAAAACCCAGACTAAATTTTTAGTTAATGAAGCCACATCAATAATGTTTTCTCATATTTTTTAAACATTTTATTACAAAAGTCACATATGCCCTTTATAAGAAATATGTTAATGTTGGCCTATACTTTGTCAAAATGGTGTCTTGCTAAGTGGAAGATCACAGCATTTGTATCAGGTCACTTGTTTTGGGTCATTTCCTTTAAACCAAATTCAACATCTGCTGTCTGAAGTCTGACTGCCTCGATTTGATGGATTTTGAGAAGCGCCCATCGGCCTCCACCCAAGTTGCAAAAAGATATATGGGTGTCCTTCAAAAACAACCCTCGCCAGCCTTTCCATATAGAGGAATCACCCTGGTCCTGTATGTCTGGAAATTTAGTGGCTTTCAGTCTCGCTTACTGACCTATTACCAAGCTCAACTTGCAGTAGTTGGGCTTCCATAATCATCAGGGAGTCTGGATTGTGCTTGAAGATTCCCGTAATCAGAGCTGATTAGCGGGCGTCTGGGTCAGTGTTTAATTTCTGGGCAGATGGCTTGCTGTGTATAACGGGTCCACCGCCTGCCGAGGTCCTCTTTATGTCTATTGGAGGGTAGCTTTGCGCCTGCGTGTTTTTTAGCCTTGCCTCTTTAGCTTAACCATGGCCTCTTTTCACCTCCTATATGTAAGAGGAACTTTGACTTGTCTGTCTTGGGAATTTCCCGGGAATGTTGGTATATAGAGTGACTTTAACGCAAACTCTCCCGCCGACTCCTGCTTTACTGACTAGGCCTCAAGTGTATCTTTAAATCTTTCTAGTTTGTTTTATACAGGTTTTCTTTTAACAGGTAAAGTATGGTTAAAGGACCAATCTAATGTCCCATACAGCCCCACCAATGATGTATGCATATTAAAGTACTATTTAAGTACCTTAATACACATTCATTAACCTGTATGGGGGAAAAAAGTATTCACCTTTAGGAGAAGCTACAGCTCCAGAGCATAGTCGTGTTTTCACGCCACACATTAAAGCTTATATGATGGATAGACTGGGATAATAAGACCCAGCACAGGTTGACTAAAATAGTTCAGAAATTATATCTGAAACTTTAAAATGAAACAAAGCATTTATAACTTAAAGCGTCAGTTTTGCCTAAACATAGTATACTCTTATTAGAAGACACCTATACATAGGACCACAAATGTATAAGGGGCTGCCTATCATTGGTCCAAGAGGTGTGTGTGTCAAAAACTAGAAATCTGATATAAATGTTGGAGAGAACACAGAAAAAACGTAAACTGACACTGATATGAATAATACCTGTATTATAATCGCTGCCTGGTCATTCCAACCAATCAGAATACAGACTAGAGCTCCATGAGTGGCAGAAAAAAACACTTTTTAATGGTATTTGGTTCTTCTATAATGCAAAAAAAAATAGGCAAGTACTAAACTAATGTATGTACTTTAACATCTAAGCCTGCTGTATTTATATATGAGCAACTCATGTTTAGGGAGAACTCCCACCTTAAATGAGGCCATCTGTCCACCCGTCACCCAGCCCTTACAACTTATGTCCCTGATGATGCAATAAAAGAACAGGGACCAGCGGATGGAGAGTTATTTTCTTGAATTTAGAAAACAAATAGTTTTACATTTATACAAAATCTCCAAATTAAAATTATAGCTGCACGCAAGTAAAGGGTAAATGTGTAAGCAGATTGTGGCACCAAGACAGCCATCACAAGCCATGCACAATCCTATTCTGTACAAATATTGCACAATTTCATTGATGAGTAAATGCTGAGTGTGTAATTCCTTTTCCGTTATAAATTCATCGCTTCCGTCAGTTTTCTTTCTTCAGGGATACCATTTACCTGTTGAAAATATTAAATGATACAGAAATACCACTTAGCTACACATTCAACACATACACGACATGACGCGACCAAAAAAAATCAAACAATCCAGCCTTTTATATATTTTTCTTTAAATTGTAAAGATACTTTCTCGCGTTCTAAGACATACCGTGATGAGTTACTATACTTGCCTCAAATCTCTGAAAGGTTGTCATACGAAATTCTCCTTTGGTTCCGGCAAGCAGTTAACAAAGAGGAAAAGGCAATGAAAACCTTTCATTCTTAATGCACATTTCCTTCGATAGAAGTGCGGTGGGTATTGAGCAGGGGTTACCCATCCTGTGTGGCACAGATTCAGAAATCCTTGTTCCTTCATTATCAAGTGGCCGTTCCCTGAATTCTGTCAGGCAGTACTGCCAAATTTATTGCGCATGTGCATGATGTTCTTCAGTTGAGAATTTGGTTGGTCAAAGATTAGGTGGGAATCATGGGAATCAAAGCTAAAGGGTCACCAGTTTGCTATAAAGGAATCGGTAGACCAAACTAGGTTTACAGATGAGTTTATCTAAAGAACGGGACACATAAATATACTCTTCAATAAGGATAAGCTTTTAGGGCCTCATTGGCCTCTTCTGTAGATGGTATTGTTTTCATCTGAAGGTCTGAAAATGGTATCACCTTCAGCTATGGGGTATATGCAGTGCTCCTCGGATCAATATATTGATTTTCCATCATGTCCCATCTCTACAAACAGTACAGCAGTACAGCACTTACTGTGATACTGACCTGCATTCTGCTGCTGTGGTATTTGGGTCTGATGTGACGCAGTCCTACAAAAGACAATCAGTCAAGAACCATCTAATAAGCCCAATCTTAAAATGTTACATATAATCAATTTGTATCTTTGGCTGCTACCCAGTCCATAGTGCCTTAACCCTCTCAAACATTCCTCCATTTAGAGGCAATGAGTACAAGCCTTATGAGAATAACCACTTTTATTCTTTTCAGGTGAATACACTGGATTTGATACAAAACAATTGATTTGGTTCTGTGAAAATGACTATTTTCAGATCACGCCCCAGTTCTTCTGTCTCAGCCTGGGATAGCATTTGTGGTAACATCACTTATTTATTTGTTGGTTTTTATGTTTCTGTAAAAGTGCAGGGCTATCAAATAAAAAATATTTAAAAATAATCATGCCGCAGAACTTCTTAAGGCACATTGGATTTCAAATATATATCTTGGTGGGCTGGAAAAAAATAGTGTTCTAAATGGCACAGCACTGTTGACAGAGCAATTTGAACATCCATTTTTTTTTTATTATAAATGTTGATCAGATCCCTTGGAATAATATGCTATGCGCACTACCTTATCACAAAGGAAAAAGAATCAAGCCAAGATTTTGACCCACAATGATACAAATTATCAGGTCTTCATTATGGCACAGAAGGAAATGGCAGGATTGGTTGGTCAATTTTCTTTTGTACCCTGAAAAAGACATGATCGTTTATGAGCATATCAAAGCTTTGTCTGGACAGCTGTGGTATACGATGTCCACCGCAGGATACAAGGTACCAAAGTGAACATACCAGATGATGCTGTCTGCAAGTCTTCCAGCCCCCAACAACTCTAAATTTAAACACAAAATGAAACGGATGGCTGAGCTTTAAATTCCCTTGGATACTTACTGTTGGGTTTGCATCAAAGGCATGCTGGTGTTGTCATAGTTGTCCATATGCATTGGCGGTACCATTTCTCCAGTCACTGGGTGGAACACGGGCAACGTTGAGAGAGGCCAGGCGATTTCCCTGTTCTTGGACATGTCGCGAAGCTCCTTAGTAGATTTTTGAATAGCGCTATGGTGCACAAGTTGAATACTGCAACAAAAGAAAATGTATTAAAATTAGTATTGTTATAATAAACATGTCATGTAGAAAATGGAGCAAAGCTCACAAACAAGTCACAATTGCAAACTCGCATAATCTTAATAGGACCCTTTGTACTATTCATTTATTATATGTGAACAACAAAAAAGAAGGGCCATACGGGATCAATACTTGTATAGAAGTAAAACTGAAAACTACAAGTGCACACTTACATTTTATTTTTAAAATAGGCAACAATAAAAAGGCAGTTTTTTTTAAATAAAAAGGATAGCAGTATATATATACTGTATATATACTATATATATATATATATATGTAAAACATTGTAAATATAAAATCTGAATATTCTCTTAATGCTTAATGTGTTGCTCTGAGGGGCAAGGGAGAAACAAGAGTAAGCTCCGTGCCCCCTAAGGGTACATTATTGCCGGGAGGCACTCGTTGGCTGTATTTGTTAAGGGATCTTGGGATCCGGTATTTACCACTTGGGACAGCAGCAACCGCCTTGATGACTTTTTAAATATCAGTTTTAAATCTCCAAATCCTGTATCTATGTAAATTTTACAAGCTTGTAATGGTTTTCCCTTCACATTCCATGTGTTTCCATCCATGTGGTATTGTAACAATTACAATTCTTTTCAAAGATCAAAGATCCAGCAGCTGCCATGAACTCTGTTATCGGCACCAGTAGAAAGTACACATGGCACCCCAGACCCTTCCATTAATCTGTACCTAATGAACATAGGCATAGTAGGGGTAGAAAAACTATTCGGACCCAAACAACTCATGAGAAATAATTATCTGGTTTTTTGTTGAACAACACACCAAGATTACAGAACTTTCCTTTACTTACTCTGACCACGGAATACGTCCTCTTACTTATCGATGCTCCAAAACATTTCTAGATGACCCTCAAGATGCTTCACCTAAAACAAGTGGGAACCTTGCACTTACATCTAACAATTTTACATGACAGAAACAACCAGGGCCAAGATAAACCCATCAGGGAATTACCCCAGACATCATTTTGGGGTTTAATGAGAATGTATGGAATATATTCTTGGATGTACTTTGAATATTCTGTAGTAAAATGATTGGGGTACATGAGTCCTTCTTCCCCAACTTTACCATTTTTAAAATCAACAATGTATAAAAATAACCTGTAATAATATTTTACAGTAGAAAAAAAAGCTATTACAAAAACTCCTAGGCCATATACCTTTTTAATGTAACTATGTCATCACGAGAGATCTTCCGGTATTTGACCCATTGAGGAAACAAAACTCTTGCGATAAAAGCAAACATTCATTTTAATACAGACTTGCCAATATTTCCCAAGCCTGAATGTGTAAACCCTTCAGATAAAACCTGTGTGAACTAGAAGCAGCTTTCACCAAAAGTAATTTGTGAGTCAATGTCGGAGTGAAACGTGAGACACATGGATGAGCCATGATAAGCTACGGTGAAGTGAGAAAGATTACGTGGCGACAGAAAATAACAGAGAGAAGACACTTACTCTGGTGTCTGCATGTTTCTCTTTTCCCTAGAAACAAAACAAAATGTATGAATTAAATAATAGCATTGAAATTGGAAGAACTCCTTAAACTATACATGAATGATGGATGCTACGCGAGCCATAAATGCTGAAACAGCTACTGATAACACAAAGCAGCGCATGTCAGCATTTACCATCATGAGCGGGATTCCGATATGTTACTCTTAGTAGATCCGAATTGTTTCTTTTAAACTAATTAAAATGCATTTTAATCTTAATATATAGACTATATATATATATATTCTTTATATATATATATATATATATATATATATATAATATAATACTTTTTAGTTTTTTATTTAAAAATTATTATTTATGTAAAAAAAATATACGAGGACAGATATGGAGTACGTATTTCTTTAGGCTGTCCTCTCTATCATTGCATTGCTTGTTATTAACTGGTAGTAAACTTATCCCACTTAGATCCCTGTTTATAAAATATACTTAAAGCACCAGTTTCTATGCTGTTGTGCTCCTTAGTGTCTTATTTATGTGTTTCTTTTTTCTAAACACTAATCAAGAAATCAACCTTTCTACGCTCACCTCGGAACCTATTGCTTTATATTCAACTAGAGTGTCAAAAACATATATGTTAATACTACTTGATGCTGAAAATCATATTGTGGAATAATATAGCAAATTATTCTTTACTATTGTAATAAAATGACAAAAATCCTAAACTAGAGGTAGCCAGCAGGTAACTACAATTCCCAAGATGCTCTGCAAGCCATAGACTTATATACTCATAAAGGTCCTCATTGGGAGTCAAATCGCAGGTTCGGATCTGAGTACGAGTAAGCTTTCATAAATCCCATTATAGACAAATGGAAGGACTTAGAAGGATGGAAATGCAGTGACAAGATATAGATGCTGAGAAAAGACTTACAAAGGATTAAAACACATATTTATTGGAGATAAACAGTATGACAAATGGGTGCGCACACTGTGAAAAAGGATGGTGTTTTTTTGCTACTTGCTGCTTTTCCAAATTCTATAATTCTATCGCACACATTCCAAGAAAATCACACAAGCCCACATCTAATTAGAAATCTGTACATTGTCTTAAACTGGACTGAAATATGAAAGCTGAGTTTTGCGTCTGGTAATAGTTCTGAAGGACATGAACGGTCAACAACTAACCTGGAAACTCTACACATTACTTTCAAGATCACTGGTCAACAAAATCTTACACAAGTATTAACCATCTGAAAGGAAGGAAACGGACGAGCTGCCATTGATAAAACCTTAACATGTCCCAAAGCTGGAGAAAGGGGAAGCAAATTACAGGCAAAGCACACAAAAAAATCATCCAAACCTTTGATGGTGGTCTACAGAACCTCACAGCTCCGCCATACTGCAGCACTCAACATCCAAAATAAAAGCGTAAAGAAAATCGCAATAACTCCCAAAATTTTAATTGTAAAGTTTTATGGAAGGCATTACAATTTTCATTATCAGTTAATTTCCAGGACTCCAGGAATATGTGTGCGCCAAGGTACCTAATATGTTCCAGATCTGAGTGGTCTTGATTACCTTGTTTTAATGCTAGCAGTTTCATACTAGGTGTCCAATACAATATGTTTTCGAGTAATCTTTAACGCTCTCTAGCTATAATTTTCTTCTGAATTGTATCAGATTGCAAGCTTCCTAAAGAATTTAGGTTTTTATAATATGCCTGAACAAGAAATGTAAGTAGCCTTGAAAGCTTGCAATCCGATGCAAATTTGCTTATGTAGCCTGCATGACTGTAAACCATACTTATCTGCAACACTTCAGAGATGAAACAGGCTTTTTGAGCCATTATACGTGTTATATAAATCTAAAATCTGGAGTCAAATCCCAAATTTCATTCTTTAAAGCCGGCAATTCCATAAACAACAAAAAAACATAAAAAAACATATTCACCACATATACTAAAAAAATAAATATAACTAAGTAATGCAGGGAAATAAGGAATGCAACAAAAACCTGAGCTGTATGGATTATATAAAGTTTTATACCACCGTCACATGAACAAGATAGATTTTTGATAGCCTTTAAGTTTTATTTCAATATCTTATAAAAAGTGCTATGCTGCAGCATATGGAGTACCTATTGTTCCTATGAAACACATCTGAGTGTGATGTGCTCTGTCTTTAAATGCACCGTTTAAAGCGTAAAAGATTTTGCCAACTGTAACCATAGCAACACAGGATTTGTTGCTCAGTGAAAACCACTTGGCCTATTCTGTCTGTCCAGTTTTTCTGCTGTAAGAACCTCAAACCTATATTCGGGATAGCAGTACGCCTATCCCCTGCTTGCTTAAATCCCTTCATTGTATTAACCAAATTAGTAATAGATTGGACTTCATTGACAAGTCATTGATAATATTTTGGGGATAAGTGTTAACTGGTTTCCATGTTTTCACAGAAATGATCTTCATAAATATGGTCAGGTGTATCACCTACCCTGGGAACATAGTGTCTGCCGCCCATAGGCCGAGACTTCTGCAATGAAGCCTTTTGTAAATTTTAATTTTCTCCAGTAACTATCGTACTTTGTGTAGAACCCCACGTAAAGCCAGATGAGTTACTCACATTCCTTCTCTCCTGCAGCACATTATATATCCCAGTATTGCAAAGAGCACCAGCGCAACTGCAGAAGGTACAGCCAACGTGATGAGGAATTCCGAATAAAAGTCTCTACTTTTGAGAGTTTGGGAAGGTGGTTTGTACTCCCCGACGTCTGGTAAAATCCCCTCTCCACGTACGATTTCTTGAGGGGTCAACACTTGCTTTGTTTTGTCAACCTAATACAAAAACACAGGAACGTCATGTAAAGTGTGCAAAATGATTATTTTGGCACTTAAGTGGAAGTTACATATACTGAGGTTAGAAAAAAAATCCATAAATCCATTGCTTGCAACAGTTCTGAGATATTTGTATGTATTTATCCAGGAGAAGAAGAACATAAACTTGTCTTCAGATCATGCTAAGTCACTTCTGTATTACAAATCCTGACACTTGTTAGTAAGAAAGAATTTAAAAGTTATGCAGAAATATACCGTGTTCTCTTTTTGAACTTTGTTAATTGTCGAAAGCCCTTTGTTGTTGAAATTGCTTAATTCCAACAAACCAAGTGTCCTTCATAGAGCTGAGACTCGATGTATGCTTAACAATGTCTTGCGGTAGGAGCCAATTCTGTATCATGTCCAGCAACATGTTTCAGTAAACGATTGTTGGCCATATATAATAATAACTTATAGCCATTATTAGTATTCTGAGCATAAAGAAAAAAGTTAACTGAAGTATTTTGAAGATGAAAATCTCATTATACATCAATATTAATTAATTCTGACAATATCACACTTCCATTTTGCCAGGTGTTCAAAAAGCAGATGTAACTACAATGTACAGTATTAAAAAAGCCTGCGAGGTATGGGAAATGGTACAAATGGATAGGTTATCCTGTTTTACCATGAAAGAGAACAGTTTGCCCTTAGTAGACAACCTTCAAAGTGCCATAGGGAGCGCAAAACAATGCTCACAGGGAAACATCTGATAGTGTGATGTTAATTGTATGCAACTCAAACTGTTCTATAAATGGATTAACCAACAAAAATATACCAGAAGCTACAAGGAATATTAGTTCAAGAATGTAATAAAACTTGACATTCATGCAAGTCTCCATTTTCAATGTAGAAATGGAGATTCCAAAAGAATTACCATATATTACACAGGTAAAAAGTTACTGTTTTTAAACATAAATCTAAGCAATTTTTCAAAGAAAAAGAATAAGAATTGTAGGTGGGGGTTCCATGCACAATGTATATTAAGTCTCTCACCAGTGAAATTTTGCACCAATCTATTTGGAATTGAGCTCGAAACTTCTTATCACAGGTTATTACAGGCTCCATCTCCTGGCTACATCTAAGCTGGTTTTGTGGGTTTTCAACTTCTCTTAAACAAGAGGAAAAGGGGACATCTGCCCCAACCATGACATAGACCCTATTAAAACAAAGGTTAATTACAGTTAATATAAGCTTTTCAACAAATAAAAGAAAATCATTATATGTTGGGCTGATTTTCACTAGTTTTATGACAGTTTGGAAACACAACCAGACAAGGGAGCCAGGCCATTAGCTTCTTTCCCTGCAACCAAGAAATTGAACTGTGCTCCTCAACATGCATCAGACTCATGTTGCATTGATGATCATGGAACCATAAGCATATACAACTTGAAATGACAACAAAACCCAAGTGACCAGATAAAGATAAAGTTGTAGCCTTGGTTGTATAATGATTATATATAAAGTCCTGTTGGACAGTTCTTAATTTAAAGTTCTACTGGATTGTGAGAGTATGCCATCATGTCCAGCTGTTGTGTAGTATACTCTCAATCGTTGGCTAATGCCAACATCGGCTTCCCCGATGTTAATGTTGAAGTAACCCAAACCTATGTATATGCTCCTTTGTTAATGCAATAAACTGTTTCCTCTGTCAGCTTACATGTAGTAATATTTAACTTTCAGGACATTGATGGCAATTTTCTAAAACTGTTTAATTGTTTTTCCTAACATCTTAAACTACTAGAAGGTGAAACGGGTCAATCAATTGGCGATGTCTGTTAGAATCAGCATCAAACAGCTAAGTATACCCGGGAACTTCCCAGGGTAGGCTACCTGGAGCTCTTTCTCTCCTGAGAGTGGCTTCAATAGGGGCAGGGTTAGGCATGTCCAAGAAAAAGGTTAGCTATATGAATGGCAGGGTTAGTCGCAATAGCTTTAAATGGGTTGGGAGTGGGCACAGCTAAACAACGCTCCCCTAATGCAGGAGAAAGAGGAGAGTGACCTGTCTTCCCAGGTATGCGACTGGGTCGTTCCATAAAAAGTTTTGGATTCACAGACATTTCTGCACAACTATATGTGTAACATTTTAAAATGATAAAACACTCAAAGAATCTAGGGACAGGGAAATGAATGGTTTCCATTTAAATGATCATTCTGGACCAAACGCTGTTCTAGGAAAATGCTGGTTCACCCAGGTGTTGCTGAAAGGGGACAGAAAACGCACAGAGAATTTTAAAAGAGAAAATCACTTTTCATTTGCAGCAAACCTTTTATGTCGCACTAAAAAGGCAGGTCAGCTTTTGTTACTTAATTACCGATGATGTACAATAATGAAAAGAAATAAGTCATGCATCTATATGTATCTTATGAGCTTATATAACTATAAATAACAACATACCAAAAACTGAGTGCAGTGAATACGTTTTGAATGGCCATGAATGTCGGTGAGTCATGTAATAAGTCTTCAGTAATAATAGGTTCTATCACATCCTGCACTTTCATGCAACCAATTATTTAGATGCTATTAATGCCTTTTATTCCAAAGAATAAAAAAGAAAATTACTTGTTTTTCCTTTTATAGCTAAAAAAACCCAAAGGAAGGAGGTATGGCACTGGTGAGTGAGGATTTCTTTTTTAATGTAATATTATCACCACCAAAAAATATGTACAATTTATTTTCAATGTGTTGCAAGGGGTTAACACAAGCATAAAACTAAGATCCCACTGCAAGCCTCTGAAATTATGTCTTTGCTTCCAACGTAACGTCAAAGTAATTTCTATGTTTCAACATATATTAGCAAGATGTTTTCAACATTTTAATGTCACCAAATTATCTAAACCAGTAGCAATAACTGACAATTCTTAAAGAAGAAAAATAACCAATGAAGAATATAAATTTATCTTCCAGGCATCCATCTTTAGTAGAGACTGTTTTTAATTACAACATTAGCATAAAAAAACTAATTAATGCTCAATATTTTTGCTAGTGCACCAAATAGAGGATACAATACTTTCATAATGAGGACATTAATTTATTTATTATTATTTTTTGCATTTTGGAGATCAGTAGATTTTTAGGGGGTTGAGTTCTAAATATTCTCCGGGACTGAAGTGGCAACTGGAAGCATGTATTTTATTTCTAGCATATATCATTATTATGAGAGTATTTTAATTAAATAGTCCATCACTCTCTGGGGCATTTTAAAGAAGTAACTTAAATCTGTCCTGTTTTCCCAGTTCACAATGCGCCTCCCAAAACTGTTTTGATCTACAGCCTTTTTTTCATGGACTCATAACTTCCCAAACAAGGAACAATAATAACAGATCAGACTTGGGCTAATGTGCTTACCCTTCTTTCATGTCATTGATGGGAAGCGGTACCCTGCCCCCTCGATCCAGGGCAGATGTGATATTTATCGCATTTAGACGTTCCGGTTGCCATACATTTTTAACTGCTCCAAGGAAGTCTCCAAGGATTTCACTAGCCAGCATTTCTTCAACATTCATATTTCTAATGAAAAACTCAGCCTGGTACGGATGTAGAAAATCTACGTAAAGAAAACCCCCAAAAAGGTGTGGTTATTAGGATAAGCTGCCTATCATTGTCAAACAGGCTAACATAAGATATGTTATTATTATTAGAATTCTTATTTTTTGTTTTATATAGCGCTATCATATTCCACAGCGCTGTACATTGTGTAAATAGGATATGACAATTAGTATGTAACATAGCAGTTAGACTAACAGAAAAAGCATTAACCGATGTTAGCGGGCAGTCCTGGCCATGTCCCGCAAGGGAAGGCTCCGGGTAGCCGGAGAGAAGAAGTCACCAGGTATGCTAATCTTATTAAGCAATCTCTATGGAAATGTCTAAAAGCTAAACATTCCGAAGCCTATGTTTAAAATCCCATAAATTGTTATGTTAATTCATCAAGACTATTTTTACAACGATAGCAAGTGATTGTTGAGTTTAATTATAAGCTATCAAATAAAAAAATGTGAATAGCGTTTATTACTAAGAAATACAGTTATTGATAAAAAGGTCTGGATTTATAACAAGCTTGTAAAAGGGAATGTGCTTTGGGGTGCCATTGGATTAATCTCATTTTAACTTCTGTTAACAGAAGTAATTTAATTTCCCTAAGTAAATAGACCCCACGGTGTTGAGATACTTTCTCGCATTATATAAAATTATACTGGTTTGTAAAAAAGAATATTAAGCCTTCCCCCTTTTGTAGTTTTCATTTATATCTAGTCTACTGCCTATAATTCTGGCAGGTTAAGAGGTTAATAATGCATTTCTTCTTTCCTTCTTGATGTACTATGTTCTTAGATTTTGTACTTAGATCTCGAAATATTCTTCTTCGGGGCTGGCCCTTTATAACCTTAGATAAACCACGTCTCAAATGCCTCTCCAGCATGCCCTTGATTGCATTAAGTTGTGGTCTAAGGCAGCTAATTTGCATATATGTTAACATTTTACTTGTTTTACAATGAGTGGGGGGCCAACGTAATGGGATGTTTTCCATTAGAGGAGTCTTTCGGCTAATAAATAGACAGCATGACCAAGGTTGACGAGGCCTGCTGTCACCTTCAGGTGCTGCCAGATGGTTGGGGGCCTCATGATAGTGTGGGAAATCGGTGGCAAAACCTTAGTACATTACTGTTTTTTGTCATTGCTGTAACAATACAATTTACATCCGAGGCAGAAATGCTTGACGTTATTGTTCCAAATATCTGAGATGCTGGCACAATAAATACGCATCATTCTATGCCTGAAGAGAAACTTAAAAGCTAATCTACAAATGTATTAAAATATAACTTTAAATAATACCGTATATCATTTATTAATTAATGTAACATGTTCATATCTCCTGGAAATCCAGCGCACATTTCCTTTCAATTCTCCAAATTTAAGACTGCTTGTTTTTCCTTACACCTGGAGAATAACAGCAGGGGGCGCTATTCCATTTGAGACAAATATTCAGAAGCATATAACAGTACATGTCAGATAGCCAATGGCAAAATACATGCAGATTCTGCTAAGAACATGCTGTATGTATCGTCTTTATATATACCGTATTTGCTCGATTATAAGACGACCCCCCAAAATCTGAATATTAACTTATGAAAAAAAAGGAAAAAGCCTGAATATAAGACGACCCTATAGGAAAAAAGTTTTAACAGTAAATGTTAGTCCATGTAAACTATGTGAACAACAATTTGTTTTTATTTCCTTTTTTATTTTTTCAACCTGCCCCCCCAGTTATGCACATCTGCCCCTAGACTTGCCACTCTGCCCCAGAAATGCCTTATACCCCATATATGCCACAGTGCCCCATGATATGCCTTTTAACCCTCTAAATGCCACTGTGCCCCATGATATGCCTTTTAACCCTCTAAATGCCACTGTGCCCCATGATACGCCTTTTAACCCTCTTTATGCCACTGTGCCCCATGATATGCCTTTTGACCCCCTATGTGCCACTCTGCCTCCAGAAATGCCTTATACCCCTATATGCCACTCTGGCATTTAGGGCGTTAAAAGGCATATTATGGGGCAGAGTGGCATATAGGGAGGTAAAAGGCATTTCAGGAAGCAGAGTGGCATTAAAGGGGTTAAAAGGCATTTCACAGAGCACTCTGCCTCCAGAAATGCCTTACACCCCCCATTTAACACTCCCCCCCCCCCCTCCAAATTTACCGGTGCTTCTGAGTTGGGGGGGGGGCGCATAACACAGGAGCATCTAGGTCCCCTGCATCTGAGCCCCCGGTGCTTAGTCCGGGCAGCATGTAGACCTCCACGCGAATCGTGTAGAGCTCTACACGCTGCCTGGACTAAGCACCGGGGACTCAGAAGCACCGGTAAGTTGGAGGGGGGGGGCATAACACAGGAGGATCCAGGTCCCCTGCATCGCTGCGGGGGATCTGGATCTTAGTCTCATAATCAGACCTATTTGAGGTCTGATTATAAGACGACCCTGATTATAAGACGAGGGGTATTTTTCAGAGCATTTTCTCTGGAAAAAACCTCGTCTTATAATCGAGCAAATACGGTATATTATTCTGGAATGGCTGAAAAATTCCACAAAAACTTTTTAAAAAAAAACTTCAAAAACTTCAAAAACACAACCTACTGCATCATCCTTATTGGCTTCTAATGGATAATGCACAAGATGAACTGCATTGTGCAACTTCATGTTATAAAAGTTAAGGTCGGCCGATGCCTTCCAATCCCAGGATCACATAGTAATTTACCTGGACACAAAAACTGATAAATATATGTTATACAAACTTTACTGTACACAATACAAGTTGTATTGGTTTAAATTTTTATCATCTAGGGCTGACAATTTTTTGGAAAAATCATCCTGGCTTCGGTAATACTTTATTTAGGGTTTTACTGAAACAGAATTTGACAGCGTTTAAGAACCAGTTATTTTTCCTGCTTTAATCCTTAATCACCAGTCCATAGTCTCGTTTTAGGCTCATAATAGCCATGTGCCTACACCATGCATGTTTAAATCTTCTCACTGTATTAGCCCCTACAGATTCTGATGGGAGGCTGTTCCACTTATGTACCACCTTACATTATTTCTAAGCCGCTGACCCTCTACTTTTAACTTATGGAATTGAGGTGTAAGACATCTCCTCCACTGAATCATAATTCCTTCCAGTAAGAAATGAGTTTTGGTATTAATTATTTGGGGTGCTTTTTTCATTAATGGCATTTACTTATTTATTATCATTTTATTACAGAAGATGTACCAGGAGTGGGGTTCAAGCCCACACGGATACACATCCATTGGATCTTAAGTCCAACGCCTTAACCACTTGGCCATCCTGGTACTCTTGGCTGTTAACTTCTTTTTTACCAGCTAACTAGTTTTATTAGTTCGGTAGCAATCATACTTACAGCTCAGGTGGTTGTCATACTTCCTTCCTGAAAGAACCCCATGTCTCTTTCATTTAATTTTTTGGAGCTTTTTTTCATGAATTACATTTACTTACTGGATTATGGAACCAAAAAAACTTCACTGAAAGGCCTGCCTGTTTTCTACATCATCCGTGATTGAAAAGTTTAAACTATATGATCTTCCAAATCTTTAGTTATCTTCCAAATAAGGAACTTCTTTGATCACCTAGCCATAAACCAGTAATAAAAAAAAACTTTTTTTATGGGGAATTCACCCAGAAGATGAAGGCAATGGTCTGATCTCTCCTCTGGGCTAAAGGAGTAGGTGTCTTGGACCTATTCAACAATTAGAAAGACAAAAACACTATAGTGCCTTATTCTACCCAAAATACTGTCGTCATTTTGGGGTTTTTTTGCAGTTTGCTGGCTAATTAGAAGTTCATCACAGCTTTGCATCCATTTGCCTCCATGACGATCAATGTAATCTCGAAAGATTGTATCTTAGAATGGGTGAAGTTGGCAAATGTTTTCCAACCTTGCTAACCATGTAACTATGATGATTTTTAATTAGCAAGATAGAGAAGTCACTGGTTACGGAAACTATAAATACAGTAATTACCGTATTTTTCGCTCCATAAGACGCAGTTTTTTTCCTCCCAAAGTAGGATGAAAAATCAGCCGCGTCTTATGGAGCGAAGATGCAGGCAGGGAGGGGGGGGGCAACAATATACCGTATTGGCTCGAATATAGGCCGCACTTTTTTCCCCCACTTTAAGACTTTAAAGTGGGGGTGCGGCCTATATTCGGGGTCTAGCGCCCGACGCCCGGGACGTGCAGTCCCGGGCGCCGGGCAGGCAGCGGGGTTAGGATACAGATCCCCCGCAGCGGTGCAGGGGACCTGCATCCTACTCCCCGATACGCTCAGACAGCCTCCCCTGCCAGCACTTCCCACGGGGGGGGGGGGTGCCGGCACGGGAGGTTGTCTAAGCGCATCGTGCGGATGCGTTTTACCTCTGCACCCCCCGCGGACTTACCGGAGCAGACTCCCGGGTGTCTTGCGGGGTCGGCGGGGGACGTCTACGCAATACAACTTCCGGTGCCGGATGTGCCGCACCGGAAGTTGTATTGCGTAGATGTCCCCCGCCGGCCCCGCAAGACACCCGGGAGTCTGCTCCGGTAAGTTGGGGAGGGGGGGGCAGAGGGGGACAGTGGCAGCGTATCTCGGGGAGGGAGGACAGTGGTAGCATATCTCGGGGAGGGAGGACAGTGGCAGCGTATCTCGGGGAGGGAGGACAGTGGCAGCGTATCTCGGGGAGGGAGGACAGTGGTAGCGTATCTCGGGGGGCGGGGGGGGGGCAGAGTGGCAGTATGTTTTTTGGTGCTTTTTTAAAGAAAAAAACTTTTTCTTTAAAAAAACACCAAACTTTTAGGGTGCGGCCTATATACGGGGGCGGCCTATATCCGAGCCAATACGGTACTCACCAAAAGTGTCCCGGACAGTCTCTGTCTCGCTTCGCCGTCCAGGGGAGGTCTTCATCTGGAGACCGCCGCCTCTGTCGCCGCCTCTCCTCTTCTCTGGTCCGTTGCGACGGCTAAGGGCGGACTGGATGGAGAGGACGGGGGGATTTGACGCAAGCGCCGTGTCACGTATGGCGCCGGCGCATGCGCAGTACGGCGCTTGTAGTCCAACTACACTTCCCATCATGTCTGACCAGCTTTTTTCTGTGCAGGCATGACGGGAGGATGATGTCCTTTTTTTATAGCCCATTTTTTAGCTCAAAATATTTTTTCCTTTTTTTTCTCCTCTAAAATCTAGGTGCGTCTTATCAGCAGGTGCGTCTTATAGAGCGAAAAATACGGTAGTTTACTTACCGTATGTTTTTGGTAAGTTATTTTATTACATCTCTAAAAATTGTACAGCGCTGCATAATATGTTGGAGCTTAATAAATAATGGATAATAATAACTGTAGCCATATTATATGGTGACAATGTTTATCTACTGTATCACTTTAAACCTATCTGCGAAAGACACAGATCACCCAAATATTTACAACACAGACGCTCACCTTCCGCGGACATTATGTTAATAATTAGGTTGTGCCTTGCAGTCTCAAAGGTTCTCCTGTTGTAGGCAGTTATCTATGGAGAAGACACAGACATTTTTATTAAAAAAAAAAAAACAAGGTCATACAAGGTCAATACATTATATGTAAATCACTTTTTACACCCTAGTTGATTATAATTAAAAGTGCAATATTTTTAATAGTTTTAAGCAACTATGAAATGATAATGGCAAAAACACAAACAGAACAAGTAAAAATGGAAACCTCTATTTAACACTTTTAGTTGGCAGTAGGTCAGAACCTTAAAAAAGAAAGAAATATACTTAAACATCAAATAATGTATCATGAAGATAAATTATTTTATCAAAGAGATTAATAATTATGATACACAATAGGTGTTCCGGGAGAAGAGTAGAGTGACTGGTGCAATGTAGATAATGAACATCAACCAGCAACTAATGTAGCTCAAAGCTTTAATTAAAGGAGAAAGGAAAATTCTCCTTTGTACCCCAGCGCACAAAGCAAGGTCCATAAAGACATGGTTGGGTGAGTTTGGTGTGGAAGAACTTGACCGGCCGCACAGAGCCCAGAATGGAGATTGTGAGCCAGGCCTTCTCATCCAACATCAGCGCCTGACCTCACAAATGCTCTACTGGATGAATGAGCAAAAATTCCCACAAAAACCTTCCCAGAAGAGTGGAAGCTGCAAAGGGACGACCAACTACATATTAATATATATATATATATGTATGTGCGTGTACACAAATGATAGTCCTTTTCTTTTTTGCAAAGAGAGTTTTGAGCTATATTTTGAGCAATTAAAGACTGCTTTAACCCAATGCAAAGGGTGTCATGGTGCTCCTAGCGCATGTGTGTTTAATTTATAATGTAGACAAAGTTATGATTTAAATTACTGTGTATTACAGCTACATGACATTAGTTCCAGTTGGAGACATAGCGCTAATTTACAGTCAGATGTGTACCTATAAAAAAAAAAAAAAAAAAAAAAGAACAAAATGTGTTTTTTAGTTCTTTTTCTGCCGGATAAAAGGAACTGGAAACAGCACTGTTGATTTATAAAATATGACAAGGTGATAAAGGATTATTCAAATTACATGCATTGCGCAGCATAATATCGGAACAATTTCAACATATATAGGTTGAACCTGAAATTTTTTTGACCGTCGTTTTTAGCACCATACCCCAGTTAGCCTGATTCCTCCAAGACTCATTGCTTCCATTGCGCTGATGTCAGTTCTAATGTATAAGTACGCGAGGTGTTCGCTGAAGCAGTTGCATGCTCATTCATAACGCACCCATCACACAACCTGCCGGCCCTGCAGCTGTTACTGGCGGGGCAGATCTGTGCGTCCATAAACCCAGTTTGTTAGGTGCCTAATTATCTGGGATGCCTACCTAGTAATCCTGTCCATCACTCATCAAAAAAAGGACACTAGGAAAGCGTTCAATAACCCCAGTCAGGCAGCTCAAGATACTTGTCGCCTATCCGTTAAGGCGGCCAGATTTGCATTGAGCTCGGCCCCTCTAACAGTGTCTTCTATGAACAACAGGTTAAACCACTCTGCTCACTGCACCTAGAGAAAAGCTAATTGCAACTCACTAATTCAGCCCTTCTAGACTCAAGCATTTTCTGTTGTGTAGAGAAACCTTCCTAGTGATTCAAGTTTAGACTATCCTTACCACTTGGATTAGTTTGCTGACCTGTTCGATCTTTAGTACAGGCATCGAAGGACATAACATGCTCCTGATTGCATACTCAACCACCTATTAAGTGTTGCCTGTTCTCAGACAAGTTCTCCTAACGCCAAATGAGTAGCCTGGTTGTCAATCCTTTTGGTCGTGCTGCCTACAGGATTACTGAACTTGTTCCAATGATTACACCCATTAGAGACAAAACACGTGGAGCTCTTGGTTGGCTTTGGCAAAGGAAAACTCAAGTTTCAACTGTATGCTTTCTGTGCTAATTTTATGCTGTCTGTTTTCCATTGGATTGTACACATCGAGCATTGGTGTCCTTGCCATTGTCAGCCATGATTGTATGATATCCGTAATTGGCATAAAATGGAGTATTGCCTGCTGATTTCTGTACCTGGTTGTTATAGGCAAATTCTACTTTGGGTTAAAGTAGATTCCAATCATCTTGGAACACCGTAGATATTGCTTGAGATTTGGTTGATGTGTTTCGTTTGTCTGTTGCTTTTCAGGTGGAGGACAGAAGATAAATTGACCTGGATGATTGAGACATTTTATTAACGAGCCTCTAGCTTCGACTTGGCATCTGGGCTTAACAGTGCCAGTCCTTCCTGTTTTTTTATTGAGATAACCATACCTCAATGATGAGGCTTATGAAGTCCAAAATATTATATTGCTGGATTTTTCATGCCTCACATTCGATTCTGTACTGTAGGATCAGTCTGATGTACTGAGAAGGATTGTTAACTCTAGAACAACATGAGCATCCAACAACTGTTCAAGCTGGTTTTATAGTATTTTCAGCAATTTACCAAACGCATATAATCCATTTCAAAACATTTGCAGAACTATACAAAATTGTTTTTAATAATAATACAAAATGGAAAACCCTACCTCGATAACTGTGGGCTTCCCCACACTTTCAAATGTTGGTGATCCATACAGTACACCATCGCTGTACGGTGTCCGTTGAATGTATCGCAGCCATCCTGGTCTATCAGGGTAACCCATTAAATTTGTATTAAATGTTATTGGATCATTACTAAGTTCACCTAAACAGGAAACACAATATTAAGTACTGTACAAAATATGGAATGTTCTAAAATACTAGAAACATTTAGAATTGTATCGTAGAATGTCCTGCTCTGCATAGTGGGACTTGTAGTCTGATACGGCTTTTTAGAGATATTATGTGCTAAAAAGCCCTCAATATTAAAACTCTTAATGATCTTGTACATTGTTCTTCAAGTACTATACACAAGATAAAAATGGTATGTGCTGTGGAATCTGATGGCGCTATACAAAACAATAAATAATAATGTAAAACGAACATTATAGACAATCAAAAGGACAGTATTAATCATTTTTAACATCATACAATTGTGTACTTTGCCCTTATTGTAATGTAATACAAAGGGAACAGAAGCCTATGCTCTGGTGCTATATGTTTTCATGTTAGTATACATGAGTGTCAGGGCATGTGTACTATATCACCAAATCACATGCCTGGTGGAGAATAACAAAATATACAATTACATTGCAAAAAACACTTCTAACGGAAGGCTAACAGGCAACATGTAAACTACTACTTCACCAAAAGGGCAGTACATGCTATGGCTAGCCTTCCGTTAGAAGTGGTAAAGGTCAATGTCCTTCTAGGGATATACATAAGGCAATCCTGAAATGTGTTGAAGTTAATTTGCGCGTCATGATGTCCATTCAACAACCTATAGTTGAGTTCCTTAAATTATGAGACTGAAGAAAATGATTGGAACGAAATACACAATATAATGATCTTAAAATAGATCAAACAATAGTATTTTTTGATAATGATGATTTCAATGGTGCTATAATATCATCCATCCAAATTCCAGTCATTTGATCAGTTATATCTTACTCTAGTGGACTTGATCTAATATATGGCTCCATTTATCAATAAAAATCTATAACAAAATGATCGATACTTTGCTATTGATAATTAAACATGTAAATGGTGACATAATAGCACCAGGGATATCAACATTTTACTGGATCGCAGTGATATCGAATGCGTTAACACAATAAAGAAGCAGTCCCTCTACACAAAGTATGCATGACCCCCTTATTTACAGCTTTGCAATAAAAGTTTGATCACAAATAAAGTCTGAAAACAATGAGACGCATTGTTGAGGATCATGTAGGTTGCCCCAGACGGAGGGACCGCTTCTTGTATGAATTAAATAACATTTTTCATATTTTAAAAATCCCATACCCGGCTTTGGATAAGGAGGGAATTCCCCCTTATAGTATTCCCTCTCCAGCACATGAACAAAAAGGACTCCCGAGGAAGGATAGACATTCCGATCGGAGTGGACCTTAGACAGAATAGTGTACACTGAAAGCAGAAGGAAGAGAACAGACAGAAAAGCTACGGTCAGACATGCCTGTGATCTCTAACTGCACAAAGCGTGCCTTCGATCCAAGTAATGGGGAGAAAGCATTGCATTCTGGTTAAAATCAGCTGTGCGGTTAATATGGAGATTTTTTTCTGCAGCTCGGTGTTGTATTTCTTTGGGATGAATGTATAGCGGTTATGATGCATGAATGATGTATAAAATGCTGATACTTAATAACTTAATAATTATTTATTATTGCTATTCGTCTACATTCTGTCTGTAATATCTGGTATTTTTGTTTTCTATATATTGTAGATGATGTAAATATATATAAACATAAAAACACTTAGTAATATGAAAGTACAATTTTTTTCTTTTTTAATCCAAGTTGTGAAAAGTTGTAGCCTCAAATTTTTTTTTGTTTTCCAACCAAAAATGAAGCAAATAAAGATCCATCTCAATTAGTTCAGTGCATCCATTAGGCTGATGCAGCATTCATATCTAAAGACCTCATAACCACTGACATATCCAAGACACTCTGAGTTCAACAGTAGCGATGGCGGCCATCAGTTTACATTTAAGCAGTCAAAGGGAAAGTCATGTAAAACACTCAAAAGGAAACTGAAACCCAGCACCTTTTACCCTTATTTATTGCTCAGATAGGGACAGTGACAAAAACAGATTATTTTACTGATCCCTGGAAAAAAAAGGGGTATTACTGTCGGTCTATGCTAGCTGTTGGTTGTACGAGGGGCTACATGTCATGGAAAATACCCATGTGAATCTATTAAACTATTACACTATTGCCATCACAAATTGTACAGTGCACTGATTTATTAAAACTACATATATCTCGTGCTTTTCCATTGTGTAATTGTTTTATAGATATTTTGCTCACGCCAAGAAAGCTGAAATTGGCGGTAGCCTGTGGCAGATCCAGCATTATCTAATCAATTTCCTGGACTCAATCAACAACAATATAAGAGAGATTAACTAAGAATAAAACACTATCAAGCAGATCCTAAAAAAGGAATTTACATAGATTTACCCATGATATACACATTGGATGGGTTTTAATACCTACATATACCTATTTTAATGAGATATAGGTTTCTTTAGTATGTAGAACTGCATGTGGAATAAATAACATACACTTTATTTGGAAAAAACATTACGGGAGACATTTTGACAAATATTAATTTAATGACTGCTACAATTACTGATATACATCAATGAAATACTGAAATATATCTGTGATCTCAGGGAAGTGTGTATGGAATGGTCATGTTCTTTAGATCATTAAATGTTCAATGCTAAATATCTACAGTATAGGGCTGAAACAACGAATCGATAAAATCGATAATAATCGATAACGGAAATCGTTGTCGACGATTTCCGTTATCGATTAATCGAGTGATCGATTCGTTGTTGGAGCACTCGGCTCCTTTTACTTACCTCCGCGAGCGTTCCCCGCTTCCGCTACACGCTCTGCAGTCTCCGCCTTCTTTTAGTTGCGTGACGCGTTCCGGAGGTAAGTATTCTTCATGTCTGTGCGAATCGCTCTGTGCGAGTGGCTCCATTCGCACAGAGCGATTCGCTCTGTGCGAGTGGCTCCGTTCGCACAGAGCGGTTCGCTCCATTCGCACAGAGCGATTCGCGGGGGTGGGGTTCCAGGGGATGCAGGGCAGAGTGGGGGTGGGGGGGCAGGCTAGGGTAGGAGACTGAGTGCAGGGTGTGAGTGTGGGGGCAGGGCAGGAGACTGGGTGCAGGGCAGAGTGGGGGTGGGGGTGCAGGGCAGAGTGGGGGTGGGGATGCGGGGCAGGGTGTGAGTGTGGGTGCAGGGCAGAGTGGGTGCAGGGTGTGAGGGCAGGGTGTGAGTGTGGGGGCAGGGCAGAATGTGGGGGCAGGGCTGGGTGCAGGGCAGAGTTGGAGACTGGGTGCAGGGGCACAGTGCAAAGTGCTGGGTGCAAAGTGCCAGGGCTGGGTGCAAAGTGCTGGGTGCAAAGTGCTGGGTGCAAAGTGCTGAGTGCTGGGTGCAAAGTGCTGGGTGCAAAGTGCTGGGTGCAAAGTGCCAGGGCTGGGGCAAAGTTTCTTGAACAGTAATAGTCCACCTCTTTTCAGAATGTTTGGGGTTATTTTGTTTCATAAATATTGTGTTTGGGTTTTTGTACTTTGAAAATATTGTTTTTTTATTACATCATAACAAAATAAGAATGTTAATGTAAATTTTAAGTTGTTTTTTAACATCCAGTTCATTAAATTATTTTAAATAAAAAAAAATTTGCATATTGTTTTTTTTATCCGATTAATCGATTAATCGAAAAAATAATCGGCCAACTAATCGATTATTAAAATAATCGTTAGTTGCAGCCCTACTACAGTATACAACACATATATTTATATATATATCTGTGTATATACATATACGGTATATATATATATATATATATACGGTATATATATATATATATTGAAGCTTTGGTTCTACATGATTTTTACAAAAAAGCTATCGTTTTGATTAATGTCATCCTTCTGAGAAGTCTCTCCAGCAATACAATGTTGTCTATTGTGTTCATTTATTAATTTCCATTTCACTTCATCCCCCGCAGCTTATCTCTAAATGGCAGAGAAATCCCCGATTCTGAGTTGATCGTATATAGATGTCCTTTTATTGCACATGATAATATTTTACTGGATTTTGCTCTACAAAAAGAATACCTTACAATGTAAAAAAAAACAAAAAACGTTTTAGTTCTTCTTAAGAAACTATAAAGGGTAACTTTTCAGTATAAACTTGTTTATGACAGTTTTCAGTGTAGACGAACACAATGCAACTCGCTGATATTCCAGAAGTTACCAAATGACAGGCCGTATTCTTGGCAGAAAACTTGTGACTAAAAGAACAATGGGCCCTTTTTACTAAAGCACATAAAAATGTAGGTTATTAATAAACCAAAGAGGCAATTTTACACACTAAGGGGTTTATTCACTAAAGAATAAGTTGTAGGTGAGATGGAATATTTTATCTGATTAAATTAAGGATCTCTGGGGAGGTCTTCCTGGAGCAATAGTCAAGTTGGCACTAGAAAATTCAGTTAATTATTTACGATAAAAATGTTAAGGTTCTCCAAAAATCCTCATAAAACATTCATATATAAACATCTAAAATATAATCGGCATTGTCATTCAGATATACAGTATCTGATTCTTTTTGGGGATGCTGATTTAATCTGTAAAAAATCAGCAAACTTCTTGGTGCTGTTCCATCCTGTCTCTTCTAAAACCCATGTTTCATGGTAGTCAGATTTGGGGGGGGGAAATGTTTATCCGCAGAGGTTGTCTGCATATGACATTTTCGTATTGACTCATAGTAGGTCCAGTCATGCGTTGGGATGCCATAAACAGGTATTTGTGGACCACAGGAGTTATCACAAAAGGGGACAAAATTGCAATAGTTTAACACCAAAATATCATATCACAGCTCTACCAAGTACCACAAACAAAACAAACGCACAGCCTCCAGGACTCTCTGTGCGTCTTCTTAGTGATCAGTGTACTAAGAACAGTCAAGTGGTTCAAGAGTAGGAAGGTCAGGTAGAAGGGTTGAACTTGATGGACTTAGGTCTTTTTTCAACCTTACGACCTATGTAACTTTGAACTATGTAACTATGTACCGTATTGGCTCGGATATAGGCTGCCCCCGTATATAGGCCACACCCTAAAAGTGTGGTGCTTTTTTAAAGAAAACGTTTTTTTCTTTAAAAAAGCACCAAAAAAACATGCTGCCACCCCCCGAGATATGCTGCCACTGTCCTCCCCCCCGAGATATGCTGCCACTGTCCTCCCCCCCGAGATATGCTGCCACTGTCCTCCCCCCCGAGATATGCTGCCACTGTCCTCCCCCCCCCGAGATATGCTGCCACTGTCCTCCCCCCCCGAGATATGCTGCCACTGTCCTCCCCCCCGAGATATGCTGCCACTGTCCTCCCCCCCGAGATATGCTGCCACTGTCCTCCCCCCCGAGATATGCTGCCACTGTCCTCCCCCCCCCGAGATATGCTGCCACTGTCCTCCCCCCCGAGATATGCTGCCACTGTCCTCCCCCCCCCGAGATATGCTGCCACTGTCCCCCCCGAGATATGCTGCCACTGTCCTCCCCCTCGAGATATGCTGCCACTGTCCTCCCCCCCCCCGAGATATGCTGCCACTGTCCTCCCCCCCGAGATATGTTGCCACTGTCCTCCCCCCCCCCGAGATATGCTGCCACTGTCCCCCCCGAGATATGCTGCCACTGTCCTCCCCCCCCGAGATATGCTGCCACTCTGCCCCCCCCGACTTACCAGAGCAGACTCCCGGGTGTCTTGCGGGGCCGGCGGGGGACATCTACGCGATACGCGTATACAACTTCCGGTGCCGGCACTCAGTGGATGTGCCGGCACCGGAAGTTGTATACACGTATTGCATAGATGTCCCCCGCTGGCCCTGCAAGACACCCGGGAGTCTGCTCTGGTAAGTCTTGGGGGCAGAGGTAAATCGCATCGTGCGGACGGTCACCGGCTGCGGCGATGCGGGTAAACAACCTCCGCAGCCGGTGACCGTCCGCACGATGCGCTTAGACAACCTCCTGTGCCGGCACCCCCCCCCCGTGGAAAGTGCTGGCAGGGGAGGCTGTCTGAGCGTATCGGAGAGTAGGATGCAGGTCCCCTGCACCGCTGCGGGGGATCTGTATCCTAACCCCGCTGCCTGCCCGGCGCCCGGGACTGCATGTCCAGGGTGTCGGGCGCTAGACCCCGAATATAGGCCACACCCCCACTTTAAAGACTTAAAGTGGGGGGGAAAAGTCCGGCCTATATTCGAGCCAATACGGTAAGTGTTTTGTATTGTTTCTGTATATTTTAGGTTTCTACAAAAATGCACCAAAGCAACGCCACATATTATAATCACCCTGGTATAAGAAATGTGTTGAATAAGGGTTCAAATGACCTTACAAATGTTCTCAAAAAAGGATATGCTGGAGTATGTGAGTAAACAGTCCAGATAGGGAAGGTTAGCTTATTGATTCTAAGGTTAAATGCAAGACAGACGCAAGGAGATTCTAAAAAAATCAGAATATCTACAAATTAGAGCAGGTTTCACAGCGTGTGGACATATAAATCTGGTCACTGGACATACAGTACAAAAGGTAGAGAGCAAAACTGCACATGCTGCATGCACAGAGAAAGCCACCGATAACAGAAAAATAACCGGAAGGTCAGAGTTTGCCCAACCATGAGTTAGAGTTAGAGACAAATTAGAATTGAGTACTTAAAGGCACATAAATATTATAACGAACTCGAAGTCAATTCAAGCAGTACTTACCTTCTTTAGTCTGTCAATAAGTTAGACGGAACAGGTTTTAAAAAAAGCAAAAGGTAAATTAAAAAAATAATGGGTCCCCATGTGGTCTAAACTCACCATCTCTCTGCACAGCAGGGTTTAGTCTGCTGATAATATGGAGGTTGACCCGCTTAGTCTTCCAATAAACTGATTCATTTTTGCCATCGGCACAGCTTAGCAAAATAGCTTTCCAGAATAAAAGAAATAAAGTCAGATTAACATAGATATTGGTGATCAACCCTTTCAATCCCGAATCAAATAATAGGACAGATGGTATATAGAGTATTCCGCACAAAATAACAACAAAAGAAGACAAGAAGTTCAATGTAATGGAGGCAGTCTTAATATAGTAAAACTCCCATGATGTGCATTCAGCACCCTATTACTAAAGGTTATGGGAGGCCCATGTAGGCTCAAATGACAGCAACCCATGAGCCCCAGGATCAACAGAACAGTCCTGGTATCAGGACCTAATACTACACCATTTAACAATAGGATATACAAAATGTATAGCTAGATACAGCTTTCATTATACAGTCACTTTCATTATTGCCAAATCTTTCCTTCTGGGGATTTTTTCCCAAAGTACTTGAAAGCAGATTCTCTATATCTGTACCTCCAAATCACAACAGCAAATCGGTTTATTTTAAGAATGACACATATTGATAGGGTTACAGCGCATCTGCTTACTTTATAGACACTAAAAAACAGGACAGGTGGCATCTTTAATACTAGTGTGTTTAACATGAATGCTCCATTAAATGTCCACAAAAATGAGTTTAGGGACAGGGCAGTAATCTTGGTTAAACTGTGGAAACCACCCCACAGGCCCTTTTCTATCCTGGGGCAAGGTGGATGTTGTGCTTGAGCGATCTATACAATGTATCAGCTTGCTATAAGTCTCTATAATCAGCCAACGTATTGTCACCTGCATCACCCCATGTGGAGGGAAAGCGCCAGTGCCAAGAATCTACTAAAGTCCCCTCAGTTTATGAGTAAGTGCCGGTTGGGGCTCAAAACATGCTAAGCCTTTTTCATTGGCCCTTTAATAAAGAACTTCTTCCTACATCCTATTTCCATGTGCAAGATTTTTGTTCTTTCTGTGTTTCAACAACCCAGCGGCATTGCTTCTCCATGTGATGCCAGCCATGTGCACGACCTCAATCCTGCCCAAGCCACCAAGGTACCAACCTTACCAACACTACTTTTGGCTTTTTAAATACAACGAAATGGTTGCCTTTTTTCTCTGTAACTGTTTGTTCCAAGTAATCTATGCCTGAGTTTTTTTACTTTTTAATTAGCTTTTAACATACAATCTAGCCCTTTTCGCCCATTCTCCTGCAACAAAAATGGCCAGTCCACCACTGATACCTCTCAGTTCCCCATTCTCTGGTGCATTAGTCATTCACTCAGGGCTCTTTGGACAAGGACATCTGTGCTTGTGTTAGGGTATTAAAGTCACATTTGTCAAAATATGCACCAATGTCATTCTGCAGAAAACTTTGCATTTTAATAAAATATCGGATATAATGCAAAACATCATACAGCTCTCCAAATATTTCTAGATATTACATATTATCTAGATACTACCGTCTGACCCACATTTATGTAACAAAATATGTGAAACCATTTCTTATTTTGTAGGATAACTTTTTATAACGTGTTTTTTTTTTTTTTGCTTTAAAAAATTCTCCAGTGACATTTGCTCCAAAAAGTCAGTAAATTTTCCATGAAATGGCTATTTTTGGTGTCATAATTCCAGATGTCAACATAACTTCTCTAAACATATTTTGGTGATTTTCTTGTCCTTTTAAAGAAGCAGCCCATTGCAAGTAACCGGAAAGAATGTTTTTATCAGCTCTACCCTATGAGTAAGTAGCTACAGAAGCATTTATTTCTTTCTCTGTGTTAATATGTACATCTCACCCCTGGTTACATGTAGAAGACCCATCAAATGGAATCAGATGACCTACCACTCGAGCAGCTCTAGAAATGTGAAATCCTTCACCAAATGAATGACTTTACTGCATGCACACAGTCTTTTTTCTAGTTACCTGTATATCTTCTTGTATCTCACAGATATTTAAAACAACATTGCAGTGCATAAACATCTTAATATATGGACTTAACATTATGGGCTAAGATACCGAAGCCTGGTTAAATCATGACAGATCACCATTTTTTTATGTATTTATTTTTTTGTCAAGTTGTAGGGCTACAGTGGACACCGGGTCCCCAATCTTCTCCTGTGATTGCACTCCCCACGGGGGGATATGCAGCCCCTTCCTTCTCTCCCTGGTGGAAACCAATGGAGGGCTGGATTTTCTAGTATCCATTGAGTCTTCAAGGGGGGGTGTTGGCTACAAGGCAGAGCAAACCCTCCCCACCAAAAATAAAGTCTTCTGGTACCTGGTTCCACTGTGGCATTTTAGTGAACAAAAATCTATGATTCAAAATCAATTCACACAAAAACCAGCTAAACAGAGTCCCATGGCTGGGATCATAAAAAATTGGCTTGGACGTGAAGAGTTCCACCTACAGAATGTTGAACGTTCTTAGATCTTTTCAATGCAGAATAAGCCCAGCTCTGGCTCATGCAAGTGAATCTTAAACTTCAGCTGCAGGGACTAGCAACAGTGAACAAGTTGGCTGGCGCTCCAAGTTATATGAGTATGCCTGGTAACGTTCTGTGCCAGAAAGAGGAGAGCTCCGGGACCAGGTTTTTTTTATTACTTTGAGCAATTCAGTGTGATAAAGTAGAACCTTTTGGACATTTTTTGGAATCTTTTGGGGCCCTTCTTCTTCAGATAGAGATCTCAGAAGAGACCTCTGAGGTCACAAAAGCTTACATAACTTTACATCTTTTTTCGATATTGGCCAAATAAATGGTATCGCTTTCATTCTAGGATACAAACCTATGCTCAGACATTCATTCTCCGCCGTGCCAAAATTCCTATCCTGGGTGCAGCCAGAATAAAGAACGGCTAAAGGTTTTAAACTGGAAACTGTTATTTGTTTGTTTATTTGGTTTTGTTTGTATTTTGCAGTTTATATTCCTCTCTATGCACTATTCACATTTTCTCAATACAAGTTGAGACCTTCAGAAATGGTTCCTAGTTTCTAGACTAAACTACAATTTAGAACTAGGCTTGAAGAGTATCTGATTCACTATAAAATCTCTTTCATTATGGGTACCCATGGATAAAATGCACATTTAATTCAGAGAGAGAGAGGCATAGGGACGTTTATTTCAAACAAGTGTAAATGTTAGAACAAGAGGTTTAGATGTAATGTAAGAGGTTAATGTACTTTGCTGAAAGGGTGGTAGATAAGTGGAACAGCCTCCCAGCAGCATTGGCAGACATTAAAGAGAATTTCATTAAAATTGCAGGAAAACATTATCTGTACGTTACGTTTTTGTGTATTTGCTTATAATATTCACCCTCTTACTTTCCATGGAAATATAGTGTCCATATATGTAGGACTGGATTAAGATAGGATGGGGTTTATGGGTGGAATTATTGAGTCTATGTAGAATCAGAGGCAGCTTTTCAGTAAATCGGACTGTGAGTTTGCCAGAGGCGTAACGGGATAATTTACCAGTTATGGCTTTTGGGAAGTCCAGCCTGAGGACTGGAATAGATTAAAGAAATTATATGACATTAATATGGTTTAACTGGAATGTATTTTTTAGGTGGGGCTCTATAATCTAGAATGGCTAACTAAAATATATGTGACTATATAATAATACGAAACATACACTATATACAGTACATACCGTATTTTTGTTTAGAAAAAGTCCAGCTCAAGATTAAATATAGGAGCCCCACTTCTCACGATGCCATTAATTCTTTTAACAGTCCAAATGCACAAAGGGAATTAATAAAAGTTATATTTTAGCACATTAACTCTTTACTGCTCAGTCATCTTACTAATATTTGTATAGCTGGTGGCTCTTTGACTCAGGATCCCCGAATGGGACCAAAATAAGATTTTAAGCAATAACCATCTTCTTACAAGAAAGACCAGCACTGGAACAGGGTGTTGCTTTAAGCCAGGTTTAACTGTTATAGAGACAGTCCAAAGAGATGTACCTGGGATGACATATAGCCAACTAACCCGGCAGTATGGTAGCCTCCAAACACGAAGTCACGAATCCAACACTCTGTATATGCTGACATTGCCCTATATTCAACTTGAGTCAATCACACTTACCAAATACCAAACCAATACATTCTAACACATGATGGCTACCATAACATACCAGACCCTATATTAGCCTGCCTAGTGACATTTCAAAGGGCCAACAATGGGACCAATTTGATACATGCTTTGTATGTGGCTTTATGATACGTTGGTAGCTATGAATATAGATGATATATAAATTATTTCTAGCACAATTAATGTATTATTTACACTATTTAACATATAAACACATTTTCTTTTTGGGAGCTTGATATGCTCATACCTGTTAAACATTCTGAGCTCCTAGAAAAGCGAGGCATCACCACATCATCGAGCCAAATCTGTCACATAAATAACGTGCTTTGCCTTTGCTAATGGCTTTGGGCTTCACATTGTGATCTCTCCCATCTTTTTGTTTCTAACAATATATCGACGGCAAAGAGAGAAATGCAGGTCTAAGCTATTACAGCCATTAAAGAGCGTTTTACGCAGAAACATCATGTATTTTCAAAGCAGAAACACGCACTTGGCTTATTTATCTAAAGATTACTATACGCAATATATACACCAGGCTGTTAACTGTATACACAAAGATAAATAAAAATAAATATAACAATAAATTAATTTTAAAAAATTTGCTTTGTCAGGGTTTTTATCATACAATTTACCATTGCAATAAATGTTTTTTTATTATTAAGGTTCTTATTGTGGTATTACACAGTGTTTGTTAAGTAATGCACACACACTAGGCATTATGCATGATTATGTGGCTGAGAGGCGGTTGCCTGCTCATACAGATGTGCTCCCTGGATGGCAGGGTCTTGCAGCCAACATCTGGCCAGATCCCCCCGATGGTGCACCCCCTAGTAATGCACACAGCATCATGATGTCTTCCATTCTGCCAGCAGGGCATTTGCTGGGGCTGTGTTGTTGCAGAGAGGCAGAGCCTGTGTGCGTGTATATGTGTGTGTGTGTGTGTATATGTATATATATTTGTGTGTGTGTGTGTATATGTATATATATTTGTGTGTGTGTGTATATATATATATATATATATATATATATTTGTGTGTGTGTATATATATATATATATATATTTGTGTGTGTGAGTGTGTGTGTTTGTGTGCAGCGCAGTTAAAGGGCACACGAACCTGTGAGCAGCAGGGTGCTGGTGGTCAGAGCTGCAGGGCTCATGCCCGACACTGTCTCCATCACTGCCCGCAGCATCCTTCTTTTATCCTCCCTTATTCGACTTGTGACAGGCAGTCAACCAGCAATCAGCATCTCCTCCTCTTCCTCTCCTCTCCCCTCCCCTCTGTCTCCATCCCTCCTTCCTCCACCTCCCTCACTACTATTCTCCCTCCTTTATCTCATTCCTCCACTGGCATAAGCACTGACTGAATGTGGGGCAAGCTACAAAGATCTGAGCCCCTCTCTCCCTGGATCGCTGATCTTTTTGGGAGAGACATACAAATTAGAACAGAAGCCCCATTGACAGGGTGGAGTATGTGTTAGCATTCTTGCTCTGCTGATGGTAACTGTTTCTAGACTAAGCTTTGAGTGGCATTGTGTCACCCTGGTACTCAGCAGGAGAGGGCTAGTAACCTTTACAGGGGGTCCACCATTTATCCCTCCTACTCACATTTGGCAGACAAGTCTAGTGCTCAATATCAATTCTTTTTCAAAATACATTCACCGCTTTGGACTGCAGAGAGTATAAAAAGCACCCGGTCAGGTTGTGGAAAGTCCTTGTGACTCTTGATGCCCCCTGGTGGCTGTATCTGGAATCACATATTGAACACACCGATGGAAATAAGGATTCTGGAAGTGACCCAAAATGTTAAACTATTTGCAGCCACAGGCAAACACCTCTGTCCCTTTTTTCCAGCCATTTACTGATACTCAGAATGAGGTGAGAGGGAGTAAAATATGTGAAATTAAGTGTGCAATCGTTTTTTTAAATTATATATATTATATTATTGTATATTTTTACTTTAACACACCGAAATACAAGTATGTGAGATATCCACTTACTAAGGTGTAATACATTCATTTATTATGCCTAATTATGAAGTTGTAACAGACTGCTATACTGAGTTTTTAATCTAGAAAGAGGGCGGATCTCATAGATCACTAGGACCCTGTGTAACTGCTTATGCTTATGCTCCACCCAGGGCCACCCCACCTTTAATATTGATTGGACCCTGGGCAAGCAATTTCTTGCTTCTGCCCATTATTCCTGGTATGAAGCCTCAGACCTTAATCAGTCCTTGGTCTTGTATTAGATTCAGGATAGCTTTATGTCTGTTCTTTGGTTACACTACCTTATGACTATAATAAAAGAGTGAATATAAGATTACCGTTCAGCATTATATTGTTTTGCTCAACAATAACAAATCCTATCACTCACAACTGTAAAATGTACTGAGAACGGGAATCTCGACTAATGAGTTACATGGCAGCAACTTACAGTACTGGAATTTCAGATTTCAGAAACTCATACTTCTGAAATTACGCTATTTTTAGTATATCTGTAACGCACCTTGTATGCTGTTCTTTTGAGATAACAAAATATCTGTTCTGAGCAAATCTAAAAGTATGGAAGTGAGATCATTTGGTGTGCTATGAAACAATGTGCCGTGTTCTGGTTATTCAGTCACCGGCAGCAGCCAGTGCATTGGTAAACAAAGCCCTTGAGTTTATTGTACTTTACATGGCAAAGCTGGCAGATGCCCACAGGTAAGATGGCTGCCAGCAAAATGTGTGTGTTAATTTTTCACTAGAACTGCCCTCAACTTTATACTTTATGTCCCACTGTGGCACACATTCACCAAAATCAGCTGATTCTTCTCCACAGTTTCTTTTTTTATATTGCCAAAACAATATCAGAATATAAGCAATCAGATAATAAAAAGTGGGGAGGGATCTGGCAGATATCCCTTGCCAGGCCCAGACTGGCCATCTAGCACACCAAGCAAATGCTGTTGAAGCAGCATATCAGATCCTGCAGCATGCTGCCAGCGGCTGGGCGTGCGCGGCCACATGCTACGTGATGATGAAAACGTGTTTATCCTGCTGCCCGCCACACTTATGTTGTCAGGCAGCAGCTGGCCTTAAAGTACCAGGATCGCCCTTTTATCGTCAGTCCAGCCCTGGGTATTACTACCCAGGAGCTGAATTTTAGAACTGGGTTCTAGCAATGTTTCTAAAAGTTCCATATTTAAAATTGTTTATTTGTGAACAAAGTTACAGGTCTGCTTTTGTGGTGCGACCTATTACCAATGAATTATTTTTCATGTTAATTAGTAGTAGTAGTAGTAGCAGTACTATGAATGGCACAGGTGGTACGATGAATATTCTAAGCTTGATGAATCAGGGTTTAGATGATTCAAAGGGGTAGAACATGGAAGTATATCACATGCATGGAGATGTATCTCCTACATGGAAAATAGCTGGGTGCAGTGGAGGGGAGACACCGTGACAATTTAAAGGGACCACATAGCTAGGAAATGCATTAAAGTGCATATTAAGTATTTGAGGTCAACAGTTTTGGTTTAGTGTGTTAATTATATAGGAGTGTAAGAGCAGCATTAGGTTTTTGTTTTTTTTACATTACCATTACAGCATTCTGGTTTGCAAGTCAGGCTGGTGGGATACTTGCCTCGGGCCCCTATCACAAGCACATCCTCATCGGGATCCAATGGCTCATTAATTCTTCGTTTGCTGTCATTCCTGTCACCACAGGCTAGATGGGCCGAATGATTCTTATCTGGCGTCAGATTCTACCTACTCACCTGTCATCCTTCCTCAGCCTTGTGAATTCGGTTGCTCTGTGAATCCCTACAACAGTTATTGGTTGCATCATGAATAAAACAAAAAAAAAAACACCACGCTTTTCTGTTTATTCTGTATTTGTATTGTTAACATGTTCTTTTAGTTCTATATAGTTGATTACATTGGACGTTTTTAATTTTAATTTGCCACTTTTTTATATTTCAGATGATTTTACAGCCTGATCTTATTATTTGAATGTATATTCAAATGTAGATTTAAGATTGGTTAGATACTATGTATTTTTTCTGGATGTGTGAACTTTGTATGCATTTTCACTTTTAAAAAATACACATTTTTTTTCTTTTTAAAAAAAAAATTGTCAAAATGTGATTTATTTAATATTTTTGGCAGCCGAATAAGGAAAACAAGATATACATATTATATACATATTATACATTTCAAAATGCCTGTTAAAATGAAAACACACGCCGGTCTCTGTTCGAACATGACACACTGCACATAAACTGCTACGGAATAGTTATATATCAGGAGTCTCTGACCTTTCATTTACTGAGAGCTACTTATGATTAATGGACAACCTCAAGAGCTAATATGAGGATGTATTGAAACAATATACGGTATATATACCGGTATATATATATATATATATATATATATATATATACTTTATTAAAAGGACAGTACAGTCATCATTGGCACTTGGATGCTAATTATGTCTGATGTCCCCTCTATCAGAACTACCATTGAGAGAACACATCTGATCATAAAACACACACACTATACTTTGGAAATTGTAGAATGCATACTTTAATAAGTATGGGACGATCTGGTTATTAGTTATATTATTATAATAGCTAATAGTTATTATTACTTGATGTGTTCAGTTAATGTATTCATTGCAATTCTCTACATAAGGAAAGGAAATGTTTACATTGATAAAATAACCTGTATTGTGAGGAATCACAATTTCTACTTGTAACATAATTGCAAAATGGTTTTCTAACGATCAATTAGCCTTTAAATATGATAAACTTGGATTAGCGAACACAACGTGCTGTTGGAACACAGGAGTGATGGGAGTGATAGAGGGTCTCTGTATGTCTATGAAGATATTCCATTAAAAATTTTTATTTAACTTTTCCAGCTACAATGGTCATTTACAACATTAACAACGTCTACACTGTATTTCTGATCCATTTCATGTTATTTTAATGGACAAAATGTGCTTTTCTTTTAAAAACAAGGACATTTCTAAGTGACACCAAACCTTTGAAGGGTAATATATGACCATGTTAGCAGTATTTTAAATGTTAATTTACGTGACTTTAGCTACTATGTCTTTATACGAATGATGTTTAGATTATTTAGTGCCTTAAACCATACATCACCTTGATTGTGCCCAAAATCTGACACGTGGTTGATTGGTCTACCATTTGTTACTATGGTGATAAGACCACTTCTTCAAACTTTGCACCAAGTCCATATCTGGCACTTGAGAAATGTATAAAGCTGAATATGTTTCCAACTAAATTATCTAGTACAATTCTGTAGCAGGTTTTTTTGGTTGATATATTAATTTACTTTTATCTGAAAAGAAATTGAGAATTTTCCATTTCAGTTTTAAATCGTACCAAAACATCACCATGACAAACGAGGTCTGTATTTCGTAATGACATGGAATACTGTTAACGTTACACTTCTTCACAGCGTGCAAACAGCAATTAATAGCTAATCACAACATGCATTATTAAAAACTATACATTCAGAATGTATTGTAATATCAACTTCTTAATTAATAATTCACGCATATTTAAATAATTTAACAATACAGATAATCTGCAACAAATTAACAGTTCTCAATATATTTCTCATATTTAATTAATGATCACCACAATGGTTTTAGAAAATATATTTCATTTGCAACATTTTGCCCCTTATTAAATTGGCAATTAAGAATACAAAGAGATCATACTTAATGAACAATTTTCTAGCCTTTACTAGCTTAGTTTAAAGAATGTAATACTAAAAAAATAGCATTTAAAGAATTAGAATTTATTTTAAAGAATTAGGGTTAAGGTAGATGGGAGGCTATTAGTAATGGGATTTTCCAGTCATCTAGACACCTTAGGATTTATTCGCTAAAGGGAGAGTTGTGTAATTTAGTATACTAAACACAAAACGCACAAAAAAAGTGATTGTGGTTATACTGACTATGTAGCCAACCCAATGGTATTCAATCACAGCTCTCCTAACCATATAGCTTGGAGGAGCTTGGACCAAGCAGACAGGATGATGTTTAATAAATATAATTCTGTGATTGGGCAGCTTTACAAAATAAGGACCTGCAAGCCAAAACACAAATGATAAATGAAAGTGTTCCCCCTGCCGTCAGTGGGAGCTTCCGCTGCAATCAGTGGCATCGCGGGAAACACCCCTAATTAAAGGGTAAATGGGCGGGGAGTGGGGCGTGTCAAGACCCCGCTCCTGCAACCCGGAGGATTCGGGTGTTGACCAGAGAACTGGAGAAGCGGAGTTCTCTGGGCCAAACCCGGAGAATTCCTAGGTATGCCTTACTGTATGGTAGACCCCATGGCACACGTGCTACAGTGGGCACCCCAAGGCCCCTGTTGTGGCATGCAATTTGAAAAATTAACTGGTAACTGCTCCATCACAACTGGCCGACTATTCATGATATGACATCATATGGCATCATTAGCGCCGAGCTCTGAAACCCGCAGAAACAGACCTCTGACCTGAGAAAATAGGAACGGTAAGAGAGAGTGAGAGAAAGATATAGGGGAGAGATAGATAGAAGGCGGTTACTGTAAGAGATATAGGGGAGATATACTGTAGAGAGATGGGGAGAACATTATGTTTAACCATTCTTTCCTTTGCTGCAGAATCTGATGGCGGTACATAAAACAATTAATAATAATAATAATGCATATTCTTTTTCAAATGGCTGCTTTTATCCCGCAACAATATTATACATAAATTATGTTGGGGGATAATGCAGCAATTTGTACCAAACAAAGTTCACTATTGGATTAAAATTCCTCTAATTTGTTCCTGGTTTTCTTCTTCTGTTCCAAATACAACCACAAGGGGGTGCACTGTATAAATGAATCCATATCTTAAGCAAGCAAGTCTCAATTACCTACCTGATTGGAGAACCCCTTTTACGAAGCCTCAGTATTCTGCCAAAGCAGACTTTTTTCGAAGTCCTAGATTGCTGGCTATGCAGACTTTTTTTTTTTTTTTTTTTTAATATGAGCTTGCAAAGTCGGTAGCTTCCAATTATTTTTTAGGCTGATATATAAGAACAAATCCCAAAAGTTGCTACACTCTTACTGCCAGCTATTTCATATACCTTTTACATATTTCCCTAAGACATGCAGAACCTATTGATTTGAAGACATTAATTTTAGGCATCTACAGATTATTAATTAGTTGTATCGTATCATGTGCCAACACAACGGTATATAGATTTTATGTATTGAGAGATTTTTGTTTTATTCATTTTCACAAAAAAGGCAATTAATTGAATTTGTCAATCCCATAAGATTTGGTTGAAAGACTGATTGCAGGGACGAGCAATCATTACTAATGACGGAGACCAGGGGCGAAATCTAATCTAAACGGCCGCTGGGTGCTGATGCCGCCGGCCGGCGCTACTTTAATACTTTTAAAAAAAATGTAATATGGCAAACCGGATCGGCTATTAAATGGAAAAAAAAATAGTATTAAAGCAGCGCCGGCCGGCGGTATCAGCACCCAGCGGCCGTATGCGATGGCCGCCAAGTGATGGGTGAAAGCTCCGCCCCCTCGCACTCACCTTTCACCCCTCACGCTGCTCCCATCACTATGCGGCCATCAGATTGTTGGAAATCGAATCTAAACGGCCGCTGGGTGCTGATGCTGCCGGCCGGAGCTACTTTAATACTTTATTTATTTATTTATAATATGGCAAGCCGATCCGGCATAATAAATAAATAAAAAAAAGGATTAAAGTAGCTCCGGCCGGTGGCATCAGCACCCAGTGGCCGTTTAGATAAGTTTTCCAGCAGCCTGATGGCCGCATAGTGATGGGAGCAGCGTGAGGGGTGAAAGTTGAGTGTGAGGGGGCGGAGCCACTTCACTTGACTTGCCCCCCAGGCCTTAGGCTGCCATCCCTCCCCTGACAGAGACCTAGTTAAACAGAGGGAGAAAAAGGCTCCATTCAACTAATGAGGCATTGCTAGCATCATCATCTCATGTGAATATAATAAGGGGGCTCATTTAACAGAAGCTTGATGAACCACATGCACGCTCCTTGTACTAGGAACACATTAATTTTCATTTTAAGTATATTTTAGGGCATAAAGTACACCTAACCAAATACAATTAACCCACACGGTAACAATGATGCGGAGTGCTATATTTGACAATGTGCCTTTGGAACACGTGAAAACACTTGAAGCTGGGGTCCAAAAGAATGAAATAAAGAATCTGGCCTAATGTTGTTAATGTTACAAATATTTTATCTTCTTATGATACAAACATCTATGGTAATTAGAAAGATTGCACAGAATCATACCCGGTAACATGCTAAAGACGTTGACCAGGTGCAGATTGTATTAGCTTTCATTTCATTTCTGCATTTTTTTTAGCTGTGGGCTTTTTTAAATGTTATTTTTTTTATATTCTCTTTTCCTTGCCAAAGGAGAGAACTAGAGGATACCATTTGAACATGCTGGACATATGCCAATTGAGAGAGATTTCTTGACTTTAATACATTTGCGAGTTGGACTTTTGTCTAACTTTATGCCCCTTTTTCGCTCTAAGTTGACGTGGTATACCATTAGCACTGGAATAAGAACATTTGCCCTGTTCACTTGCCTTTTTATCTTGTGAGCTGTTTGATTTATATCGTAATCCAGATGATTAACATATAAGTATATATTTCACAGCAGAGAAGTATAATTAGTTATTATATAAACGTAGGAGATTATTTCTCAAGGAGGTTGAGTGGGAGGCATGACTATAAAATTCTTTTCAAGCTTTCTGTATTCCATATGGTGAGTTTTTATTCTTGGGTTTATGAGGCAGTTCTCCGGGCTTGGAGATCCAACACTAAAACAGAACAAGACATATGTTGGAATATGTAGTGTAGTTATGTGCATATGCTTCTCTGTCGAAGGTGACGCAGGAAATTCCTACTACATATGGCTAATTACCCCAGTGGCCAATCACAACCATTTATACCATGTGTTCTGGGGCTGACAGTAGGAGGGTGCTTATGGTTAAATGCAAAGCCACATGAGTATTTGTGGGGATTCACACTCTTAATGAAGAGTTTGGCTAACTTATTCTCCAAGTAGACATTCCAAAGAATTAGTTTCGTCTTGAATAATCAACAAAGGGTAACAAGTAAAACACAAGGAACAATCTCAAGCATTCTATAGCAAAGGTTTAATTTCTCTGCTTATATGATAGTTCCATACAAAAAAAAGCATGATGAACAAGATGAGACATGTATTTTTTGACTACTAGGAGTGATAGAACAATGATTGTCTTTTTAGTTTCCTTGCCGCTGATGTTGAGAAAGTATCTGGATTTTGGGTTGCCCTTGACTTGTTGCAAAATTGACAGCTGAGTCAGTAAGGAGGGTGTGGACGGCATAGTGGAGACAAGACTTGAGTTTTACTGCTTACTTTTCAGGTTATCATACTCTCTTCTCTGCCTGTATGTAATAACAGAACAATAGTAATCCTCTGTATAATGACGCAGGACCTTATTCATTTTTCTAGATTTTATAGGCTCCAATTGACAGAGGGCGTCAACGGGATTTTTACTAGGAGGCGTGCAAGGAGCAAATCAAAGGGATGAGCACAGAAATGTCTTTTCATTAGAGATGCCTCAAGGCTCAAGTATTATAGAGATCCATCCACCCAATTTAGTGAGCCGTGGGATTTTCCAGCTTGAGTACAGACTTTTTCCTTCCGGGATAATAACACATGAGGGAACTGCCAGGGAAAACTCCGGAGAGGGTTTAGGCTATATTGTTTGTTTATTCAGTCATCACTTAACCAGGTTTGTGATTTGAATTTTGTTGACACTTCAAGTCTGAAAATGGACTTAGACACCCTAACAAAATGCGGATTGCGTGGAGTCATGCATGGCTGTTTCACTACAATATCTATGCATTAGGGACGGCCAACTTGGCCCCTGTCTCAAGACCATACCTGTGAACTGGGATTGACCCAAAGTCTTCGGGTGAAGCGCTGCTTCCCTGCTTCTCTAGGTCACTCTCCTCTTTCTCTTGGGCAGGGGAGTGCCGTTTTGCAGGGGAGCTCTAGGGATGTTCCCAGTTATGCTCAGAAGGCATTGACCTCAAGGGATCCTCCCGAAAAGCAGTATTAAGTTCTCTTTAGGTAACCTTTACAGTTAAAGAGGTAATGAACATACCTGTGTCCTGTGGGCTCCATGTATCATAGCTAATTACCAGTTTTCAGAATAATGTTTTATTCTCCGGGTAAAAGGAATTTTGCTCAGCCACCATTTTTTTGCAACAACTCTGTTTTCCTAATCCCACCTCAACTCCGCAAAGCAGGAGAGCTCCGGGGCAGCCAGCCTTTGAGATATCTAGGTAATATGAGTTATTGTCCAACAACGTGAATATTTACGTACCAGCTCCTTTTGTATCTTTTCGTGGCTCATTGTTGGCTATGTACTTTGAACTTTGTACTAGCCAACTACGCAAAACATGAAACGTCCTGCAAAATCATACGCCTTTTGGCAGTGACAGCTTCTTGGTACAAATCATACTAAATAAAGAACTTTTCAACAAAATACCCAATTCTACTGCCAACTGCTGGCTTTCAACATCTCTGCATATTATTTAGATGACTCACACACAAGCACAGTGGATTTTGCTGTTTTGCGTTGTTTTGGTTGATAACAAATCTCTCACATTAAAAATCCAGAGATCAACAGCCATATGTCTAAGCTAAAGCTCATTTTGGATGGTCTTTTCACTTCTCTCCTCTCCAACCCGTCCTGCAGTATTCTGCCCATGTCCCTTTCCTAGTAAATTTCACCCTCATCTCTTTCTATCATCTGCGATTAGGTCCAGTGGTTGGATGAACTGCATCAGCCTAGAGCTTTAAGACATCATGGTTGTGTCTATACGATTAAGATTATGGACATATGAAAAACGCTTTGTTTTGTTGAGTGAGAACTACTGTCCTGACTGATATTAGAATTCCTAATATTAGAAGAAATAAAGCAAAAGAGCAGAAGGAAGCCCCACTATTCAGCCCTATTTCCATTGTTGTGTGTGCGGAGTTGCAATAAATAACAAAATAACTCTACTATTGCCTTTTATTATTCTGATCATATTTTGCAAGGTAATTATACCTATAGACTTAAAAGTGCCATTACAGCTGCTTATCTGGAAAAAATGAAGTGAAATAGCACTTTGCAGACAGTAGTTCCTTGTCTCAAAGTGTCCTAAAGAATTCCTTGCTAATGTAATCCTCTTGCCCACATACTTCAAGTACTTAATAACTGATTATAATCACTGATTCATAATGACATAAAATCTTTGCATATGTCATAGCGACAGAGTTGCTTTTTGTCCTTATGCTGTTTATATGCTGTACATTGACCCACTATGACATAATGCATATACACCCATACACAGCCATAGGAAAACAACTCAATATTATATATGTAAAATACAATACATGCCCTTTTTAGTATTTGGTTACAACATTGATGTTTTCCCCATTTGTTTTAGCTTTTTTAGAACAGAGCTATGCCTTACATCATTTAAGTAAATATATATCATATGTGGTTATTTGACTTACGTCTGGCTTCAATATTTGCAAACTTTCCTCTAGGATAAACATCTTTCCAACAGTAGAATATCTGTTCAAGAATATAACCTGCTCATTCCTTTTCGGCAGACACCATACACAAAGTGGTCTCGAAGACAACGACTTTTTGTATATTGACACAAGTATTAAGAAAGTAACTAAGGTTATGATTGAGAGGTAGAATACTCTTTTTTTAAAAAAAAAAAAAAATCTTTAGAAATGCACAACTGGAACTATTCAGTGTTTCAGGACAAACTTGGAAAAAAGCCAAACAAACTTCATTTGTATTTACCCTGGGATTTTTCAATCAGAACTTCACGTTATGGTATGGTTTCCATTCAGATGCCCTAATCGATCACAGATCTAACAAAATACTATGAACAATATATATACTGTTATTATTAACAGGCTAGGGATTCCACGTTTTTAAAAAATCTATAGCATCATTTCCATAGGGTTGTTATCAAACCATAGTTTATTTGTTCCCCAGTTTGGTGGCAGCCTGGATACTGACCATATATAAAAGGCATTAAAACCTTTTAGACCTACTTGTTTAGACATCCACAAGCCAATTATTGTCTTGTATGACTAGTCTTTGACAGTTCTAAAGACTTTCAAGCTTTGGAGATTACCTGGGAAGAAAGCACATGCCTAGTTTAGATCTAGGGAATGTCTTCAGCTAATTCCACTTTGCCTAATGTATTGGATTATTTTAGTCGGTCAATTCTAGTTTAGAATGTATGGACTGTAAGAAGCGTTGCGTAAATTGTTGCCACTGTATTTTCATTTTTCTAGTGAACCATAAGGTATTAGACATTGTGTTAATTTAACCAAAAAATCAATATCTTTTTAATTGAGAAATAATAAAATGTCTTACTTACATCATGTTAGAGTTAGCATTTGAAAATTTGTGACAAGGGGATTATGCGCCATTACTAATGGATTCATCTGGATTATCTGCGATCTAAAAACAATATGAACACGACAGAGTTCCTGCTCTTTGTTCCAAAAGCTGCAATTCTCAGCTTTTCGAAATGACAGTAAACGGCATAGCTATTAATCTTGCCCCATAAGCATGTTGCCTTTCAGTCAAATCAAATGATGCTTCTTGTTAGCAAGATCTTCTCAGCATTTGTGTTCCTCATAAAACAGAATCCAGGAAGACAAACAATCAAATCAGTGGAATCTACAAGGTGTCGTAATTGGTATGCTATGTCTGTAAGAAGACTCAAATGCTTGTTCCAATACATTTTATACCTTTTGATGATGTAGTGATGTCTGCTTCTCAATACTACAAATATGGCTGCATCCTGGTGTTAGGGTGCACCTGTAGCTCTGCACACTGGGACGGAGAAAACTGAATCTCGTATGATAAAAGTAGTGCAGGAAATCTTTACTGGCACTTTAACTGGCATCTCGGGGCTTTGTAGTGTCTGATACTCAGGTAGATCCTCGGTGGAAAAGGTAGCAGTTGGCTGTCTCCTTATTTTGCTCTATAGTTTGCCCATTTAAGCCAAATGTGTTTGGAGAGGCTAAAGTAATTTAAAAACACATAAATATTTAGCAGACTGTCTTAAAAGTGTATGTCCAGAAGGAAGCAACCAGCTGATGTTTGCAGAGAGATTAAGTTGCTGCTTGATGCAGTTCCTGAGCCATGACCTTGTGCCCTTGAAGTCATGTCTTCCCTGGGTGAGTCTCCCTTTTCTGCTTTATTAAGCATCTTCTATGCACCCTCTGATCTGTTTTTGGCTTTGAGATTGCTTTTTTTTGCAAGTCCTACAGTCATCTACTGGGATCTTTTTATACTGAGGATTGGTAGGTAAATATATAGCAGTTTTCAATTCATACCCGAGAAGTTGTGGAATGCTTATTTCGCCCAAACCTTCTAGTTCCATGGAGTTACACAGGAATGACTGATATATAGTATTAGAAGTGGTGCATTTTTAATATAAACATTTTCCCATGGAGAAGTCACATCTTGAAATGTCTCTATTGTGCCCATACACCGTGTAACTCCTTACTAAGGAAAGCTATTCATACTAGTGAACAATTTCATGCAAATTCATTGAGGAAAATATGTCATATTTCGCATTGAGAATATATTTTAACCATTTTATTCATGTATTATTCTATGCATGAGTCTATTCTCTTTGTGAGTTTAATTGTACTAAAATATTTTGATACATCGCCCTCCTCCATTGCCCTCCTGTCAATTGTTTGAGAGCCACTCAGAGGTAGTCACAGAGCTAGCATTAGCTTACCAGCCATACCTAAAATGCCACTTTTTCAAAGCATTTTTGCATTGAAATTGTTCATAATCATAGGAAGGCCCTTGTGATTCTCCTGGCACACGGGCTATGTACAGACCCATGCGTTTAAGTTAATTATACTATGTCTAATACTTAGTACTCACTCTAGACGACCAGAATAATGTGTTAGGATGCCAATGCACAAAATACGCAGGAGTTAAGAATTTCATTTATATTTAAATTTAATAATATAATTTTATATATATATTATTTTAACAATATTATATATTGTATTTTCAAGTACACAAAATATAAATGTCTTTTGGTTCCTCAAGTACCCATAGTTGACCATGTTAAAAAAAAAAAAACATATATAAAAATAAGCATTTCCCACTTCCCTTTTGAAAACATTAAACCGCTGAAACTTTAGTTTCAAAGAATCCTTCCTGATTATAAAACAGCAATAATAACAACTCTTTTTAGATGATACTTTTTTGGGTCAATGTAGAAAAATATATAGAGTAAGATAAGGTTTCAGGACCCCAGAATTGAAAAATAGACATCTTGGACTGTTACAGCCAAACCTGTTTCTTTATTTTTTTATAAATATTAATATTTTATTATTAATAATAATTAAAACATATTACAATACTATATTATTATTATTATTATTATTATTATTATTATTATGTTAATAATTTATAAAAACATGGCTGACTATTTCAAAGGTGTTCCCTGAATCAGCTAATGCAGTTTATCGTGTTAAAGAAAGTGGCACCCACACAATTACACATCCATTCTCACATACACAATTACACACAATTACACATCCATTCTCACATACACAATTGCACATCCATTCTCACATACGCAATTACACACACACACACACACACACACAATTACACATCCATTCTCACATACACAATCACACACACACACACAATTACACATCCATGCTCACACACACAATTACATATGAATGCTCACACACACAATTACACATGTTTGCTCCCATATATATATATATATATATATATATATATATGTATATATATATATATATATATATATATACAAACATATTTACACATATACATACATCCCGCCTACCACCGCTTACCTCTCAGCGGTCCAGCAGCTTCGTCTCCGGCAGCTCGCACAGTGCCTCGGTTTCAGCGTAGGGTCACATTACTCCGATGCGCTCCTTTCTCCCGTGACGGTTCAAAATAGTTTAGAAAGGGCCCTTTAGAAAGCTCAGCCATAGGCAAACATGGGTTTTTCATGGGCGCTGCCATAGGTACAGGCATGTGTAGTGTAATTCTGCTGGTTGGGGAGATCAGACACCTTTTAACTGCCCTAACCGTGCACTGAGGAGCCTGATTGGGTTATCCCTGGTTTTGTACCCTCCTCTAAGCACAGCCCTAGGCCAAATTGTGACACCAGCGGACATATAGAGAGTTCACACTGGTTCCCATCTTTTAACATTTACTTTTATTATAGCAATCAAGTACATCTTAGCCAGACTATGTAAAGAAAAATAATTTCTCACACAAAACACAGTTAATGTCCAAAAAGAATAATAATGAAAAGCAAACTCTAAAAAATAGGGCTTCTTAAATGCATAGAAATATATTACTTTAGGATTTTTACATTAAAAAAAATACCTTTTATCTAGTATTTAGCTTTACTGGGTGAAGTTTGTCTTATCTTGGTATCATACCCACAACGTTTTAGGTGTCGTAGGGGGTCATGATTCAGACTGCACACAAAAGCGGCCATCTGCATGGGACAACACACAAAAATCAGGACTGTCTCATAAACACCAGGACTGTTGGGACTCAGGGAGTATGGGTATCTCACAGATCAATACTTGGGTTCTTCTCTGTCTTGATTTGCTGCTGCGTGTCTCCACATGCTGTGCCTTTTTTAACTGTTGTCAGTTGAAGAACGTCTGTTTGGCTGGGGAAACCGTTATCAATATGAAATTTAAAAGAAACCCCAGAATATATGGGTGCTTTTTAGGTAAAGAAATAAAACAGAACCCTTTGCTTACAAGGTCCCAGCATCCCGTGAGTAGACTTCTTCAAACCGCATATAAATGTATAAAGAGAACAAACCCAAGTTACATTTACAAACAGGAGATTTTAAAAGGATATCGGTGTTCAGCTCAAGTCACAATTATTCTTTTATTCAATTAGTCTGTGTGAGGGAAATACATTTTTATACAGTTTCCACCCCATATAATCATAAGAGAGACCAACTTAGATTTTTAAACAATATTTTATTAGCTGATTCGCACATACACTGCGAGTCTTATATTAAATGTCCTTGGCCTTCTTCTTGGCCTTCTTCTTGGACTTCTTGGCCTTCTTCTTGGCCTTCTTCTTAGGGGGCATGCAGTCAACCGCGTCTGTCTGGAGATATCTTTTAGCGGGAAGGACTTCAGCCACTTTTCCCGTTTTCATTATTTGCCAGGCCTGGAAGGTTGTCACAGGATCCAGAGCTGCTAGAAACGCAGGATCTTCCAGGATCTGTTCTTCTTGGCCCTCTGTGATCTCCGTTGTTCCGATGGAAAGTGGGACATCAGTAATGTAAAAGTCTCCGCAGGTCATACATTGTTCAAATGAACTGGTGGTAATACGTAAGTATTCTGTCTGCTCCACACCATTAATAGTTATGGGCAGTTGTTGATCATCGTTCTCTCTAGATTTTTTGCTGTGTGTCTTCAAGTGAGCGTTTAAAATCCATAGCTTTTTGAAGCGCCGCAAGCAGATGTGACATTGGTGGGGGAAGAACTCCCCGTGGTCACAGGGATCCAGTGGCTGGAAAACCAGCATATTGGATATTAACGTAAAAAAACAAAATATACACAAGTTTCTTCAGATTTCTACTGAGAATGAGAATAAAGCTCTACACTTTCAGGCAACCAAGTGTCAAGTGACTTCTCCAGTGCAACGTGGGCTTATGACATCAGAGCTATTGTGATGACACTGGAAGTTTGTTGACTTGGGATGTACTGGTAAAGATGTGCTATACAAATTGTGATAAATGCATACTGATAAAGATATAAATATTGTATAGAAAAAGATACCGTGTTTTTATTTAATATATTTCAGTAGGTATATTTATGGATGCACAATATCAATGTTATGACATTCATTTAACTCAAAGAAACGCAGGATTTTCCAGGATCTTTTCTTGCACACGTTCACATTCATTCTAACACACACTTCATTTCACCCACTTACACATGTATGCTCTCACACACAATTACACTTCTATTCTTACACACACATAATTACACATCCATGCTCACACACAAATACACATCCATGCTCACACCGGACTGGCCCACCGGGATATGGGGAAATTTCCTGGTGGGGCGGCAGATCCGTGGGCCGGGAGGACGGCAAACTAACATTGAAAACAGCCGCTGAGCGGCTGCAAGGGGAATTGGAAGCCTCCTCCGGCGCCAGGGGCAGGCTGCTGGAAATCTAATCTAAACGGCAGATGCGTGCTGATGCTGCTGGCCGGAGCTACTTTAATACTTTAAAAAAAAAAAAAATTGTAAGTGGCATATAGGGGCTACAAGGCATTTCTGGAGGCAGAGTGTCATATAGGGGCTACAAGGCATTTCTGGAGGCAGAGTGTCATATATAATGGGTTAAAATGCATATCATGGGGCAGAGTGGCATATAGAAGGGTATAAGGCATATCAGGGAGGCAGAGTGGCATTTAGGGGGGCATAAGGCTTTTCTGGAGGCAGAGTGCCCCATGATATGCCTTTTAACCCCCTTTATGCCACTCTGTCTCCAGAAATGCATTTTAACCCCCTATATGCTACGCTGCCTCTATAAATGCCTTTTAACCCCCTATATGCCACTCTGCCTCCAGAAATGCCTTATACCCTCCCTATATGCCACTCTGTCCCATAATATGCCTTTTAACCCCCTATATGGCAGAGTGGCATATAGGGGGTATAAGGCATTTCTGGAGGCAGAGGGGCATATAGGTTTACCGCGAGATAAACTATATGGGGCTGGTCTCCAAATGTTTCCAGGGCTGCTTTTCAGTCCCAGACCGGCCCTGGAAAGTGCATATTATTATGTTATTTGCTGTGTTTAAAAAAACATCTGAATTCCAATAATGTTCATGTTCTAGGTGTTGTTGTTCAGACCAGAAACAGCTTGCGAGAAAGTCTTAAAGAAAATATGACATCATTATATAGATAATGCATGTGAACAAGAACAGACTTGACCCTCATCAGATAGGTCTGATGAGGTAATGCTAACATTTTCTTGTGAAAAGTTCAGGATTAGAATGTTTGCAGATGTCACTCATGGGGGGGGGATTAACACAAACCGTTGGGAAGCAATGATCTGCCCATAACCTAAGTATACATATGCATTGATGTCTAATCCTTTCTTCATGAAACATGGTATATACTTGTATAGTAAAAGCACTTCTCAAATACAGTATATTGACAGATGTTTCCATGTTTTTGCTTGCTTACACAGTCTGGCAGGTTCGAGGTGCATTGAGTAATGGCTGGTGACTTGTGTATTAGATGCAGCCCTGAAGGTTTTCCAGATAGAACACATACTGCATTAAAATGTATTACAACATTTATATTGACTGGGATTGAAGACTTTGCTCCTATGCAATCCAATAGGGACACTAGGCACATGCCTAGGCCTTGGAGCTCTTGGGGGCCATGAGACTCGGATAATCTGTCCAACACACCTCACCAGAAGAACTAGAATTGTGTTGATTTGCTCCATAAATAGCTGCCAGTGCTGTATTTATTGAGTCAGACCTCCATAGTCACTGTCATGTCCCAGCTGGTGATCTGGTGAAACTCATGTTACATATTTTTTTGTATAAAAGTAGACTAACGCATATCCCTACTGAGTTGACCCCTAAACTGGCTAACAGCATCTTTGGAATCGGATGTGGACCCACCTAGGAGAACCACCTATTGGTCTGGAGGATGGTTGCGGCAGTAGGGTGTCCTGTTTTTGAATCTGTATTTTATATTTTTTTCCAAGTGCGTTTCTTAATGTTTATTCAGTAACGTTACTGTGATACGACGCTATTTATTCAGCGCTGATCAGGTTGATGTTCTAGTCATTCCTCGAGGAGCACAGACATTCTTTGTGTTGGTGTCGATATTACACTACATACTGCATGTTTTTCTTTTTTTCTTGGATGGAAACCCTTTTAAGATTGGAAAGCATTCTCAATACCCTCAGACAGTGGCTGGGGAACTCATTTTGGAAACTCCCTGACTGGCTCCTCTGGTTTCATTTCAGCATTTTCATCAGTCCCTCTGTATACATGTTGTGACTGAACTGGAAAATAGGTTACAATCTCTTCCACTCAAACAATCCAGATTCTGTTGCAGTTCTGAGCTTGAAATGTTGCATTGCTCTCCATGACGGGGGGGAATAAAATGGACTCCAATGTGCATTAAAAAATAAAAATGAATTACAGGAACTAGACTCTTCTTTTGTTACTTAGGAAGCATAATGGGATACACCTGCTGTGGATGTACCTCAATTCCTTCTCTCTTCATGTAATCCCAGACAGACCCAATTACTTTGAGATCAGGGCTCTGTTGGGGCCAAACTATCACTTCCAGGACTCCCTGTTATTCTTTACGCTGAAGATAGGTCTTTATGGCTTTGGCTGTATGTTTGGGGTCGTTGTCATGCTGTAGAATAAATAGAACTCTTGGACTGATAGAGCCAAATCATTTTCTGTATTATTTTTAATAATAATAATTAATATATATTACAATACTATACTATTATTAAATTAATAATTTAGAAAAGCATAGGCGACTATCTTAAATCAGCGTTCCCTGCTAATGCAGTTTAATGTGGTACAAGTAAGGATCTGTATCTCAATAAATGGTTCTAAGTCTTTATGTTAGTACTGTATATAATCCCACATGTGGTTGTATGGTGCCATTTGAAACAAATGTAACAATAAATAAATGACACTGAAACCAATTTGATGGATAAACAAAGGCCGTGGTCTTTTATTTAGCTTATCACCAATTACATACATAGTAACCAAACCAAAAACTTTTCATCAAACACTTTGCAACTGAATAACAATTAAACTGAAACTCTTGGCCCAAACCACAGAGTTATAAATAATCAACTCAAAAACCGACTGCCCCAAAAGCCAATCGGCCTTACACCTTACGAATAACCCCACCTGCCGCAAATGGATACTTAAAAGCCATTTGTGGCCCCTCCCACAAAAACCACGGCCTTCTCCACCATACTCTGTAAATCAGTATTAAAAATATCACAACCAATCGAAGATAAATGTATACCATCATTCCTGTAGAGGCCAACACAGCCCCCTTCTAAATCAAAATGTCTGAAGCTAAAACCTCCTTCCAGAACCATAAATTTCTCAATAGATCTGTTTAATTTTCTCCGTACTCTTTCTAAAGCTTTAAAATTTTGGCGTTTAAGCCAAATTAAACGTGGGACAATTTCAGACCACACAAACATTGTGCCCAAAAAGATATCCTTTAGCTGCATCACAATATCCTTAAAATCCATCAATAATTGAACCGATTTAACTCTCCCCACGTCGTTCCCCCCACAATGAATGATCATAACATCTGGCCACGGAAAAACTTGAATAAAGTTAAGTACATTAACTTTTAATTGATAGATACTTAAACCCCTGATACCTAACCAATAAATAACGATTTTCTCTGAGCTGAAACCGAGATTTTCTCCATAACATCGCTCAGCAGCTCTTCGTTGTGCCCAGAAAATAAAAGAATGTCCTATTATCCAAACCACTGTTGGACGTTTACCTGCAAAAACAAAATTGATATTAACACAGTAGGTAAATTACAATAAATGAGGTCTTATGTATAACTTGAAACGATCAGAGTCCCAACGACCCAACCGCCTAATAATAGAATTATCCAGCCCCAATAACGCAGCTTCCGTTGCAGCACCAATCCGGAATGAGTGCGAAGATATTTTTTCAGCTCCCAAACCTAAGCTATTTAAACAGTTTTGCAAAACCTTTTTAAACTGAAACAGCGTTACCGGCAAACCAGATTGATGAATTAACCAATTACCCGGGAAATCTGGCCTATTATTATTAAACATTACTGCCGCTTGAACCGGACAAACCGCACAATTCAATACTTTATTCAATTTTACCCAACAACCTTTCCCGGATTTATCCGTTTTGGATGATCGTAAATAAATCAACAATTGCTCCTCACAACAAACATCTTCATACTGAATACCAGAACCACCCCGTTTATTCGCTGCCACCAATTCGCTAACACGAAAGGCGCCAAAAAATGCTATAATAAATGCCGTTCTGAATAACAATGTTTCATATGCATCCCAACAAATTTCATGTACAACCCCAACCAAACTCTGAAGTAAGCTAAAAGAAATTGGTTTACGATTATCCAAAGCTTTCTGCTTCCTACCTATACCTTTCAATATCTGTTTTGTTAGGAAATCTTTGCCAATAGGTTGCTTACCCGCTAACTTCATAAAGAAAGAAACACCCCATAGATAACGATCAATTCTACTCCGAGAAAACCCATTTGTGATTAACAACAACACAAACTCTAAAGATCTTTCTATATTAGCATCAAATTCACTAAACCTTTGTCTATGCATAAAAGAAACCCATTCCCTCCAAGCCTTAGCGTAGCTAACCCAGGTAGCTTTGGAGAGAGAATTATATAAATAATGACTTAACTCGGCGATGTTAAGAGCCAAACATCCACCGGAACTTCTAAACCCTCCTTGTCCGCCCTCGGCGCCACAGTTCTGAAAACCTTAAAGTCAAATCGAGATAAAGCGTCAGCGATAACATTTTTAACACCCTCAATATGCTTAGCTTTCAACCAGATATTAAATCGCAGGCATAAAAACACTAAATGCCGAAGCAGGTTAATCACCGGAATAGATTTAGCTCGTAGCGTGTTGATTACCCATACAACCCCCATGTTGTCACAATTCAATATAATTCGTTTATTAGCCCAATGTTGACCCCAAAGATAAACAGCCACCACCACTGGAAATAACTCCAGTAGAACTAAATTTTTAGTCCACCCCGCCGCGAACCAGGACGATGGCCATTTCTCTGCGGCCCATTTTCCTTGCCAATAAATCCCGAAACCCACCGAACCAGCAGCATCTGTATAAAGTTCTAAATCACTTGCATTAACAAAATCATCTTGCCAAACTGTAGCCCCATTAAAATCTTTCAGGAACATTTTCCATACTTTCAAATCCTCTTTGATTTGATTGGTAACCCGAACCCTATGATGGCCCATCTTCTTCCCCGCTATACATCTTGCCATATGTCGAGAAAAAACTCTACCCATTGGCATAATTCTACCCGCAAAATTCAGCTGACCCAATAACGATTGAAATTTGTTAACCGTCACTTTTTTGGCAGACAAAATCTCATTAATAACCACTTTAAGTTTACACACTTTCTCAAAAGGAAGACGAAACTCCATGTTCACCGTATCAATTTCAATACCCAAAAACTGAAGACAAGTCGTGGGAAAAACCGTTTTATCCTTAGCTAGCGGAATACCTAAAAACTCAGAAATCTCTAAAAAACAATTTAACAGCCTATTACAGTCACCAGAACCCTGCTTACCTATGAACAAAAAATCATCCAAATAATGAACAACTGAATTACAACCAGCAACTTCCTTAACAAACCATTCTAAAAAACCTGAAAAAGCTTCAAAATAAAAATATGAAATTGAACAACCCATTGGTAAACACTTGTCAAAATAAAACCCCCCTTCAAATTGAAAACCAAGAGAATGAAAACAATCCGGGTGGATCGGCAACAGTCTGAACGCCGATTCTATATCCACCTTAGACAGCAACGCCTCTTTGCCACAGCTCCTAACCCAGTATAAAGCATCCTCAAAAGACGCATATTTAACTGGAAATTCTTCAACACAAATTTGATCATTAAGAGAATGACCTTTCGGGTAAGATAAATGGTGAATTAGTCGAAAAGAACCCTTCTCCTTCTTAGGTACCAAGCCCAAAGGAGACAACCGAAACTTTTGAAAAGGCGGATACTTAAAAGGACCTTCAATCCGTCCCAAAGTTAACTCTTTTTTAAGCTTCTCACGTACCACGGAAACATTTTCACCAACCGATTTCAGATTATCTACCCAAATTAAACCGTCAACATTATAGGTCGGAATCCTAAAACCATCTTTAAAACCATAAAACAATAACTCAGCCATCTGCCGGTTTGGGAAGCTGCTTATACAGCGGAGCAGTCTTGACACTATCACCGGTGTCATTGCTTTTTTGAAAAGATTCCCTTCCGCTGGCATTTCCACTATTTCTGCGAAAACATCTTGCACCTGGGTGATTACCTCCACAAAAAGTGCACTCATGCTTAAATTTGCATGCAGTCAAAAATTTGCATTGAGCTTCATTGAAAGCCCAACAAACACCCTTCTGGCGCATTTGGTTAGAGTTCGTAGACTGAAACCTATTAGTATAAGTATAGCGTTGGGGTAGCATTATACTCACCCAAGTACCCACATCCTTCATACCAAATTTTAAATGTTTATGAACTGACAATTTTTGACGAAATATTTCGTCATAATTAAACCAGGACATGCCCCCGAAGTTTCTATAAGCCTCGAGGACAGATTCAAGATGTTGGAACAAACCAGAACTACTATCCTTATGCTTTTCGCAATACACACTTGAATATATGCAGAAAGCCTGCAACCAGTTATTAAAAGACCTAGGAACAGGTCTTCGTCTATCCTCTTCTTTTTCTTGCTTCCCTAGAAACTCTTTAGAAGCTGGAAGCAATGATAAAATATCAATATACTCATTGTTCCATATTTTCTCTTTTAACCCCCTGGACAGATGAAAACCCAAAGGTGACATTTCGCAAGATAAAGCCTCCTTCATATTAGCTTCATGCACCAAATTTCTCTGTCCAGCTACATTTGACCCTCCCCAAGCCCGAGCTGGATTAGGGCCCTGCCATTCTTTTAACAAATTAAATAAGGAGCCTACCATAGCATTTAACTGAGTCAAATCACAGTTTGTGGACTCACCCACATCTGTCTCTGTATCAGTCTGTCCTGAAGATGTTCCGGGCTGATCACAGACCTCCTGAGAAACGGGAGCCGATGTAGCCAGGGACTGACGCCTACATCCAGAGTCATAATGACCCTTAAGCTCCCCGTCATCTTCAAGTGGATGCCGCTTACGCTTCTTGCAGGGCTGCTTGCCTCTAAGCGCCCTGGAAGCTTGAGAACGCTGAACTGTAGAGGCTCTCCTAGACCTTCTTCCGCGTTCGGCGCCCTCCACTGACGTAGACGCGCCTGCTTCCTGGTCCCGTGATGACACCGTATCTCGCGAGAACGCGAGAGCATTAAAAGAACAAGCGCCATCTTCAACGGTCGTCGACTCCTCCTCCGCGACGTCTCCAGCTTCAACCGGCTCGATAGCAGAATCCAATTCGTCCGCAACCGGAGCAGATGAGAGGCAAGTCTTCAACCATTCTTCAAAGCCTCTTCTCCCGGCTCGCTCTCGAAGACAATTCAGCAGCTCTTCCATGCTGCTCCCCGTGGCTCTCGCTGAAAACCGCCGCTCACCAGACTCAGAGGTCAGTGCAGTCGGTTAACGCAGCCAGGGTAAGTGAACCGGTACCTCAGAACACCTTCTTTTATAGGTGTAAAACCCGCCCAAAACTAGCGCGAGCTAACGCCGAGCGCAACCAATCAGAAAAAAGCGCGGGCGAACTAAGTAGCACGAGCTGCATGCGAGCAAAATTTTACCTCAAAAAAAGGCGGTAAACTAAGTAGCGCGAGCGCATTCCCGAACATTCCTAGCTGTCCCTTGTCTGACCTTTGTAAATTAACCCCTGCATTGCCACTACACTCCCCAACAACCACATGTAACCCCGTGCTATTTGCACAGGGTTTTTTCCAATAATTTCTCACTTCACTTCTATAATTTAGGTCAGTTGGGTTTTACACTGAGTGTATATTTATATATAGCATAAACTAAAGCATTAAACGTAACCTGCATTGCATCCATGATTATATTAAGCAAACATTAAGCAAAAGGCTGTATTTGCTCATCATACATGCCTTGTCTCAAAAACGAACTTCAAAAAAATTGCAGCAATCCGGGATTTCTTCATCCATCATTTCTGCAGAACAAACTTGACACCCCCTTGATGTATGGGAAACCTGAATCCTATGGTACCCCATGGAAACTTCTTGAGGCTTTGGCGTACAAGCAGAGAAACTTGTGCCTGAGAGATTACAGGTTAAAGGGACAGGTGTTCTATACAGCCCCACCAATGAAGAATGTAAGGACTGTAATATGCATTATTTAAAACATACGTAAGCAGTGTTAAAGCAGTAGCAACACATGTTAAACCACAGAGGAGGAGGAGGGCAACTTCTGTTTTGGGTAAATGCCTATTTTTATATGTATTTATTTTGGAAGAATGCACTCACAGAGTACTTTCATATACATTATTCTTTAGAGGGATTGTAAGCTCGCAAGCAGGGCTCTCTCCACCTAATGTATCGGTTTGTCTTAGTCTGTCAATTCTAGTCGTGTCATACCGCTTGAATATATGTATTGTATTAAGCGCTGCGTAAATTGTTGGCGCTATATAAATAAAAGATAATAATAATAATAATAAAGAGGAGGTGTCAGGGACCTTAACCTATCCCTTTTTTGTTTTGTGTTTCTAGTGCCAGGAAAGTGATCTTACTTAAATCAACGAGCGTGCAGAGATAACCACACTTCTTTACAATATATTGAAAATAATTCAGCAACAATATTTGCAATGATATATTTGTAATATAGTGCGATTGGTAAGAAACCTTCAGATGTACAGAACCATCTAAACCGTGACTTCAGAGTAGTGATGGACTTCCATGTCTGTATAAAAGGATACTATCATGAGAACAAATCCATGCTATTTATAGTTAAGTAAAAATTTAATTGGAACTTTTTTTTTTATTAATTTCTTCTCAAATGTAAGCGGTCAAGACTCAAACGTAGTCAAATAATAATAATCTCCAAATCAACAAAAACCTATGAGAAGCACAAAGTTTAATGAATATGTAGTTTAGTGGGCAGGCATGTCACATCATTAGTAAGTGGAAAGGAAACAATGGCACAGTTAGAAAACAAATTAGCACGTTCGATATCCGTACACAATTCTGCGTCCAGAAACATCAGACAAGAAATAACGCAACAGCATTGCTGAAATTTGGATTAGTATTCAGTATGAACCTGCGAATACGCATTAGAAAAAAAGGAAGATGTTTTCTTTCTCAGATTATGTTGCCTCAAGAACGGAAGTTGGTGTAACCCAAACAAGGTCACAAGGAGAGCTGACAGTGGAATATGCATTATACTAACCTCCAGCGAATCCTCCAGCACGGATACTGTGTTATGATCTCTACAGAAAAATTATTTATTTATGGATATCATAGCAATAACTTTAAAACTGCATCTACGCTGGCTTGTACTCCACGGGCTGCCGTATGTATTCGTACAATAGCAATGTGATGCATGAATGCATTTTCATCATATAAATCCAAGCTTAGAAAGTGGAAGTCCCTGGGAAAAATACTTTTCTCCTCAACCATAAAATCCAGTGCTGTATACAATGATGTAGGCCAACATTGACAAAATAAATAGTTTTTATTAATTTTTTTCCCAATAAATCTGCAGACCTGGAGGCTGCCATTGTTTTCACCCATGTGATAATTTAGGGGACGTTCCTTGATCAACACCAGATTGAGCGGATTCTGCTAATGAAGTGTGGTCCTCTTTCATTAGTCAGATTGTCAAACTGGGTGATTGATACTGAGCCGTTCTATTATTTGCCACAAACGGTATGAGTGCACCAATGTGACCTTGGTGGCCATTCCCAGATTTAGCTTGAGGACATCTAAGACTCCTAATTAGTGCGTTTGCTGCCAGTATCATGTTTGATATCCATTTGTGTATCTTTAAATATCAAGGTTTCCACAAGGACATGTATCAGACATTTAACACATTTGATGGGTCACTACGTGATAGACCATTAAAGGGTTATTATTTAAGAGCCTAAGGGTTTGCCCATTTAGCAAGTTCCTAGTTACACTTATGATCCGTGGATCTACAGCTTCACTAAACAGTAGGATTTTGCTGGCAATATTTAAACAGTATCTTTGGGATATGAAATATAAAAATAGAATTTATACAGGTATATAAAATAAATTGTTCATCATTAGAGAGGAACTAAAGAAGAAAAACACTGAACTATGCATTTGAACATACTGGGGTTATGTTTCGGTGCACATTGGTCATATCACCATAGCAACCAATGCAAAAGACCAATCAGTAAGAAGATGTTATTAGTTGCTATAGCAACATGACCACATCTTAAATTCCGGGGCTAATTCGCTCTTTTATACATAACTCTAACTGTGTACATCTATAGTTTAGATGGTTAAATATTTAACACATTTCCTTTATGGGGCACTGAAAGGGTTAAGGCAGCTTCAGTCTATCAATGTATCAAACTTGATTCACGACACATTGCTTAATAGTGAGAATTGTGAATTCCTTAGTTCAAGATTTAATTTGTTCTGTATTCGTCTGTAATCATCAGACGGCGCGATATGACATTTACTATTCTAATTTTATATTGTAAAATAAATTAAATGTTTTCTTCACATGAACAGCCATGAGTGAAATAAAATTAATAACCATATCAAAGAAATGTCAAACCTACCCTTTCAAAATAAACTTTGTGCGCAAGTATTATTTTATATTTTTTTATTTTTTTGGCATTCATAAAATTATTTTCCATCTCGTTGTAATTTGGCCCCTTTCACCCACTGTACTAAAGTAGACCTGCAAGCCACTTGACTTTACGACGGGCTTGTCTCTCTGCAGAGACAATGAATAACCCAGGTTAAAGATTTGCCTGCACAATGATCCTTATAAAAATGTATTCAATAACTAATGTCAAGGGAAGTCTCTACCGCCCGGAACCACAAACAGTTATGGTAGAATCTACACCCCCTACCGCGCGCATTACAATGGTTTGCTCTTGGTGTTCTTTCTCTTTTATAGAATGTTCAAGGACACGGTGTGGGGGATCTGTTACACATATATATATATATATATATATATATATATACATAATCCCCTTTATCGGGCACAATTGGGATCGCTTCAATATGGGTTTTTTGTTGTTGCCTTCTCTTGGACCAACAGCAAGGCTGAACCTGATAGAGTTGTGTCTTTTTTTTCAACCTAAATTACTATGTTACTATTATTGTGTTCCATTCACTTTGTTAATAGAGCTGACAGGGGGATCTTTGCACTGTGCAGCTCAGCATTAAGCAGCCTGTAATGGCACAGTGATCAGACTGCCTAGCAGGGGAGAGATGGGGAAGTGGAAGCTGCAGCAGTGAGTCATAAGGAGGAGGGGAGGAGGAGGAGGAGGGAGACATACACACTTCACACACACCCAGCACTCAGCAAAGCAACGTGCATCTGTGGGGCTCCATTGGAAGAAGCCAGAGTGCAGGCTGCTGCCGCTGCTGTTGCTGCTGCTGCTAGGTAAAGACAATGGCATCCAGAATGCATGGGATTAGGGCTGGGGGAAGTGGTCACATATGATCTCCAGTGCTCAGGGATTAAGAGCATGAGATTACAGGCTTCTGATTCCTTGCAGCCAGGTTTGTAAAACATAGCTCTGCATAACGATCTGCCTGGATTACTTGCTTATATAGTGTATGTTTGGGGAGCTGAATACACTGATGACCTGCTTACATCAGATGACTGCCAGATGTAAGGAGGACTGCTCTGCTGGGCATTAGGTACCATCTCATATTTCTTAGGTGTTTTTTTTTTTTACTCAATTTGCTCAGGATTTGTAGAAAAACAAAGGCAATGCCTGGGCTAGCTTTTGTTCATATGTCAGCCTAATGTGCTTGGGTGGTTTGTCCAGATGTCATATCATTAGCAAATGCTACAGAATGCAGCAATGTCAATAGCACTTGTGCTGAAAGACTAGCTTGTATTATACATCAAATGCTGGGACTTTAATTGCAAACATTTTGTGTGTGTGTGTATATATATATATATGTATGTATATATATATATATATATATATATATATATATATATATATATATATATATAATATTAGATTTAAAATTACTATGATTTGGCCATCAGGCTATAGACTGCAATACTGCAAAGCTCAGATAATGTATTTGTATGTAAAGGTCCATGACTAGCTGAATTGAAATGAATGCTTATTTAAATAGTTGTGCAGTGTGTTGCAGATCTGCCTTGCACATCATTCTGTATATAGTATGCAGTGTTTTAGTAATGCAGAAGCAAGGGACTCAACGGCTGAGTGTGATCATCATGCCTGCTGCATGCTAGTGGCTCATTAAATTAAATATTCTCCTGGGCATGAATTTATTTATTACAGCTTTGGCAGTAAGCGTTATTCTGTATTTACTTGGCTGCTGGGAAATATCGATTGTTGGGGTTTAGGTTTACAATGTTGCATTCACTGAACATAAACAATAAGATTCATTTACCATCTAAATGGGGCAAGGACTACTTAAAGGTTTTTCAGGGTTTAAATGTCAGCATATTTGTGAATATTTTGATCACGTGTGTTCAGCTTCTTCAAACTACAAGCTTTAGCATTATTAATATTTTATATATACCTATTACACAGTCCTGAATAATATAATGGTTTATAAATCTATTATTATTATTATTATTATTATTATTAATATATTTTAAACAATCCATGCAAGCTCGAGCAGATTGTTACCTTTTGTTTTTGTAAATCCAAATTGCGATGCACTACTTGTTATGTCATGTTTATCCATTGTACAGCACTGCAGAATATGATGGCGCTTTATAAATCAATAAATAATAATACTGTGGTACAATGCAGAAACATTTATTATCTAAATCTAATATTTTATTTTTATGTTTTTTCAAGGGGCCTGTTTATTTAAAATTAACAACGTAAGTATATTAAGAGAAAAATATTTGGTGCCTTTTATTTTAAGAAGATCTTCTTTAGCTTTTTTTATTAGCATATATTTGTCTTATTCAATATATAGACAACTATATATTTCTAGAAGCAATAACTGGAATTTGCCAAGCCATGTTGTTAAGAACGCTACTCCTTAGAATGATGCAACCTAAGCACTTCAAACACATTTTTACTTTAATAAAGAAGGCAGCTCTGATTTTTAATCTTTGTTTTTAAAATGTCAGTTTAAACACATACATTATTTGTCATTTTAATAAAAATATTAAAAAAGCAAAGAGAAAACAAAAAATATAGATTTGTTTTGCATTCTACAGCCCCATTCTCAGACTTTTAAAGTTTTGCCCTCTAATCTTATTTAACCAGGTAATAAGATATTTATGAAGTTGGCAAGGAGCTCTGATTTGGTAAGGTTATGTTGATATGCATCTCTGATAAACTATTTCTCTCTGTCACAGCTTGTCTTCCCCGTGAAATTTCGCTTGATGAGAGGCATGTAACTACGGTGTTATTGTATTTGTTCCTCAAGAAAATATAGATGGCAGAAAAACATTGAAAAACTTTTCTTGGTCATCATGTACATTGTGTTGAAGCACTGAAATAAACATGATGAAAACCGAGGCTTCAGGAGAACGATCCAACCTACGCAGTGCCTCACCCCACAGAAATGCATACAGAACCGAGTTCCAGGCACTGAAAAGCACCTTTGATAAGCCAAAATCTGATGGAGAAGATAAAACAATAAATGAAGGGGATACCCCTCAAACGCAACAGACTAGGGGGCGGAGGTATGGATCAAATGTCAACAGAATCAAGAATCTCTTTATGCAGATGGGAATGGAACCAAATGAAAATAATGGTGTTCCGACAAAACAAAAGACCAAGACTACGCATTCATCTCCACAAAGAAGAACTAAGCCAAAGGAATTTTTGGAAAAGAAAGAAAACAGTGACGTAAAACCCAAAACTACCGTTTCTGAAAGGGTTAGCCGTTTTGACACTATTGATGGTTCATATTCTAAATTTACAGAAACTAGGAAGATGTTTGAGCACAGTATTAAGGATGCAGGGCATTCTGGCCGCTATTCCTCAAGGAAAGATAGGCGAGGATCAAATGAGCTTCTAGATGAAGGACGTGGAAGTAAATCTAATAGGGGCAGCAGTGATTCATTGGACAGTCTTAGTTCAAGGACAGAAGCTTTGTCACCAACAGTGAGCCAACTCAGTGCAGTGTTTGAAAATAGTGATTCGCAAAGTCCAAATATTCTGGACAAGAATGAAAATAATGGGTATTCAGTAACTGGCCATTACCCGTTGAACATAGCAACTTCTCCAGTTTCAGATTTTGAAAGTTATGGACATGCAAAAGACCCAAATTCTTGGGATACTGACACTGATTTATGCACTGATATTACACACGTGAAGAACAAGTCTGCTTCACAAGAAGATGTACATATTCATATTTCAACACTGACAAAGGAAATAAAAAAGGAAAAGAGTGTCGGCTGCAGTACTTCTAACGATATCATATCTCCTGGGAGTGAACATGGGGATGATGATAGTGTTAAAGATGGATCTTGTGTTAGTTACAATGAAAAAAGAAGTGGATCCAAAACACAACATAATGATCTGTCCGAAGATTCTATTAACACTTTTGATAGGACTAAGTTAGGGGAACCACAAACAAATTCAGAAACCCGTGACGATTTTACAGCCAATAGAAGCTCTGTTTCACCAACTTCTCTAGATGTTGGTACAAGTATGAGTGAACCCATTGGAGATATGAACAGCTACTCAAATACTCAAACATATCAACACTCTGACTATAATGTTTACAGAGTACGGTCAAGGTATAATACAGAGTGGGAGGAAACAGAACAAGATGAGGATGATGACAGTGATGAAAATAAATGTTATGAACCTGATATGGAGTTCTATGAGGTCCCTGGATTGCCAGAGGAGGATGAGTTTCCACCTAAACGGAAGATTCAGTTCAGTAAAGCGCCTATCAAAGTAAGCATATGTTTATATACTCTATTTGCAGTTAAATGTCAGGGAACCTGACATCTGTGAATACATGTTTCAAAACTAGGATACCTAATCAATTTCCTTTAATGAGGTTTTCTCCTCGTCCTATTCTTGCAAATGCTGCCTGAGCTAATCAACAAGCATCTACCAACTAACAGATGAACAATATTTTAATGGGAAGGTATAATCATGCAGATCCTCAGAACAAGATGTTTAAGTAGCTGATGTGGTGGGATACACACACTATTCCAGACTGCAAAGGGTAGGATTTGGGTGATAGTTCTACTTTAAGTCACTTAGACTTTGGTTGTGCTACAATTTATAATTAAATTGTTAGTTGAATGTTTTTCTCAAGTGCTAGGGAAATTATAGTGACAAGAATGTTACAATTATGGATCCAGTTTTGCTCACACAACAAGGGCAAGCACACCACGTGTGAAATCCCATGGCTTGCTACATTTGCACCTTAAATCAATGAATGGAGAAGGACCCATGATCTTGGATTACTCTTCTAGCAGTACTATACAGACCAGTGTTCAGTGGGGATGCTGACCCCAATGGGAAAAGGTTGGCTTAGTTTAGCTGATATTGTGCATGTGTGTCTGTGTATGTGTGTATGTATGCATGCCATTGGCTGAGTGTGGTGTGTGTCTGTGGCTGAGTGTGGTTATGTATGAGTCTGGTGGATGAGAGCAATGTGTTTGTCTGTGGTTTTCATGGCCCTTTCTGAAATTCATTGCTCATTCAGTGAATTTAGCTGCTGATGGGTTTATGAGTATGTTCGTCACATCTGCTTCCAGTGTATTTATTGTTGATAGCCCCAGGGCCGGCCCAAGACAAAATGCCGCCTGGGGCGAAGTTTAAAATGCCGCCCCCCCCATTATCTACCTTTCCTCTCCCTGCCGCCCCCCCATTATCTACCCTTCCTCTCCCTGCCGCCCCCCCATTATCTACCCTTCCTCTCCCTGCCGCCCCCCCCCATTATCTACCCTTCCTCTCCCCCCCCGTACTTACCTTTCAGCAGTCCTGCGGTGAGTCTCCCTGCTCGGTCTCGGTGCCGGCTTGTGATGCTGAACGCGGGAAATGATGTCATCTTCCGGCGCTCAACATTAAAAGCCGGCACCGAGACCGAGCTAGAGGGCTCGCAGAGGAGAGAGGGGCGCCGAGCGGGTACTGACAACTTGGTAAGCGAAAACCACTTGGCTTGCCGCCCCTTCAAAAGTGCCGCCTGGAGCGGTTGCCCTACTCAGCTCCATTGTCAGGCCGGCTCTGTATAGCCCACAAATTACATGTTGGGCAGCAGCTGATTTCTCCTTGATCCATTATTATCGGACATGTGTGCAGTCTTGCATTGGGCACCAAGAATGCCAGTTATGGTAAGACCAGGACCAGGATCCCTGAATGGCTTCAACTGTGAGATATTCGGACAATTTTTGGTGCCACTTTCATGGCCTGAATGTTCATTGCGTTGTATATCTATATAAATATTTTATTGTTTAGAGATACGTTTGGATCCCTTGCGTCACTCCTGATCATGGTCTATTTGATAAATTGCTCACTTTCTTTATAGAAGGATTACATTTTCCACACCATCTCTTCCTGACACTTCCCTATAGCTCTGATTAGTATAGGTGTGTCATATTAAGGTGGCCATAATTAATAGATGACTCATTCTTTTTTTTTTTTAAGAATTGGGTCGATTCGTCATCTTTGGTCAATGTTGCTTCATTCAGTAACACTCCCAAAACCTTTGATTGTGGTAACCATTATTCAAAATATTGACTTATCCCTCATATATTATCTTCTGAGACAACCTATGTGGTGACTAATTCATTTCAGAAGCCACAAAATACATTTATATAAAAAAGTGATTATTGTGGAAGGTTTGTGATGTTGACTTTTCATTTTACAAATGGCTAATTCAAATACGAATATTCCACTGGTTGCTTTGGTGATAAGATCACATTTCAAGCTTTGCACTAGAATCACTGAACTACGTATTATATAGCAATATATATTATGTTACAATATTGAGAATTAATTCTTAGTTATTTTGTTCAATAGAGAATGACAAAAAAAGTTAAGACGAGCAACAGCACTTTCTAGAAGGAAATTTGTATGACAGATCCATGGTAGCTCGCAAATAGTTAAGTCAGTTCCCAATTGACTTGTTATGTATCTGACTTTTAGATTAGCGTGTACTGAATTTTATAGGGTTCATATGACTGCTTTAATACATATTTTGTCATCTTTGGATGATACGTAGTAGGTAACAAATCTCATTTGTATGGATATGAATGAAACATTGTGTTGGCTCTGTTCAAAATGCCATTTTTTTGTATAAGATTATATAGAATCAACTTGCTCTTCTTTATAAGGGCATCATAAGATTTCTTTTTTTAATTAAATTCCTAAATGTTAAGATTGTAACCTTTCATAAGAAGTGCTCATTTTACAAATAAACTACTACATTGCTCTGAATTATTTTTTATATCTGTGTTGTAGGCATTTTGCGTGGAATGCATCTGGATTTAAAATGTATCATCTGAGCGTCAGATTTAGGCTTAATTTAGCTTTCTCCATCTGTTGTAGAAATGCATGTAGGGACTACCCTTTCTAGATGCATGTAGGGACTACCCTTTCTCATGTTTTTCTCTTATGGTTCGACAGAGAATTGTGGTAGTTGTATGCCTGGAGACATAGTAGTTGCTTAAACTTGCCTCCTGTTACCATTAATAGTTAATAAGGAATGCTAACAATTAACCCTGTGATATTAATGTTTGGCCATTGCTAGGCTATTGGCCAATGATCCTTTAACTCACATGCTCTATACGACAAAGCATATTGTATTACATGGTGTGTTTTTTACATTATTCTGTCTGACAAGTATGTTAAGGTTGCAAAAAAATCTTTATGAATTGCAAAAAAAACTGCGTCAAATGTTCATTCACCGCTATTCATTTTTAAACATTATAGGCTGCTGGAAAATATTACTGTGTTGTTTTCTGTTTTTTTTTTTTTTTTAAATATACATTTTTCTGCTCCTTTTTCTCTAATTTAATGCATGATTAATTGTAAAGTAATTGTTTTGGAGATGACTACAGCTATATTGCTACTGTTAGACCTTCCTGTTCACTATAGGCTGTCATGATTTTATAAAATCTCTAAAAGTCTACATATGTGGTTTATATATTTTTTTTAAGACTCGTATAATTGACTTATTCTATAAACCAATAATTATATATCATAATATTTCCCCATGTTATATAATTAGGAAAAACATTATTCATAATGGCAAATAATATCCTGTGTTTTATATAGTTGCTTTTGGAAAGAAATTTTCAGCGCATGTGCAGGACGGATAGAAAGCATCCTTGTGTATTCCCCTCTCTGTTTCCGCCAATCTCTTTTAAATGCATATCTTGCTAATTTTGTGTTGAGTTGCAAGTCCCACAAAATGCAGTTAGCCTAAGTATTATTGGCCAGGATTTATTGCTGACAAGTAATTGAATAGAAAAGAAACCTCGCATTGATTGCAATAGAAAAAATTAGATTGAAAATGATACATTTTATATGGTTTTATAAGTTGGTGAAACTGGGCCAATATATCTCAATTTTGTATCTGTTATTTTCTATTGATATATATGAGGGTTGCTCTTTAATTATTTGTGATATGGTCATTGATAGTAGCCCAATTTATTGTTGTTGCCTAACTTTATGTGCTATTGTGTTTTGATCTGGGGTCTGAAGAAATCAATATGGCTTCTAATTTCTGCACAGATAGCTCTGACACTCTTTAAATATAACATAAGAATTGTTGATTTGCGGGCCAAATATGGGGCTCGTCCTCTGGTATTCCTGTCTCCCTAGAGGACCACTTTGAGGAGCACTTTTGGCCATTGCAAAAACCTAACGCGGGGCCTGAGAAACCCCAGCGGCCAGGAAGCCATGACTAACACGTTACTGCTGAAACGTGACCTTGCTGGATATTATATATGGGAATTTATATAGCTCTAGCATTTAACTTGAAAACATATTGATAGGCTCTCGTATAGATCGGTCAGGATCTGAAATTCTTCTGATGTTTGTCAGCCTTTGATTTAATGGTGTGGATTTGCTATTCCTATAACATTTGCATCTAGCAATAATATTAACCCCTTTATGGATTGGTATAATACAGTAATGCAAATAAGTCATATGATGTATAATATATTACTTATAACTTATTTAGCTGCCATACCTGGAATAATCTCATGTGATTGGTCAACAAAAAGGGATTTTAGAGGACCCTACCATTAATTTGGCCTCTTTGAAACTAGAATTCAAAACACTGACTATACATCCTACCAAACAAACAGAATGGAGACTTCAGATACTTGGAGATTCCCATGTTCCCTATTTATCATCATTGCACCAATTAGTAAATATGTTATTTAATCACAATAGAACTTCAAGATAGTAAAATTTGAATTTACTTCCATGAATTCGCTATTATTGTTATGTCGATAACATGTGCTCTTGTTGATGCAGTTTTACAACGTAAAATGGGACGTGGGGCTCATTTTGGTTATGTAACAAGCCTTCTCGAACCTTCTGTTTATTGTATTAAAAATGTTTTTTGGGGGTTTATATTAATAAACAGTGGTTCTCCTTGCTTTCTTGATTGGCTAGCATATGTAGGCAGCCTTCCATGATTGGTTGGATTTATTGTTGTCAAGGAGCCAGGATTAATCTGATCTGAAACAGGACATTATCCCTACACAGTGCAGCTGTAGAAATGGGAAATAAATCTTTGTGTTTTAAAGCTGATCATTTTTTGGTTACTGGTTTAAAATCGCGTCATACAGAGGACTGGCATTAGAATACAAAAAAAGAGGAAAAAACATGGAAAGTTAGGATGGTAGAAATTCACCAAATGATGATAAAGCTGGTAAAAGCTCTGCCTGTGGGTAGGTATAGGTCCTATTCATGAGCACACAAAACAAACATGTGTATAGGTGTTTGTTTAAAATTATAATAATTAATAAAATAAAATAATAAATAAATATGCAATAGAACACAAGTGTATACACCTTAAGTGTATATATGGAGACATCCATCTTAACGCCATTTTCTCAGGATTTGGATGGTTATTCCTCCCCTTTTTTTGTTACTGTCCCTCTTTGGCAGGGGCTAATTTGCTAAACCTTTCTTTTTGCTGGACATCAGGACAGTGTGTGAATTTTAATGCAGTTTCTGATCTGTGAGAATCAATGTTTTGCATATATATATATATAGTTATATTAGTTATATTGCTACAGATCCGTTCTGACCTGGGATCATCATAGAAACTTTAGAACTTTTTATTTGCATTGAATGAAAATGCAGAAGAGAACTAATAGTGAATAGCAAGAATTGGACACGGGAAGTGGCCTTCGTGTCTTGTGCTCCTGCGTGATGCATGGGGAAATCATCTGGATTAGTAATTTTCTCTAATTTTCCCTTCTCGCCATGAAGGTACCTTCTCCATGTTTTGAAAAAATGGAGACTGAACAAGATGTTCTGTATTCTTTATTCAAGGTTCGAATGCCAGCGTGTACCAGACTTTATAGGGCAGAGAAACATCACTTTTAAATCTTTACTGAGTGAGCAGTTTCCAGGAAGCAGCCGTGATCGCTTCCCCTCCACTCAGAATCAAAATTGATTCTCTGTGGTTTTTTTTTTTAATCCTTTTGCAAAAGAAAATAAGTCACAGAGAAAACTATTTAAACATATTAACCCTACAAAATGTAACAAAAAAACCCAAAACAGACAGATGGGCCATTGTTTCTACTGATTAGACACAAAGTTCACCACCGCGATTGTAATGTTCTGCTCTGGTCACATGGAAGAGCTTAATAATTCTTCAAAAATGCATATAAGCATTTAAAGCTGTGTGGACTGCTCGTGTCTCTAGGGTTAGACAGTAACAGCTGCTGGGGTTGTTCTATTTTTGTGGCTCACAATCAATATCCATTTTAAATGTCCCATGAGATATTGGGCTTGCAAATGGACTGTGGCTCAAGATCAGAATGAATGACATTTTTAATAGTGATGCCATCTTTCGATCCCATTTTAAGTCTTTGTATGGTGAATGGGATTGCATGCTTTCTTGTTTATGCTATTACTTACCAAACGCCGCATTTTAATAAGGGGCTCGACAAAATCCAGATATCAGGTCACTGAGTGGCTACCTAGGGTGTCACCTGCTGGACACACAAACTGGTTTGCAAGATAAGAGGCTAAGAAAAGACTAAGGGGTCACAATATGTATAGCTTGGATTTGGGATAGTTTATAGCAACGTGTAATGTTTATTTCCAAGGAGGAGAAATGTCATAGTGGAAGACTGTAGGGTCAGATGCTTAGATGTAATTTTAGATTCACTTTATTGAGTAAGTGGTAGATAAATGGAACATTCTCCCAGCTGAAGTGGTAGAGGCTAATGCAATAAGATAATTTAAACATGCATGGGATAAGATATGGTTACCCTGCATTTAACACGAGACCAAAGCCTTCAAGCGCTATGTTTCTATGAAGCAGGAACGCAATAAGGTTATGTGATGCCACATCATGTGACCATACAAGAGAAGCCTCCCGCTTGAACAGCAGATTTGTCGAGTCCCGGTTTAGTAGATGTAACGGACACACTGAGTATTGTCTCAAAATGTAGCACAGCATTGCAGATGGTGTTTATTACTGCAATAAACCAAGGTGACCTATATTCCTTACTGTTGGATTAACCTTGAAAAATAACTGTAGCACATAAGGAATCGTCTATATCATAGCTGACAAGAGTCCCAAATGTGCAGGGATACTATTTGTTTTGTAGGACTGCTTGCAGCTTCACATGCCCAAGGTCCCAATCGGGAGTTGGGCATGCTGGAGAAGGTAAGCGGGGTCAGATAAATCATCACAATACACACTGATGTCCTTGTTTGGGGCAAATTAGGACAAAATGTTAGCACTCGGAACACAGCTTATGGCAGGTAGTAAAAGGGTTGTCCGTAAATGTTCTGTTGTAACTGAATGACGTATCCCACGTATACCACCATCTCATTTGTGATTGGCTATTTGTATCACCGCTTCTTCAATTTTTGTAACATGTTTGTGTCTGTGGCAGCCTTTTTGGTTGCCACTGTAGGGTTAATGAATTCAATAAAACAGGTGCAGCCTAGCGAGCCATGCACAATGAACCTTGCACACGTTTCCTCCGGTTTACACGTTAGTTCTAATGCTTTGTCTGCACTTTTTCAATGTCCTGGATTGCCTCGATCCTGCGATGATCTGGCAGTATTAGTCGAGCAATCATTTAAGGAACTTTACTCCTTGTGTTTATCGTTCATCTGCCAAATTCCCATGGCCAAACAGGAGCAAAGGATGATGAAGGAAGTTTTAGACCACGCACTCTTGAAGAATAAATGTGTCATTTGAAAATTAGCTCACAAAGTGTCTTCATCAGTCTCCGTGTGAACAGGGAATTAATGTTCTATGTTCACAACTCTCTGGCTGTTATGACAAGTGAAGGAGAGACGTGATTTATTCGGCTGTGATTGAGCAGGTAAAAGCTTACAGATAAGGCATTTAATTTACGCGTGTGAAGTTACAGCATCCCAATGCTACCCAAAATTCTGGGTGTTTATGTTTGTGAAAAGTAACAAGAAGTAACCTCCAGGCAAAGTTCATAGGTGGAAGAATAGCGATTGTTTGAAGAGTTGGGACTATATTTACTCTTACATACTGTATATATGGCAAAAAAAGACTCCAATATTAATTTAATGAATGTGAGGATATGTAATACACATAAAGAAAAAAGGCGATTATATATCATTATAGATCATTTAAGAGGCTGGAATTAGAATAGAAGTATAGGTAATTAATAGATAGTACATATGAAATATACAGTTAGAGTTTGGATTAAGGAGGTAGGTGGGGCCAATTGAAGCCCCTCCCACCCTGCTTATAAGACACTACTCTTGATGCTTGACAGCTGCCGAACTAGCACTCACAAGGGCAAAACCAAAAGTCTAAACATCAGAAGGATAAAAAAGTATTTTCTCACTCACTCCTACTCACACTCTCTTTCTCACTCTCATGCTCTCTCACTCATACTCTCTCACACGCTCTGTCAACGTCTCCCTACCTTCTCCGCCAACCACTTCCGTGCTCCTGTCTCCTTTCCAGCAGCTCCGCTGCATCTTCTTGTTCTTCTGTCTTTGTCAAGTTCTCCTTGTGTCTTCTGTCTTCATCCGTGAACCAGGCCTCCCACGGAGAAAGAGAGGCATTTCTGCACCACATTATCTCAGTGACCCTTTTAGGCATTATTCTGGCCTATCGGAGTACTTCTGCAAAAGAGCGGAGTCATGAAGACACCCTCTCCCCCGTTGTCCATGTTACAAATGTACTCCAGGGGGTCAGGATTATTCAGAAGTGGACGAAGAAAATAGACATGGAAAAAAGCCAACGAGGACAGAGGAAAGAAGCTCTTGCATCAAAGAAGATGCAAGAGAAGAAACAGAGCTGCTGGAGACAGGGACATGGAAGCGGTAGGCAGAGAAGGTAGGGAGACATTTAGAATGTCTAACCCTCGACTATAGGCAGCCCCCCCTAATTTAAAGATTTAAATTAGGGAAAATAGTGCAGCCTAAAATTAGGACAATAATGTCTGATCCTTACACAAGTTCTGTTCTAAAATATATAATACAAACTTACTGTGTCTGTCTATAACAAAACTCAACTTTACCATACCTACATGGGATTTTTATTAAAAAAGGGTTTATCCTTTTGATAAAGTTGTCAGTAAGTGTTGAAAACATATTTTTTGCATCCAGCTACACTACCAGAAGTTTGGGGTCAAAGCTATGTAACATAATTGCAAAAGGGTTTTTAATGATCAATTAGCCTTTTAAACTTAAACTTGAATTAGCGAACACAACGTGCCATTGGAACACAGTGATAAAGGGCCTCTGTACGCCTATGAAGATATTCCATTAAGAATAACCCGTTTCCAGCTACAATAGTCATTTACAACATTAACAGCGTCTTTTCATGTTATTTTAATAGATACCATTTGCTTTTCTTTAAAAAAAAAAACCAAGGAAATATCTAAGTGACCCAACATTTTTAAAAGTGTGGAAAGCTCAAAAAATCAGAGTAATGCAAATCTACTCTTATGGCAAGTGATAGCAATATAACAGAGATAGAATAAGCAGGTTAGGGACAACATCACCAACCTGCTACCCCTGTCGGAATACTGCCTATTGCCTAGTTATAAGAAAAAACATAATTCTGACATAATATTGTCACAAAACCACCATGAATCACCTAGAAATACTGTCAATCAGGCCCAAATATGTTTGAGTCTGGCAATTGCCTTAATGCGCAGCATCATGAGCAGTGTGACCACCATCATTATTTTCTTTAGGATTACATATATATGTATCAACCTATATCTGTTATGCAGTAAGCAGGCTGCCTTCCAATGCCCTCACAAACAGGGCATGAGCTGAGAATAAACCATATTTAATATCGGCTGTCATTAAAGGCTTCTGAATTGGCTAGGCATAATCTCTGTCTATTTCTTTCATTCTGGAGTGATTTTATTTAAACCTTTTATCAGTGTGTGCAGCTGTTTTGCTTGGATTGGTTAAATAATATGTATGGTAGAAGGCAGGAGATGTACAGTAATTGCTGTGCCGGAGCTGTTATTTCCAACTTCTATGGAATTGCAGTACTGAAAGTATGGCCTGCCAGGAAGAGGCAGAAATCTAACAGACGTATCTGATTATCTTGTAGGAAGCGGTAACTAGGGTGCTTTATAGGACGGGCTGTGGGGGACTCGTTTCTTCACCTATATTTAACGCTTTAAGATAATGCTGTTTTTATGAATTGTAAGCACTGTAGAGGCACGCTGACAGCACTAGAAACACTAAATAATCATGACCATAATCAGTCAGCACTTCAGCTACTGTGGAGCTTCATTCAGATAATAGTCTGCACCATCAAAAAAAACACATCTATGAGGGCCCGACTGGGGATTTAAGTCGGCACTGGTGCTTTAAGGCCAGGAGCCAATAAATGTCCTATGTAGAAGCATGCAATACTCTTACACTCTCTCATTTTCATACCTGGGAACTTCTGGGCTCCGGCTACCTGGAACCTTCCCTTGCGGGACACGGCCAGGACTGCCCGCTGTGGCGGTCCTGTGGTGTCGGTGGGAGGTCCCGCTGACGTCGGTGACATTCCTGATGACATCTGTGTGAGGTCCCTCTGATGTCGGGTGCGTTCCCGCTGATGTCTGGGGCGTTCTCATTGATGGCAGCGGGAAACACACCCATTTAAAGGGAAAATGGGCGGGGAGAGGGGTGTGTCAAGATCCTGCTCCCGCGACCCAGAGGATTCGGGTCTTGACCCAGAGAACCGGAGAAGCAGTGCTTCAAGTGGTAATCTCCGGATCAAACCTGGAGAGTTCCCAGGTATGCTCATTGTTCACTGCATGGAGCTAGCTGGCAGCTGCATACAAATGAACCACATCTGCCACATGAGTAAGGGCAAATGATTTGAGCTATATGGCATTAGCCCAACAGGCAATACCTGGTTTATCAGCGGACCGGTTTGGGCCTAGTTAACATCACTGGAACTGAACTTGTCAGGGTAGGCCCAAGAATTGGACTTATCCTCCCTGGAGAAAGAGGTTCACCCAAAGTCAGAAAAGTAGAATTAGGCTAGGTTTCCACTTGTTTTTTTTTAGCTAAAAACGCCCATAAAAACGCCAATAGCGCCACCTGGCCTTTTTTTAGTGAAAAAACGCAGCAGCCAGATGTTAGCTGTTCTTCAATAGGAAATCGCAGAATGCCATATCCACTTGGCGTTTTTTTGTTTGGCGTTTTTTCAGTCCTCTTTGGCGGTTTTCTGCTTTTTTGGGCTCTGTGGCAGTTTTTCAAAATCGCAGCATGTTGACACTCTGGCGTTTTTTGCAAGGAAATCTTGCCGTTTTTCTCCAATAGAAGTCTATGGGAGAGAGAAAAAACGCCATGAAAAAGCCATGTGGGTTTATTGCCTTGGCGTTTTTTATGGCGTTTTTTCCACAGTTACAATGCAGAGGATGGACCCAGTATCTGTGTGTCCTACGAGAAATAGGCTGGAAACAAACAGTTTCACACAAAACAAAGTTCATATTGAATTCTACACCATTTGGAACAAACATGCCATTACAAACAAACATACGCGACGCATCAACTGGATCCTGCGTGCCAAAAGCAACAGCAAACAATTTGCACCATCATTTGGGGCCAATCTTCCTAGAGGAGCAGACATTCGGAATAAAGCAGGCCTTACAAACCACAGAAAAGAGACAAAAGGGTCCGCCGGGGCGTTTAAGTAGAACTCTACCAAGTAAATGACATCAGGGGGCAGATACTTGCCATTTATCCTAATCCCTTTTTTAGCTGGGTGAAACTTCTAACTTGTAAAGGCTGGAAAAACTGCCTAAGGTCAAAAAAAGCAATTTCCACAGAAAGGCTAAAACGCCAGAAAAAACTCCAGAAAAAAACGCCAAAACGCAGGAAAATGCAGTGGCAGTTTTTTTGGCGTTTTTCATCAAGAAAAAAAACGCAGGACAAAAACCCAAGTGGAAACCTAGCCTCATAGAGAATCTCCAATTTAGTTTTAGTTCAAATAAGTGATCTTCCAGGTTTTAACGGGGAAAAAAAAGAATATTGTCTGCAAGAAGCAATGGAAGGAATGGGAAAGGGGTGTACAGTAGCACTATTAAGTTGCAGAGGGAGATGAATTGTTGTTCCAACAGAGCGGTACTTTTTAAGTGCAGATATTTCATTCAACTTAGGGGAAAAACTGTAGGGCCAGCAACCTTATCCTGGTTTCTGCTGCAGTGGACATTGGATGTTTGCACGCTGCCTTTCTTACTTTAATATTGTATTTTTAGGGGCATGTATGCAAACTGCTCTACAAAATTATTGGTGCGCCACTGACATAAATGCCAGAGATCGTGATATTCTGATGGAAAGTAAGAGTTTTATCTTAGCAAAAGAAACAAACAGAAAAGCTATAATTTTCTATTGTTCTCTGATCATCCTACCGACTGCCATCTGTGAAACAAATTAGCACAGCTTCCCGCTACCACAGTCCCACATATGACTAAAGTGCCCTTCTTTTAACCAAGCCTGACATCATATTATTACTTCTTAAAACTGTGACAAAATCAATGCAACCACTATCTCGTGACCTTTTGATTTTTTTTTATTTACTTTTTATGTAGTTTTAAACTAAATGAGAGATTATTTAGATTGCTAACCGATGATGATGATGCACAAGTACACAGACCACTCACTCTTCACGGAGCTGGAGAAATTGAAGTTTTTACATTACATGTAAAATTGATGTGTTTTTTTCTTTTTTTCCAAGGCGTTGGAAAACTAGACTATACCATTTGAGCTCTGATTGACTTGCTTACATTTGAGTTAGGATGATGTGCTACAACACAAGAGTGGACAGCATACTTAAGTACACTACCCAATTAAGTAGAAACAGGCAAGGGAAACGATCACAGAAGTTTAGTTTTCTCATTGAACTCATTGAATAAATGCACCAATTTGCATAAAAAGGATACCAGCGTGTGTCTATAATGCAATATAAATGTAAATAACCCTAGCTAGCCTGTTCCAGGGTGTTCCTGTTAAGGGTGTTTTAGGAAGGCAAAGCCATTGACTTCTCCTGACTCCCTAGTCTGTACAAATACAGATGTCTGAAGGAAAAATAATTATAGATAATATTTTATTGTTAAAATAGAAGCTTTGAAATGTTATTTTGTGTTTATCACAGTATTATTTTTCTTTTATTTCTAATTTGCTGAAAACTACCATTCGCCCAATGCTTAGAAAATAAATACCGTATTTCGGGAATATGTCCTGTTTTTTAAAAGAAAATTTTCAAGAAATATTTCGTGTGACTCATTGTGGAAGGGGCTACTTGTATGAAATCCCTGTGGTGTGTATGGAAAGTTACTTACAGCGTAACAGTACTCGTTCTGCTAACAGTATTCTTTCCAATAAACAACACATTTTTGGCTACACATCTGTTCGCTGCTAACACAGTCTAATAGACTTTACAGATAACATGTGTAGCTCCCATCGGGGAGTCTAACCATTGTCTATCTGGACAAAAAAATAAATATTAGGGCAGTGCGTTAGAAAACATCCATTATAAGCTTCTTAAAGAATTTCCCCCATTATATTAATTTATGTAACCATAATACAAAATGATCAGTTACATATATTTATTCTCATTTCTGTTGTGGTTTTTTTTTGCAGCACTGACTAGGAAGATAAACTAACAAGGGCTTAAAATATAAGGTGAAATCTACAAGGATTATGTCCTATACAAAAGACTTCATGTTTTGTATTCCATTAAATCAGGATCTGAGTCATTATTGCAATTTCTTACTGTTCTGTAAAGGCAGCGTTGAAATTCAGTTAGACATAAATGTATTGTCAAGGTCACTAATGTATTTCAGATCACAGCTGGGAATATATGAAGCTTCTCACTAAATTACTTTGTATCAAATTTTGTAGGTCACACCAGATAAATGTGTTGTTCAATATGTGCATCAGTTGTGGATCATGTTTATAACTTTTTTGACTTATCTTACATTGGTTTCCATAGAAGGATCAATTTCTGGCTCCTAAAATTGTCTAAAATTCTACATACATTTGATCCAACCACTGTAACAGTATTACTTCACTATGATCAGGGCTTTATCCTTTGTGTGTGGATGTCCATTATTATGTCTTATGCCAGATGGTGTTAGTTGAATCTAATAAAACCCTTCTACAAATTAAAAATATGCATTAAACCCACTTTTACTGAAAGGGTTAATGGTATTACCGTATTTGCTCGATTATAAGACGAGGTTTTTTTCAGAGCAAATGCTCTGAAAAATACCCCTCGTCTTCTAATCGGGGTCGTCTTCTAATCAGACCTCAAATAGAGGTCTGATTATGAGACTAAGATCCAGATCCCCCGCACCGCTGCAGGGGACCTGGATCCTCCTGTCTCCCCCCCCCCCACACACTTACCGGTGCTTCCTGCTGTATTGCCGGGGCAGCGGGTTGACGTCTACGCGATCTGCCTAGACAACGTCCGCTGCAGCCGGAAGGAGGTGTGGCTAGCAGCGGGGGTTGTCTGCGTCCGTCGCGGATACCTTCCCTGACTGTCAGAGATCAGAGTTCCGGTGCCGGTGCGGGGAACTCTGATCTCTGACAGCCGGGGAAGGTATCCGCGACGGACGCAGACAAACCCCCGCTGCCAACTCCACCTCCTTCCGGCTGCAGCGGAAGGAGACGTCAACCCGCTGCCCCGGCAATACAGCAGGAAATTGGAAGCAACGGTAAGTGTGTGTGTGCGCGTGTGTGTGTTAAATGGGGGCATAGGGCATTTCTGGAATGCCTTATACCCCTATATGCCACTCTGGCACTTAGGGGGTTAAAAGGCATATTATGGGGCAGAGTGGCATATAGGGAGGTATAAGGCATTTCAGGAGGCAGAGTGGCGTTAAAGGGGCATTTAATAGAGCACTCTGCCTCCTGAAATGCCTTATACCTCCCTATATGCCACTCTGCCCCATAATATGCCTTTTAACCCCCTAGATGCCAGAGTGGCATATAGGGGTATAAGGCATTTCTGGAGGCAGAGTGCTCTATACAATGCCTTTTAACTCCCTTAATGCCACTCTGCCTACTGGAATGCCTCATACCTCCCTATATGCCACTCTGCCCCATAATATGCATTTTAACCCCCTAAATGCCAGAATGGGATATAGGGGTATAAGGCATTTCTGGAGGCAGAGTGGCACATAGGGGGTCAAAAGGCATACCATGGGGCACAGTGCCATATTGGTGTGGCAAGCCTGGGGGCAGATGTGCGTAACTGGGGGACAGGTTGGAAAATACAAGGAAATAAAAACAAAAAAAATATTTTTCTCAGTCATAGCTTTTATTTAAAAAAAATAGTTTACATGAATTAACATTTACTGGTAAAACTTTTTTCCTTTAGGGTCGTCTTATATTCAGGCTTTTTCTTTTTTTCCTAAGTTAATATTCAGATTTTGGGGGGTCGTCTTATAATCAGGGTCATCTTATAATCGAGCAAATACGGTATAACACATAACACTCCTGTATAGAGTTCTGTTAATCTAGTGGATTAAATGAAGGGGTTTCTAACAACATTTTCAAACCTCTTCGTAGCTTAATGTATTTTTATTAGACTGAAGGACATTTTATATTTGGTTTTCTTTTTTGTTATAATTTACACCTGTTCATACCGGTTTATTTATACTGTAGACTTTCTGTCGGTTTCTTAAGTGAATATGGCATTTAGAACTTTATATAAAGTACCTAAAAGCTATAATTGTGTTTAACACAAAGAATGAATGGAACAGTAATGTCATTATTGCAAAAAACATGGTGAGAAACCAAAAGAAAAAGTGAAACCGAATGAAGAAGGAATAAGAAAAGAGAGAAAGCTAGAAGTACGAGGAAGTGGGTGATTGCAGGATTTCCTGAAATACAAAATTAAGCCTGGCAGCCAATCTGTGGAGAAAGTAACATAAAACATAGAGTAAGATAATATTTGTAACATCCGAATATAAGACCCAAAGAAGGGTATTATCCAGCATATTGTAATTGTAGAGGTGAAGGCCTTGAAATAAGAGTCCTAAAGATGGAAAGTCATAATCTTAAACTATCCATTGTAATTGAGATTAAGATTGTAAGCGGTGTGAGTTTGTGTCTGTAGTGGTTTAAATTACAACCCATATGTCCACTGAACGTTTGAAATCTGTGAAGGATTAAGCGTGGTGTTGGTGGTCATCATGTGGATAGGCGCTCTGGTGGGATGCAGCCAGCATGGTTTGTAATACATTCCCATATGAGATTGGTTTGATTTTTGTTAAACTACAAGTAACTTTTTATTACATTGAGATTACAGTATAGAAATTTTACCCAGTAACATGTCATTTGGATGTATGGCGTTTTCTGAATTATGTATGATTTGAGTTAATGTGCTTAATGTGAGCATCATCAGGAATTAGGAAAAATGGGCAGCAAGATGTGTTCGGCCGATTAGCTGGGCTGTGGGGAAAGGGGCAATGGATATAGAGGATTCTGCAGAATGGACAACATAAAGATTTAAAGGAGCTACACACCTTTCGTATGCATTAAAGTGCATATGTTGGCAGAAGCGTCCCTTTAATCCTACGTGTTGAATGTTCTACGTATGAGTGACACATATGAAGACGTGAGTGTTATTTTCAGATGTTAGCTGTGCAGGGCCTCGAAGGATGTTTTTTCCTCTCCTGTGATCAAGCTGCTGGAGCTGTTAAGTTTGTTACAATTTATAAAAACCTTGTAAAGGATGGCAACTGTATTGGTGCAGTGTATTTACAAGTTAAAGGAACAGCCACCCCCCTAATATTTTAGAAGAATAGACAAATCTCAGGTTTAGATTCATTTTTCACCAATTATAGTATTCAATATGAATGCCTACTACTTTAGCCTACTGCCATTTGTGAATGCATTGGAAGTAATGTACATGCTTTCTGTACCCATGCATGCGCAGTGGCAGCTAGTGCTAGGGGTCATCCAGTCCAGGCATAGTCAAATGTGCAATATGTACAGAAATAACAGCGATTTGTATATAATGGCCCCAGAGTGGTGCTTTAGTGGAAACATACATTGCTATGGTGGTTGTGTGTGTACTATCCTGTCTCTGCATCTTATATAGTATCTGCCATCTGAGAACTGTGAATTTAAGAAAAAAAAAAATTAAGTCTGATTTATATTTGGAATAAGGCCTATTTACATACAAGCGACAGCACTCATAATGCATACAGATACCCCTTTGTTTTGATTCCTAGAAGGCACACATATATATTAGAATAGGTGGAGGCGTGGGGGTTAATGTAACCATGTGAGTGCCAAAGTGATGAGAACTGTATCTCTCTGCACTGGCCTCTGGCACTCACATAAGCTGTCAGACAAGGTCAAGATAAACATTGCCAGTGGATAAAGCCTTTAAATAACGTAGCCTCCAATATTTGTCATTTCTATCCATTTCTTAATATGTACTGTTTTCTTTATTGTAAATATTATCTGCCTACAATTATATATAACATGGATGATCCAGAGGTGGTGGTTACTTTTGTGTACAACCACCCAACATGTAAGTGTACCAAAGAGAAATGGATGGCTTGTTATGGAGGCCAAAGTCTATCATGCAAATAATAATAGTAATAATTTATTAGCATCATGTTTAAAGTATTTTAAACTTTAAATTTATATACTTTTTCTATTAAACATTGTAATCAAACTCACTTATATTATAAAGTAAGCGTATCTTTCTGTGCCCTTTTAAAATGTGCTTTGGTATTAATTGTAGAAAAACATTTTTCTGTAACTAGGTTTATTAAGCATTAATTAAGAGAAAACCAAAACTTTTGTGTCTCTTAAAAAGTGATGTATACATTGAGCAGGCCTAACAACTATATAAACAAATGTATAAATCTCGCTTTTTCCCATATATTAGTTGGTTGGCTAGCAAGATCAATGTTTGTGTATATGCAAATAGGACAAGATGGAATCCCTAAAAAGTTGACCCATCCATGTTATGTAGAGCTATAACAAAGGAATTGACAGCTACAGCGGGGAGTACAAAAAGTTACTCAGATACACTAATTTAATCTGATGGAGGGAATTGATCCAGGCATGATATTATTAAAGTGAAATTTTCCCTTTTTAAAGCAAAATTCGAAGTTGATAGACTGATAGATTCTAAAATTTGCTTATTTTTGATACTTAAGTTTTTACACATTCCTTCCATAATTGTTTTTTTTTATTTTTTAGTTACGCAATTAGGCTGATAAAAAGCGAAACAATAGCAAGATGTGTTTAAAGGAGATAGGGAGCGGGTACAGCTGAACAAAATATATATACTGGCATTTCCCCTATAATGCTGATGAATCATATGTTTGTCTTATAGACGGAATGCATAGGCAAGAGAAACAGGCATAAAGTCTTACATGTAACATACTGATATAACAGAGGATTTATAAAATGAAATTACAAGTCTGTGTTACAAAATATTATGGACCACCTGTGTTGAACTTTATGAGTTTTTATGTGGTCCATGTTGCTGAAAGATCAATCATAATTTGAGCATTTTAACCATCTAATTGTTATGTTTGGTAATCTTTCTTTGATCTTACTTTGATCTAACTGATTTGTTCGCTAGGGAAGCCGGGTGGGGTGAGTTGTATGTCAAATTAAGACAGAATCTTTATTTTAGTAGTTATTAGTTGTCTTTGAGTTTGGCTTGGTCGCTGCAGAACAGGGTAGCACTATATCAGTGATTTATAGAAATTGTAAAGCAAAACTAATTGTCAGGAACCAATATTTCGCTACCTGAACCATGGCTTTTTTATACCTGTGGCGTTTACATCTGCGACCACTAGTGGCCACCCTCCGCCCTCTGGAGCACTAGTCTACATCCAGCTGGGCCTTGTTACCTGGATTGCCCTGCCTTTATGAACCTGCCCTGCCCTTCAGTCAGGGCCTTTGTATTGAAGTCTATGGACCTTCCTGCTGTGGCTCTGCACCTGTACTGTTCCTGGTTCCCTGCTTTGTGTCCTTCCAAGCGGACTCCCTGCTTTGTGTCCTTCCAAGCGGACTCCCTGCTTTGTGTCCTTCCAAGCGGACTCCCTGCTTTGTGTCCTTCCAAGCGGGCTGTGTGCCTTTCGTACCCTTCCAAGCGGGCTGTGTGCCTTTCGTACCCTTCCAAGCGGGCTGTGTGCCTTTCGTACCCTTCCAAGCGGGCTGTGTGCCTTTCGTACCCTTCCAAGCGGGCTCTCTGTCTGTCGCGCCCTTCCAAGCGGGCTCCCTGCCAAAAGACTTATTACCTGTATTTTATTTTGCCATACGTCCGGTTACTTGCTTAGACTATATTACCCTTATTTGCTGGTCCTGTTATATACATGAAATACACTGCATTACCTGGATTTCTGTTTGTGGTGTCTTTGTTTGCATAATCATGCACCGTGGGTTACATACTGAACCCCAAGCATCCCCTGCGCATGGGCTCCTACCTGACCTGATCACCCGAGTCCTGACACTAATGTTATTGTTGCACAGGAACGTCTTTCCCTGTAACCCCCCCAAAAAGAATAAAAGTTATAGTATTTCATCTAGCAGAACCTTTAAAAACAATTTGATAGTGTGGAGCCTTATCAAAAGAAAATTTCAAGCATGTCTAATTATCAAGCAGGTTGACACATTTGAGTATGAATAAAATGATATTCTTTATTTTGATTAAGTCTTTGTGTCTCTTAAATTGATCAAAACCACTAATATGGTTTGCATGTACAGTGGGAAGAAAAAGTAAGTGAACCCTTTGGAATTACCGGCATTTATGTATAAATTTGTCTTAAAATATGATATGATCTAAACTAAAATCTGTTTTAACTACTAACACACTAATCATTGTATTGTTCTTGTCCATATTGAATACATCATTCAAACATTTACATTGTGGGTTGGAAAAAGTATGTTAAAGTCTAGTCTAATCACTACAACAAAAGCTTTTTGGAGTCAAAAGTAAGCAAACCTAATATCAATAGAGTGGGATTGGAGGTGTGTTTTTAAGCTACTTTGATATGAAAAAACAATCAAACTTTTTGAGTTTGCTATTTGCAAGAAGCATGCTGATGTGAGCCAGGCCTCACAAAATGTATCCCAGAAGACCTACAAATAATTGCTAATTTGCATAAAAACTGGAAAGGGTTACAAAGTAATCTTAAAGAGTTTAGTTTTCATCAGTCTACAGTTTCATTGTTATTATTGTTATTAGCTTAAGTCACATTGTGACTCAGATGTAGATCAGATCAAATTTCATGAACAATTAATGCAGAAAACCAGGTAATCTCAAAAGGTTTATTTACTATTTCTTATGACTGTATGTGGCAAGAAGTTCCACCGTACATCTGGTGCATGTTTTTGATCAAGGTTTCACTTGACCTTCTACCCAGTGCCAAGCATTACCAATACCTTGACCCTATTTCAGATGAAACTTGTGTCTTTACTGTACTGATTTGTGGTAGTACTATATTGCTTGTTTTCATTTTTTTATAAATGTGTTTGAGAAGAGTGACCCAAGGCAAATTCAGTCAAAATGACAAAATAGTTAATAATTAGGGGTTTAAGTGGAGTGTCATAACTCATTCTTTAATGAAATATATCAAATATTTCAAATTCTCTTGAAACATACAGTGATGTTTAAGTTGGTAACTGAGCAGCTGTCTAAAATATTGGAATACAGAGGTGTCTAGTAGTTGGTGTTTCATTTTTGGTGTTTCATTTAGATACAGTATTTGGAGAGCTGGAGGCATCTCTTCCTAAGGACAATATCCTTATCCAAGTATGTAAGAAGTACGTAAGCGAAGTAAAGAATGAGGTGTCACAGTTATGATTTTGGTGTCACGCTGGTTTGCACGCTTTGCTGCGGAAAACAATAAAATCTATTATATAAAGGACAAAGCGATTAACAGTATCTCTTTAGGAGTCAAACTGGTGCAATGAAATGGCTCTTTCTTCCTTTTCAAAATCTGTGGGTTGAAATGTAGGCTGAAAACTTGGCAGAAATTATAATGGGATAAGACTGAAAGGATTTGAGAAATGTTCCTAGCCAGATTTACAGCCTACACACCAAGGATATGTACTTTCTTTGAGGAAAATTATATATATGTTTTCCTTTTCCCCCATATACCAACAAACTCCAGACTCAGCATAATGTTAAACTTTAACAGGTGCACCTGTTCTTTACACATTCTACAAGCACTTTACAACGTGAGAAGAAAGGTGGAATTCCATTCAAGTGGAACACAAGCAAGTTGCCCTACAGCCTCTGAGAAACAAGACCCATCAGGTATTGCTGTACTCCAACAGCAATCTGCTGCCAGCAATTCCACCCTAATCCACAAGGGGAAGCTCTAGAGGCCGTATATATATACGCCTTAGATAACTCCTTAATGGGTACTTTGCAGATTCCCGCAGGCACCCTATGACATGCTATTGCTTAACCACAGGACTTACCATTGTCATATACATATGTATGTGTATATATATATATATATATATATTTAGATATATATTTTTATTTTTTTAAATAAAATTGACAATAAATGAATTATATAAAGTCAATGTAGGAGGGAGTATAGCTGGCATAGTGGACATATCTAAATAATACCCTGGAAATTAATCAGGAGCATAATCAGAGCATTAAATCATCAGTTAATAGAATATATTAAATAGTATAATAAGATTGTGTCTATACTTAAGGAGTTAAAAAGTAAGTCATTTAATTAAATAGTTATACAGCAGCAACACCAACTTAAGTTATTCAAGTGACCGTCTATGGTGCAAGACTTGGGTTTTGGGTGTTACCAATTTGCCTCTAGGATTAGTTCTAGATGTTAATATCATAACCATTGTTTCCGGGCAGTGCTTGTATACAGTTTGCATACATATGGGTTAACTGTAGCCAGGTCTGTAACATGAATAACTGGTCTTGTTACTAAATGCAAAATTATGTAGGCTGGCAAGCATACTTTAGCATTACAACTAGACATCATATAAAATAAACTGTGCCTTTTCAAAAAGTTCCACCTTTTCAGTATGCTTTGTGAGTCAAAAGGGTTAACTTAGTGATTCCCGTTTTTTTTTTTTTTTTTAAAAAGTTCCTGCCTTATCCTAGTTATAATGCCTTCTTAAGATTATTATTCATTTTTTAGATTGTGAGTAATATGTCGGTATTTCTTATGCCTTGGGCACTGAGGATAAATGTCCTCATTAGCATAGAACATTAACATGAATGTTAAAATAGTAATAAAAATCACAGATTTAGATAAGCTTTTCCATAAAAAAAATAAGCTTTTAACTATGCACTTATTTGTAGGAAACCAAATTTATGATTTTGTATTATAATAAAAAAGCAGTTATATGTGGTCGGAAACTACTATAAATGACTAATATTTTAATGTTGTATTAACATGTCTTGTAAATCATGGATATTGGTTGGCAAAATGGTTAATGTAGCTTAAAATAATTAGAAGACTAAGATGCACGGAAAAGGCCAGCAGTAGATAAAATGATCCAGAAGATACAGTTACTGTGTAAAGCATTGTTTGCTTATTTGTAACCCCTTCCAGAAAACACAGCAGGGTTGATAAATAATGCAACGTCTTACAGTCCTACGCAGTGCAAAAATGTCAGGTCTCACAGCATCAAGCACCATTTATCTTGAGATCCAGTCTTCGGGATTCTTCAATCGTTATAAAAGGTCAGGGTACTCGTTTCTTCATCTGACTGAACATCATTCTTTTTAAAGGGTACAGTTCATAAAAAATAAGTTGTGTCTCGTTGTAGAAGGTCTCCTGTATGGATTTTTTCGTAATAAATCTATGTCTTCAAGAAAAGTCTTGAACCCAATAAATAAAAAAAAATAAATAAATAGGCTAATGGCCTCTAAAATTAGGGGCTTACGTAATCAAATGTAATGTAATTGCTTCCCTTCATTAGTTGGTATAGTTAGTCCTGTCTCGTATCACGTGTTCGGCTGGGTCTGTCGCTTTGATGACCTGCGGTAAGGGAAGTCTCTCTAATAAGCAAAGCTGCTCCAAGCCCTATGTTGTTCTGATTGGTGTGCAGATTTCGTAGAAATGATACAAAAACACTGAAATGAAAAGGCTTTCCCTCGCTATTGAGACCTTCCTCGTCTTAGTGAATATAGGCCTTTGATACACTTTTTGTTTATTCTATACTTTATGTGACATTAGGGGACATCGAGCTGAAGTATGAGTCCTTAGGCTTAGATCCCTAATTAGATCTACAAATTACAGTCCATTTCTGCCCAAATAATCAGCTTGTTCCCCATGGAATTTATCTATACAAGGCTATTGAGTATACTCAATATATTGAGTATTCACATGCATGGTTATTTGCTTCTGTCACTTTCATTACAAGGTTACCGTCTATTGGGGAGTCACCATCACAATGCTCTGTACATAATACCTTTTTCATTTATTTAGTCATTTACTTTATTATGTAGATTTGCTTGCTTCATTTTATTTGAAATGTTGAGTAAAGTTTTAAAAAAGTTCTTAAGTTATAACACTGAGAAGGTCCAGTATATCTCAGCATGCTCCTCCAGGAGGGCCATCATCTCCACAGGGCTCATCGATCAGCACCGTGTGATCTGATTACCTATAGAGACCTACAGCAACGTTTGCTCTTTTGTACTTTATCCCTTTACACTAAGCACAAGGAAGAAAAGGTGAATAGCCATGCTATGTCCTACGTCCACCATTCTGCTGTGATGAATTTGTAATCTGCTTTACAGTGGGGGCTGTCCAAAGGGATTTTACCAAAGGCGCCACTAGATTAAAATGGATCTGTCCTCTTTTCCAAATCCTATTTTTTAAAGTTGAGTTCACTCAATCTATGTAAATGAAGTGAAAATAAGTACTATATATTCATTAAAACATCCACAACATCTACATACCATGGGAGCAGCTCGGGGCTCCAAACAAATCATGCTTTTCTGTATGCAACATATTAATTATAAAATATTACACTTATGACATAATGCGTATTATTCATGCCATAAAATTTCACTAGGGAGACATACATTTGTACGTTGCCTTCTGTTCGCTGCCTTTTGTGTTACAGATAACTGGGTAATGGGATCCTGCATACAGCAGCGTTCACTGTTCAAGGTCACCGAGCTAATCTTCATCTTCAGCCGGCCTCACTAATAGATAACAAAGCACACTGCTAGATGCAAAACTGAATATTCGTAGCGAGGAGTAAATGTGCTGAAGGTTGGGGGTTTATGCACTGGGTTTGGTGCTGAAGATAATAAGTTTCTATGGTCCATTACAGCAGCAGTAGAAGTATACGAGTAACGCAGGATGGCCTTCGTGTATGTGTGAGCTGAGCCACCGTGTTTCTAAGAAGTTCTTTTTTAAGGCAAGATTGGCGTAATTTTTTTAACCAGGATCCCTAATTGCTTCAGCTTTTCCAATGGAGGAATTGTGGTGAAGAGGGCACTGACCCAAATAGTTTTGTCCCCCTAACTTTTGCTTCTCCCATCCGCTGTTTATCTTACCGCACTGGGATGTGGGATTGCCCATGATGGCCCTGTGTAGAGGTGGCTGCTGTGTAATAAATCCACTTTTACCTTTTCCCAACTGGTTTGCATGTTTCCATAACCTCGTAGCATTATGTTATGGCTTTAAAATCAGATGCTTAAAAGCTTTCTGTTTATCATTCTATACCTCCTAATCCCTCTGTTAAAGCAGAAGCATGGGATGCAGAGCGTATGGACCTCAGGTACATCTATATTTCACGTACAGTAAGCACACACATTATGCATGCAGGGGTCTTTTATCAAACTGAATTTGTTGCATCTTCTTAATCAAATCTCCAGGACTTTTCTGATAAAACAAGGACTTCAGCCCCATTAACCAATAACTATAAAACCCTCTGTCCAGGATAACTTCATAATTCTCGTGGATAGTAGGAAGACTCCATGAAGCCTCATTCAGTTCACATGTGAATTCCTTGTGCAATTGAGTTGAACATCAGTGGAAAAGTGGGAACACTTCAGTGTATATGGCATACTACTTGAAAGAGACATTAAAATATAAAAAAAAATGCATTGTTAAAACAATACAAGACATACATTAGTGATAATGTAGTTATAGAAAGTCCTGTTAAAAAGCAGATAACTGTTTCACCTTCAATGCCAAGTACAATAAAAATCCTCTGTAAACAGCATTTCTGTTGCCAGAACTAATCGTGTAGGGAACAGGTCAGTAGTTCATTACGGTCACAGATCTGAGGACAGTGGCCTGGGGAAACCATTAAAGTCCTCGCTATATTAGCAGCACCCTTCGTATGACTTTGCCTTATCTAAAATTAGATTAACTTGTTGCAACAAATATTTCTTTGACATTTAGAACAATATATGACCAGTGCACGAAGGAAGGAAACAATTGAAAACAAGTGGACAAGGGGAATTGGTTCTTGGCAAAATTGATATGTTTGTGAAGGTAGTTTCAACACAACAGCGTGTCTCAAAGGTTGTAGATAAAATAAGCAGCAAACATAGGTATTAGAAACTTACCACAGATAGTGGTGTCCATGACTTCAGTTTTTTAAATAGAAATGGCTAATTATTCAATGACCATCAGTGTGGACATCTAACGTGTCATTTCATACCTATACAAAGTCTTCATTCAAAGCATGTGTGGTGCCTTGGTTGAATCAAATTGGTTCTGACAACCTTAGGATGAGGTGTGATCAGTGGTATATTCTGGCCTAGGCTGACTAGAACTAAGGTGGCAGATCCTGGAGTGGGGATGATCACGTTGCCTAGACTGCTACTCAGTGGTCAGACAGGGGAGGTGGCACAGCCCTTGAGCCTGATGAAGGTGAAGCACCATGATGTGATCGCAAAAAACTCAAGCAAATATATTTTAAGTGGCAATATTGAATGGCTGAGCACTGGTTGTCTTTCACTTAAAGAAGAACATTGAGGATGAAGTGCCAAGTATGTTTAGTTTCAATAAGAACATGGAGAGTGGCTGACTGAAGATGAGGTTTAGCAACCTTGAACATTTGAGTACCTGCTGAATGGGTACATATCGTAGAGATGAAAGGCAGTTGCAATAAACGATGTTTATCCGGGAGTGGATATTCTGCCTCAGAGTAATTGATGAGCAACACATAATAAGGATATTGTAAGTCATCCAGGTGTTATACTATTAATCTATAAATACCTAGGGTCCCCCCCCCCAGGAAACACCATTTTTGTCTCTTTTTATATTTTAGACTTTATGTATGTGTGTGTATATATATATATATATATATATATATATATATATATATGTATGTGAATTTAATCTGTGGCTTGGGTCACTAATATAAGAGTCCAATGTTACAGTCATTAAGGAATCAAAACCTGATATATCATTTACAGGTCCTTGTCTAGAATTCTTAAAGTACACTGGAAATTTTGCACATTTTTAATTAAGCACAGGATTTCATAATAAATACCCATAGCAGCCCCACATGAAAAGGTGTTACACAGCTCACAGTTCACGGTTTCCTCTTTTTCAGCTATTTGTTTAACATGGTTTATAAGTTTCTAATGTAGTCTAAAAAAATCATGTCATAAACCGAAAATGAACTAGACATTTATTGTCTGATGTCTTAATAATTTACGAGGTAGCTAAGAAACCAATGTCATAAAGAACATGTTACAGAAAAGAGAAATGTGCAACAAAATAAAAATCCATTCATCCATATCATGCCACAAGCATAATTTTAGATATTGTCTGTTGTGTGCTTCTGATATCTTTATACATCAGCCTCATTGTGTGAAAATATTGTCATTTGCCAGATTTTGCCGAACCTATATATTTATTGAACCCTATACATTTTATATATATATATGCTATAGAAAATACCTGCAGTATTAAATGTTTTTTTGTTATTATGCAGAAGAAAAGTGTTCGGGGTAAACAGGGTCAGATGCTGTGTTTGAAATAAGTGTTAATCTTAAGCAATTCACAACTTGTGCTGTGTCAAGTCGTGCTGAATTTGCTAACCTTAATGAGGGATTTTCTTTTCACCCATAAACCTCCATTTATGGATTAAGTTAACAAATCAGCTGTGTTTAGCATGCCAGCTTGTCGCACAGATTTTTGGGGTGCACATTATGATTTACAGATAGACGATGATGCTAATTGGCATAAAATATAAGAATTATATTTATTTTGTGATTATGCCGTCTTTAGAGGCTTTTAAGTATTAATTATTTAGGTGCAAAGTGATCTGCTGTCCCCGGAGGAATCAGTTCAGGCCATGTGGCATTTCATGGTTGGGTTCCAGCTGTTCTGTTTATTCCCAGGGTTCTGCCTCAGAGCTGCTATGGCTGGCCTACTTTTTGGCTAATGAAAACAAACCCTTCCCCCATAAAACTATAATCTCCTGTAGTTGAGGATGCACAATTAATAGCGCATTCACTTGTGGTAGTCTGCTTCAGTAATGGTCACTGTTAGACAAGCCACAAAATGATGAAACATACTGATGAAGGGCTTTCATTTAAGAGACAAGCCCAATGTGCAAAATGATAGGAAAGCCCACCAGCATGGATGGAGGGACCATGCAAAAAGATTAAGCAGCTGCCAAGGGCCCCCACTAGTCCAAGGGCCCCCTTACAGATTGATTGGAAGGCATTTATAGAAAATAGAGAGTTTTGCTGCCTCTAAGCATGGGCGTAGGAACCCCTAAAAATCTGGGGGGGACAGCATTTTCCCCCATCAGATCCCCACTTTCTCCCTATCTCTCACACTATCTACCCCCTCCCTACCCTTCCTTCTCACACTATCTACCCTCTCCCAACCCCCCTTCTCACTAGCCACCCTCTCCCTACCCTCCCTTCTCACCAGCTACCCTCTCCCTATCATCCCCTTCTCACCAGCTACCCTCTCCCTACCACCACTTCACACTAGCTACCCTCTCCCTACCCCCACTTCTCACCAGCTACCCTCTCTCTACCCCTCCTTCTCACTAGCTACCCTCTCCCTACCCCCCTTCTCACTAGCTACCCTCTCCCTACCCCCCCTTCTCACTGTCTACCCCAGGGGTGTCCAAGTTTTTTCTGCAGTGGGCCACTTAATCAGAATTGTATACGTGCGTGGGCCGCACTCATTTTTCACTGAGAGAAAATATGGCCTTTAATAAAATATGCAGATTAAAATAAAGTAAATGACACAAAAACTTTGCTTTTCCTCTCACTGATTTCTGGGCCTAGAAAGTTTTGTGACTACAAATTCAGGACTCAGGATAATTAAAAATGAAATAGTTCTATTTATTCTAGGGATGCAACAAAATGAAAATTCTGGACCAAAACATTCATGGTTCACTTAGCCAAAACCGAAAATGACCCCCCCACCTTTAAAAATAATAATAAAAACTCACATTTTTTATAAAAGTAGGTAACACACCACAATTGGACAAAAAAAATAGCAATATGACTTGGCATGATAGGCAGCCAGTACATGCTGGTACAGGGTGGCTGTAAGTGATGTGCAGACCCCATATTGCTGGCAGCATCAATACACAAGGGGGGCAGCTAGCTAGGTTTCAGCATGTACTGGCTGACTTGGCATGATAGGAGTGTGATTGCTAACAGCAATCACAGTCCCATCATGCCTAGGTTCCAGCACTTACACATCCAACCAGTAAATGCTGGAACCTAGACATGATGGGACTGTGATTGCTGTTAGCAATCACACTCCTATCATGCCAAGTCAGCCAGTACATGCTGGTACAGGGTGGCTGTAAGTGATGTGCAGACCCCATACTGCTGGCAGCATCAATACACAAGGGGGGGCAGCTAACTAGGTTTCAGCATGTACTGGCTGACTTGGCATGATAGGAGTGTGATTGCTAACAGCAATCACAGTCCCATCATGCCTAGGTTCCAGCACTTACACATCCATGCTATCACACACACACTCATTCATTCATATACTCATTCATTCACAGATTCATTCCCTCAATCACGCATACTCATTCAAACACCCTCCCCACCCTCTTACCTGCACTGCAGCTCCTCGATGCCGCTCACAGACTTCAGCAGGGGGCGCGGCCTCCCTCTGCGTTCTCTGGTACTGCCAGAGGAAGCAGGATGTGATGTGATGTCACGTGAACTTTGTTGGGTTCCGCTTCCTCTGTGCAGTACAGAAGACCCTCCCACAGGTAAGTAGCAGGGCTCGAGGTGGGGACCGCGTAAGATCGGTTGCCCTGGCTGCCGATCTTACGCGGGCCGCACCTCGAGGTCTTGCGGGCCGCATCTGCGGCGTTTCTATTGGGGGGGTTCCTACGGCCCTGGGGGGGATTTCTTCATTATCGGTCCCCCCCGCATGAGTTACTGGGGGGGATCTGTCTGTAAGGGGGGGGGGGTCCTTTTTAAAGTTGCTTTTGTGTGGCTAGGTATAAGTATGGGGATGTAAGCAACCCAGTAAGGCAATAAAAGGGGTATAAACAGAGAAAGGGCAATAATCCAGAATATAGATAGGCTAACCAGAATAAACAAAAATGGGGGTAAGAGGAGCCGAAACAAATATGCCCTGTGGATAGAGGGTATATGCAAATATAAGACTCTATATGCCAACTTCTATGTCACTAAATTCCATAAATGAAATGTGGTCAGACTACTGTAAATGTGGAACTTGGAAGTACGCAGGCACTGGGACCTCCCTTGAACTACCAAATCTGCATTTCCTTTAACTTGGGTGGATTATCAAGTATAAGATACTGAGAATGACACGGGAAGGCATTGCAGGTATGGATAATGCATCTACTGGAATTGGGGAAAGGGTGCTTATGTTAAAAAAAAATGAAACCTAGGATGGAATTGTTCTTCCCGTTGAAAGGTTAACTTGACATGATATGAAAATTTCTATTAATATGCAGTGAGGAGTATGTAGAACAGAGATGAAATCCCCAGTAGGATTCCCATGATTTGTCCTGGCACTAAATGTGTTCTATTTTTGGGATCATATTTGATTCATGAGGGATATTCCTTGTTAGTGATTGAGCAACTTATTTTTATTACATGAAAAATATGACTAGAAAACATGTTTAAGAAATAATTTTGAATTTTTACTGTTTGATTTTTTTTTTTGCTTTCCAGCAATGATGTAAGGATAGATTTTGGGTGTTATTTTTATTTATGAACATTGACATATTTTCCAGTGGATGGCTTCAGGAGACGCGCCAGCTCACTAGGCAGAAATTTGAATGCTCAGCATTATTGTTAGAAATGCATGTCACTTCGTGTTTTGTGCTTATGATGTCTGGATCATGCCATATTAAACTTAAATGGCATTTGAATAATGATATTTTTTGGCATATAGAACTGGAGGGCAGCTGACGATTTTTCTCAGCATGGCTAAGCATCATTTTAAAATAGGCCACAATTAATTAAATAAATAAAAAAATTTTTCTTCCAGTCTCAGGGTGAAGGGGCAAAATCCCAGTGTGACACAATTAGGAGCTGATGCCCACGGGGGGCCAGCATGGGCTATAGTGGGCCCTGACTGTTGTGCGGAGGAGGGGTAGGCTTTTTGGCGGGAATTTCGGGGGTGGAGTTGGGGGAAGATTATATAAGTGGCTGCTTTCCTGGGCTCAGGAACCATTCTTGTGGTTAGCTTACCTGGTTGCGTGTCCCACCCTCCTCCTTTTTTCTTTTGTTTGTTGGTTTGTGTCGTTTGTCACAGTCTGTGGGGCGGCAGCTTGCCAGGTATCCAGAGGGTTAATGTGGTGGTAAGTGAATGGTTGGTAACATCTGGTGGGAGGTTCTTGGCTGTCAGTGCTGGGAACCTCAGGTCAGGGTGGGGGCATCTCGGTATGTCCCTTCCTTAAGTGGTATTTGGTTATGGTACCTGGATTACTTGGCAAGCTTGGGTGTTTATTGTATATATTTACATGTTGGTGTTTTGAGTCATTGTCCTTGTTAACGCACCTATGTTTATTGTTTCAGGTTTTGGCGTGACAATGACTCTAATAAATAAAATTGGCTGTGGCCTTTTCTTATCCATATTCTATGGTGTCATTATTGGGGTTTTAAGCCTAGCTTGGAAAATCGAAGCTACAACAGTTATGACTTATTCATACTCTGCACAGATCATATCTAAGTGTTCTAATTGGGGCTTTTTGGTACGGTAAGTCATGAGTGAAATCTCTATTTAATGCAGGTGATTCGATTAAGCGTAAGGCAAGGTTTCCATGAGGACCGGTATCAGAGTAATTTAAGCTGGCGAGCCGGGCTCTCTCCACCTAATGCATCGGTTTGTCTTAGTCTGTCAATTCTCGTCATACCCCTTGAATATATGTATTAATGAAGCACTGCATAAATTGTTGGGGCTATATAAATAAAAGATAATAATAATAATTATTATTTAATTTGATGTGTATCTACACACAAACTGCATGTTGAGCCAATAAAGGGTTAATATTCAGAAAATCAGGATCAGCTCATTTTGAAAGGTCCCAGGTATGTCAATGTCCCACCAACCCACTGACTATCCTGCATCTGATTGGCTGCTTATTTTTAATGTTTTAGTCTTTGCAACATATCTCATACGTGATGCATAAATCTAGAAGAAGGATGTGGTTTACATTTGTGTCCAAACTTCAACCAAAAAATCAGAAAGATTGAAATCTGTCATTATTCATGCTGTATGGAATGTAGAAAAAAGTGTTAACTTATAGCAAGTTCTTCATGCACGATTAATCAACTTAAAATCAAATTAATGATTTTCCGAATACAGGCCATCTGTAATTCTTCTTTCTTAATAACAGATGTGCCATGTGTTAAAGGGTTCACGTCTAATGACAAGGTTGCAGTTAGAGAAATTTACAGTGTTTTCGAGAGGTGTAACTTAAAACTTTATATATATAAAAAAAAGGTTTAAAATGTCTCACTGTATTACATCCCTTTCGATTCCTCATATGCGATTAAATGCAATTCATCCCCCAGAGTAGCAGTCACTTTTGCATTTTGTCATTATAGTCCACACAGGCTATTGGTAATACATTTAGAACAATATTATCCCTTGTTTTGCATGTACAGTTCTGCATTTCCGATTTTTTTATGCTTTACATAAAACATTCCAGCAAGGTCTCAATTTTTAAATTTTAACATGTAAAGTGGGACCTTCCTTTAAATGACTATATTCTGGATTTTGTCATTTTTTTAGTTATATTCTATTTGACATGTGTCATTTGCATGGGAAGCATCCTACGACATAGGACACAAGGACTTCCTTTACTTGCAAAAACAATTGCATCTTGTGATTACATCTTTTGCACAGGTTTTGGGGCAACGTGTTATGGCTTATTAATTGAACAAATGCAGTCAGGGCTGCTATCGGAAATCTCCATGCCCCTTCCATCAGCTGGCCCCATGTCCATCTCATTGTCCCACCCATCACTCCGTCTTAAGATCCTCCATTAAGCACACCTTATGGCAAGCCTAGGGTTAGTGGCACCTGGGTGCACTATTTCTTCAAGGCCCTCCTATAAACAGCATTCATACATACTAACACACAAACTAGCTCTAACACCCACAGACACACTGCACACTTACATTCATACACATACTGTCTCCTGCTCCTCTTCTTCCTCTCCAACAATCCTCATGATAGTCTAACCATATCTTTAGAGATGTGTGCACCAACCTTATAATGGTTCCCACAGTTTGATCAGGTTTTCATTAGAATTTTCAGAATCCAAAACAGGATTACATTTTTAATTACAGAATACTATACCATTGTGCAATGTAAAAGCTTTTTAACTTAGTGTTTATATAATTATGATGTGACATGTCATGCCTGTAAATAATTTCCCTTTTTCAGTTTAGTTCATTATTTCGGTGCTTTCTAATGCCAATCCACTGACACCCACGTCAGAGTCAAATTAGAAGAGGAGAAAGATTTCCCCAGTCCTAAGGACAGCAGGGTTCGATATTCTTCGACAACCCATGTAGTCTATTTATGCTTGCCTTTTGGCTATTAGTCACTATTTCTTCTATGCTGTGACCATGTTAAGATGTGTTTTAATAGACTCCCTGTTAGCAGATCTGTAATTAAAACAGTAATTTGTGCTATTTTTATGGGTTTTATTTTTAGTCTTGGTGTATATCGTCACTTCTCAGTAACATGTTAATTCCTCTTGATTTTCTGAATGCTTTTGTTGATGCTAGAAAGCAAGCAAATGATTTATTTGCAACCCAGCTGCCAGATGGTCATCTCGAAAAGCCTGTGAGGGACACGAAGAGGTGAATGTTATTGTTGACTAGCTACTTTAGCTGTTAAGTTCAGCGTCCCAGCGACATATGGAAGGCATGAAAAGATCCTTTCTATGGCACTGCTGATTACTTGAATGTTTAAATATGCATTAGTGCCATCAACGGGACATTGAGTGACAGTCTTTGAGCCTGTAATGTGTGAGTCGTAAAGCCAAGTTGACTTGATTTTTCAAGGGCAGGATAAAGTTAGTCTCCTGGGAAAAGGAAATCTATGAATCCTGTAGAGTACATGATTTACAGGTATAACATAAGGGTTGCTGGACACATGCATAAGCCAAGATTTAAATTGCAGATTAAGGAAATGTGTAACATTATTGAGATCTAGAACATATTAACTGATTCGGAACGTCACCGATGTGGATGTTAACACTCAGTTTACCATAGACATTTTAGAAGTATGCAAACATAAGAACTGCTCTGCTTTCTATCTCAGGAGCATTCCACGTTCTGTGTCTCAGGCTGTTTCACTCCAATAACAGCAATAAGATAATCATTAATGATATAATATGAGAAATTTATTTTTGGTGCTTATTCAAGGTTATGTTTTGTTGCCTGTTTTGTGTGTTCCCACTCAGAAATGTCTCACATTTTTGCTCACTTGTGCTATTAAAGAGGAGAAACCTCCATTGACATATCAGTCTGATCCTACCAACAGAACATGGTAGTTTGCAAAGTCAAGTGCAGAAGGGTGACGATGAGTGTTCTATGGATGGCCACAAAGGTCACTGGGTCCCAGTCAACTTAATCAAGTGGTTTACTTGACAAACAAAGCATACATAATATGCGTGGTTATATGTGTATTTTTATCTGGAAAGGGTTGTTCCAGGAAAGTTTGTTTCAGGAAAGTTCTAAATCAATATCCACCAAAATATTCATATATGTTTCATATATTTTTATTTCAGGAAGTGGATGTTTAAGATATTAATCAAATACAATTTACAATTTATTTGTCATAACACTTAATACCAAACACATTATGTTCATCCTTATGTAAACATGTTGAGTTCTATCTTTGTTTACTTCCGAAAAAATTTATTTTCCTATGTTAATATGTAGTTTGTCCTCATTAGATTTATGTATGCGTGCTTTAAGATAATCTTTAAGATAATCTTTAAGATAATCTTAAAGTGTACATTAATGAAGATTACAGGTACTGTTTACCCCTTAGATAAAATATTATTTGATCTCTTCAGCATGTTAATCTAATAAATTTTAGGAGATTTGTGATTTTATTCTTTTCTCTAAAAAATGGAATATAGAAAAACTGTTTCTATAACAACTTCTTTTTTGCAATTCAAGTTATTTTGGGGACGTGTTTGGACTTTCATCGGTACTAGGAGTGATGTTTCTAAAGTAGAGTAAATGGGACAGCACATTTAAATATTTCACCTTAACGAGGTTTTAGATTTATAGACCCTACCTGGGTTCTCCTTAAAGAAGGGATGAGTTGCCCCTTTAAATGGATGCATGAATGACCTTGAATTAACTTCTGATCTTGGTTTTACTCTTGGGCCAAATGGTCCTTATAGAGTTTGGGCCAAATGGTCCTTATAGAGTTTGGAGAAAAAAAGTTGTTCATCTGAAGATGAAAAAAAAATAGCATTTTCTCCCTAAAGGAAAACCATGTTCTGGCGTCATAGTTTTCATTTAAATATAAATGACGAGAACCATATTGATCAAGTAACCATTAGTGATGTTGGAGCGCACACAGTGTTTCAGCCACCCTCTTGTGTACTTGTCATCTCTTTTATCACCACTGGAGTTAGCGTGTAACCATGCAAAAATGGCAGCTTTATGTGGTTATTCCCAGAATACCAAATGCCTACCAGTTATAGTCACGCTGTAAGTAGGACTTAAGAGAACGATTCTACAGGATATGTGTATCTTGATGCTGTCCTAATACACATTCATCCCAGACTATCACTGGTTCTTCAGTAGATGCCCACTTTTTCTTTTTGGAAGTTAATTTGTCCTTTTGCAAGAAACAGAGCGAGCCGAATGTTGTTAATAATTATTTGTTGACCTTAGCTAATGTCATTCTTTACATTTTATTAGCGAGGTTTATATTTGGTGCACTTAATGCACTCCTTTTATCTTTACCACTGTAATTTGCATGAAACAGTACCAATTTCCACATCACTTTTCTTGACATATTTCACTTCCTTTATTGGACTGTTTTCTATAGAAATGCTTTTATGACCTTCTATGCTTCCTCTCTTTAGTTCCATTAATTCTGGGTAAAATAAAATACAGTTATGTCAATAGGGACATGTCTAAGAATAAAAGAAATGGACAAAAACACAAGGGGGTCTATTCACTAAAGGTTGAATTAACATGGGAATTTGCAGGGATGTTGTGACTCATCTTATTGGCTTTACTATATATGATGACGAGCTAACCCCAGTGATCTTCTGCTACAGGAAGAGCTCTGTTTTACCTTCGGAAGCCGGAGGTATTTTGTTTTTTAATCGTCTAATGAAGAACTGGTGAAAATGCTCCATATAGGGCCACAGAGAATACCGGGTCCCAATCTTTCTCTTCTGGGACTTCATCATCTTGGCCTTTCCCTGCAATGAGAGGGACCACTGATGTCTTCAGGAGGATGAGGGAGCCAAAGGCTCAACCCACACGCACCACCACCAAAGCTGAGAAAGAGCTTGGCTGGCCCTGTATAATGTATAATTAAAAGTGAGATTTCTTGAAAGTCTCTTCAACCATTGAATTAAACATTATATAGAGCTAGCTCAGCCCTTCTTGGTTACCAGTGGCGGCCATTCATAATGAAAAGTGAAGTGAGAATGCTAAAACCACAACTCTCCTGTAAACCCTCCTGTCACCTCTCCCTTCAGTGAATAAAGTTATGTCACTTTTTTGATTCTTTAGTCATGGGCTTCCTCGCTTGCATATTCCAGCTGTTTAAGACACAGTCTTGTAAGTGCAGCATACGGTTAGAATTGCATAAGCTAAACGTTCTTCATACAGACATACTACTTAAATTGTTTTTAGATCTTTCCAGTGCAGCAACATTCTGAGTAACTTCTCATGCTTCATTAATCTTTTTTTTCTACCATCAGTCTGTCTTTACAACGCTTCTATTTTTGAACGTACTTTTAAACCAGTTGCTGATCATAACATGATCGATGTGTAGAGACATGAACCAGCTATGTAGGGCGTTTGTGATGAACATTTTTTTATTGTTACCTGTTACATTATTGTGCAATCAGCCATATAAAAAAATCTCACCTACTGGTATTTTAAGTGCAATAAGTGTGGAGGAAACCTCTTGTCAGCATCCTACGATCAGGAATGCAGAATGGCTGAACTCAAATACACAGTTAGCTTCAAATTAGTAACATCGCAACTGCATTTTTTACACCCTTTAGGGCACTAGTGGCACAGTCTTCTCTGACTGCATAGTAATCCAAGATCCAGCAAGCACAGTGCACAAACACTACGCAAATACAATGTCTATAACTATATCTGGGAACTTGCGGGCTTCAGGTACCAGGTTCTCACCCTTGCGGGATGTGCCAGGACTGTTAACATCGGTGGGCGTTCCTGCTGAAGTCGCGGGAAACACTCCCATTTAAAAGGGAAATGGGTGGGGAGTGGGGCTTGTCAGGACCCCCCTCCAGCGACACTGATGATTCGGATGTCGACCCAGAAAAGCAGCGCTTCTCCCGGAGTCTCTGGGTGAAACCTGGAGAGTTCCCAGATACGTCTGTAACACTATGGCCATGTGCCAAGAAATCAGTAAAGCAAGCAGAAAGATAAGAAAGAACACCAAGGAGAGAGAACAGCTGCATGAGCACTAAAGAGCCATAGAAAGAAAGAAAAAAAACAAAACTTCCTTTCCCAGCAGGAAGCATTTGTATGTACAGCACTTGCACATGCTCAGTAGCACTCGCATTCTCTTCAATAAGAGTAAAAGCAGCCAATCACATGTAAGTCGAGTGCTGATGTTTTGCTTGCATGCATAGGACTGACTGCTGCAACTCCCATTGACTTCGATGAGACTGCTACTGAGCATGTGCAGGAAGTGTGCCACCTGCTTAGCACTTCCTGCTTTCAGTACAGCCAGGGGAGGAGTTTAAATGAGACAGGAAGCTTATTTTCTAACTCTACTAACTAAAGAATGGATGCTCCATGTATGTATAGTGTTGCATTGTTATTGTGCTACATATGTAACTTTACTCCTAGCTATTCCGTTCGGATTAATTTTTAAGCGATACAGCAATAGTGTGTGTTGGTGCATGAACATAGTAGGTTTTAGTCTTTTGTTCATATTTATTTCTGTGAGGGTTAATACTTTGTCTTTTGCCTTTTAATTTTAGGATTTGCATAATAAATATTATTTTATTATGTTTCTTTAGTATTTACAGATGAACATGCTATGGTATCCTCCTAGTTCACTCTATGACTCCTTGCCCCTATATCAGCACTTTAATTTTAATATGTATTACCTACCTATCATGATGACAGCATAAAGTGTACAGTATGTCAGAATCCATTTATAAAAAAACCCCACAAACTTTTTACAATATAAAGACAATTATTATGTTAATCTGATTTATATAAGGTTATCATTTTTGTTGAAAGGTTGACCACAATATTTTATTTGCGGACATTAGAACAAAATAATATCCCTATTTCTTATTTTAAAACACTTGGGGTTTTAGTAGTGATTGACGATATAAATAAATAAATGTAAAAAGAAATAAAAACCGGTACAAGATGGCTGTACTGAACTTTTTTACTCATTATAGACTAATTATTATATATATATTTTAACATGAGGTTATATATTTTTTTTTTTTATGCAGGACAATTGACTTTATATCATAATTGTAAAGCTCAGAGGTATTGTCTGCTCATTCTTATAATGATAATTGTGAATTAAAGAGCTATTTAAATGCATTAGGTTTCTCATATTAAGACAACACCGTTATGTATTTATCTCACATCAAGCCGCAATGTAGCAAACAGCATTCTTTTTACTTGGAGAACTTGCTGTGATTACAATGGACATTAGAGAATGATTTTAGTTAACCTTAGATGAAGAAAATGCAATTTGTTTTCTAGTGGATTTTGGCACACGTAAAAATGAACTTCATATTTCAAGCTGTCCTGAGGGTTAAGGGATATAATATCCATATACCCATTTCAAAAAATAATTGTCGTTAGACTCCCTATAAATTTATAGTGAGTCTAAAGACAATCACTATTTGAAATGGGGATATGGATATTTTTATAAATATATAATTTATAAAGATATCATTTATTGAAAAAAGTGACATTCAAAAGAGTAAAAAAAAGTTTGCCATATTAAAATTATATGAAAGTATTCATTTGTTTCATGACAGTCATCATTTTATATTTTAAAAGCGAAGAAACTTTTGGAATGTCCCTATATGTATAAGTAAGTGTTTGAAAGGTACTTGAAATAAGAAAAACATGTGGGTATTTTTCCGAAGGCTATACTGTATTTTAAAAAGCCCCTTCATTTATTTCATTGCTAAATGTTGATTTGAAATCCCATGCTTTGATATTTTCTTGACTTGTAAACGTTCCTTCCATCTAATGTTCCGTATGACTTAATGTTTTACCAAGTCTTATGCCATATGGTTGACCCTGTCGCCAAGGCTGGCACTGTGTGATCGGTTACGTGTGGGTAATAAGTGTATGCAATAGTGATGGAGTTCTCCGAATCCTCTAATTTCTTTGATTATTATTATTATTAATTATTTTTGTTATATAGCGCCATCATATTCCATAACTCTATACACTTGGAAGCAGAGCCAATACATTAAATTGATTGCGGTATTTCTTTCAATAAGTAAATCATTGATGACGTTATCAATCAGGACTTAACATTTATTGATAGGACTGTTTTTTTCTTTCTCTCTTAAAGGCCAAGAAGTAACTTTATGACTGGGGTATAGCCTTAGTAATACATCGGGTACATTTTAAGTGCAAAGTTCTTGTTCCTTTCGACACATGCACAGCATGCACACTAAATCCGAAACATGAATCCTTTATAGCTAACAATATTGAATCAAGGTTTAGATGTTGATAAATAATAATATATTACACATATAAGTCAGGTATCCTAAAATAAGATTAATGTGTTTTTAGAGAGGATTTCGCACAGCAAGGACTTTGGAAATAGGAAACCCATTTGGTTAATAGTACAGTGGAAAACATAACACAATTCTCTGCTGAATATGATCCCTCTCGGGTAGATTGCATTTCTCGCTTTACACATTGCATGGAATGGGAATACCTACCAGGGATTGTATTAATATAAGACTGTAGAGAAAGGTTAAATAATATTTATTAGCAGTGTTTGGTTCATATTTTATTATGCGCTACTATGTTTCGTTAAACCAGCCTTGTATTCCGTGATAGTGAAAGAAAAATACTGAAAAGAAAACGCTTGATAAACAAAACACTTTTCCTTTTCAGGCACCAGTGCTTATTGCGGGGTTTAATTTGTGATTTTAGAACTCGCCCACAACCAGTGTGGGATGTCAACTTGTGGTTCTCGCTGTCACCTGACTCATGACTAATTACTGTTTAATAAAGAAAAATATATCTAAATGTATCCCTTCGTGCTTGACATATTTCATTTAGCAAAATATTGAAATCTTCTTTTTTGAAGTTTAGGTGCCTTAGTCTAAATTTGCTAAAGCAGCTGAGCCTACTGATCTGATGGCATTGTGACTTTTACATTATTGTATGATTTCAAAGGAGCATCCATGGAGCTTAAAGAGCACCACTTTTTTTTGTTACTGGGATCAAATTAAAAATATGCTCTTTTTTTTAAACAGTTCTAATAGTAGCGTGATATAAGTAGAATGGCTCAGTCTTAATGTCCCAGCCAGACTTGCTGCCAAATTAGTCTATGAGAAAACAGACTTTGTTAACATTGTTATGAAGAATAAGCTCAATGTGTTGTTTGAGCAGAGAATTTCACCCAAAATATCACATGACTGACAACAATGACAGCCTCCAGGTCTGCAGATAAAGGAAGTTTACTGGAACAAAAAGAGATAAAAGCAGGTCTTTGACAGCATTGACCTACATTACTCTGCACAGCGCTGGATTTTGTGCTCAATGGGACTTCGCCTTTAAAGTTCATCCTTCTTTTATTGGTTTATGGGCAGGAAAGCAAAAGCCGAATAATGAAGCTACGTTTGCCTCAACTGGGAGGAAGGTAGAAAGGACATTGATGAAAATCTGTTGTCCTACTAAGCCACTGTCCACATTTTACCAGAAGGGCATAAGCTCTTGTAACCAATCGGTTCTACCAATTTCCATCAGAAAGGGTTCACACGGACCTTTTCCCAAATAACCTAGTAGTCTGTAGCCTCTAAGAGAGTAAAAAAAGTATAAAAAATGCTGGGAAAGTAATAAAAGTGAAATAATTACCTATTTCTTTAATTGTTTTTGAGAGCTAATACACAGAATAAGAAGGAGAAAAAATAGTAATGCAAGAGTTTAATTAAATTATCATATATTGTAATCTGCTGTTACAGGTAGATTTTCCTACTCATGAACTGTGAACAGAAATTGCAATAATTGTTATAATCTCGTGGAACAGAGATACGAGAGACAAGCAGACTGTATATAGATAGGGGCAAAGTCAAGCGAAGGATTCTCAGTGGTGATGCCACATTAATTATGTCTTATTTGCCTTATGAAGAATTGGGTATAGGCCAAGTTATGTCACATTGAGCCTTCTACTCAATTCTACGCTAAAATACAAAAGTGTCTGAGAATCACTGTTTACTTTTGACACCCTAATGCCTGCACTTGCCCTGGCCACTGAGCCCAGGACACTTCCTAAAGACCTAGATACCCTTGAAAGCCTGAAATTTATTAAACTTCACTTAGTGGATAAAGGTGTCATTTTTTCCGGATTTGCTCTTTAACTTTCTACGGCTAACATAGTACTACTCTATAGAAATACGTTGTATGCAGACTGTACTACTCTATAGAAATACATTGTATGCAGATGAGTTCAAAGTCCATGTTTAAGTTTACCTGGCAAATAAAAAAGGAGCCCCCCCCGTCTAGGAGACGAATTTGATGAAATAGAAGTCATTAACCATTTTATGACATAAACCCAAAGCTAAAGATTGCATACAGTAAAATGCATTGTAGTCCGTTCCTTTAACCCCTTAGTGACTGACGGATGGGAGCATGTTAGAACAGCATGACCTCACCACTGGGTAACTAACACCAAGATGTGTTAACATAACACTAACTCACTAATCACTCACTAATGATTGACAGCATAGGGCCTTATAAAATAAAACCAACTCACTGTCTGACAGCAGGGTGCAAATTAATGCAACATAAACACAACGCAATATAAACACGTGTCCGTACGTCATATAGCCTGTTAAATCATGGTGGACATCGGTATGTCACTTTATTGCCAATTATCATTTTTCTAAAAACAATTGTAATGGGTTTTAAACAAACTACTTATCAATATTATGATGTTTCCCGAAGTGCCGCATTGGTATGAAGGCATGCTAATCTGCGCCAGTAACACTGGATGCTTTTTATGAGAAAACATTTGACAGCGCAGCCTGGAATAAGAACACCTTTTAATCAACCACACTTGATTAAAAGCCTTAAAACCTCATTATACATGTCTGAATGGCTTTGCGTCAGATACAATGTAGAAAATTAAGGACATTTGTATTCATTTACTCCACGTATTTTTCTATCATCTCCTTCTAGAAAAGACATTTTAGTCTTTAAGATTACAGCTCTGTGAAGCCGATTCACTGAGCAGCCCTGGCATCGGGAATCTTTTTGCCGGGGATGATACTATTTATTTACTGTTTTTTTGTTATTTTTTGGTGTTATATGCACCCATGTGTCTTGCATAGCTCTCTCGACAGTGTCACATGCCGCTTGTGCACCAGAGTGTCTCAGCATGTATTATTTGATCATTTTTGTATATTGTCAATTTTACTGTTATTGCGGATTTTCACTTCCCCCTATGGTAATAGTGCTACAGAACTTATGGGAATCTATAAATGTAATGTAACTAGCATATGTGAGCATCATTGAAATGATGCGGCCGAATGACTCTCTAATACCTTTCTCTGTCTTTCCCACTCCACCTTTTTTTCTCTTTATCTCTTCTCTCTTTAGTTCCGTCTTTCCCCTCTCCTTCTCTCTCTATCATCACCATCTGTCTGACCCCTAAACACTATAATGTCCACTCCGTCCCATTTCTACTTATTTTAATATCATGTCGTTCATCCCGCCATATCCCCGGCCCTCTAAATGCGGCTTTAGAAATATAGTTTCTAGTAGCATTGCATAATTATGAAATTTGAATCTGAATCATACTTTTGCTGGGAACGCTTGTCATGTGATCCAAAAGGACAGGAACAGAAAATACAGGAGGCAAGTTTATTTCAGAGGAGAAATGTTAGAACAAGAGGCCAAATCTAAAACTGGCGGGCCAGAAGTTTAACTGTAATGTAAGGAGCTTTTGCTTTACCGAGAGGGTGGTAACTAAATGGAACAGCCTCCCATCAGAAGTGGTAGAGGCTAATTCAGTGAGGGGATAAGTTGTAAAGCAATTCTGAATGTAAAACACCAAGAACTGATTAAGGTCTGAGCGTCAACATCAGGAAAAATGGGCAGATGGGCCAAATGGTTCTTATGTGTCAGCAAATGCTACATTTCTATGTAAAAGCAGGCGCTGATTGGTTGTTGTCATAGCAACTGAAAAACTGTTTTTTTTTTTAAAGTTTATGTGATTTAACCCTTCAGAGGAAATAGTAAAAGAAAATAGCATTTTTCCGGTAAGGTTTTGTCTAAGTGGAACGATGCACTGCTGTTAAAATACCAGCTAGATGCCGATGCTAATGACGTACTCCTCAATATCAAAGAGTCATTTTCCATTGTTAAAAATAAATCAATAATACATGCATTTAACATGCTTTGGAATGTATGTTTCCCTGTTATCCGATGTTAACAGACATGGTCTCTTTCCTTAAACAGGTATTTAACACATATTCAAATGAGGATTATGATAGACGGAATGACGAGGTGGACCCGGTCGCTGCATCGGCTGAATACGAGCTTGAAAAACGGGTGGAAAAGCTTGACTTGTTCCCAGTGGACTTAGAAAAAGGTAACAGAAAATGAATCCATTGTTACAACGTCGGGGGGTTATAATAAGGCACAACCCGGAATCAAATGGCGGTTTCCAGAACACAGCAGCTCATTAACCCCTTTATCCTAAGCCCAAGGATCGCCAAGCGTCAGGCTCATTCAGTAGGACTGTGCTTGGGATTGTAATTAATTTGCAGCGTGGTGCTCCGTGTAAGCTGTTATCTTTATTACCGTGGTTTTACTGGTCACTAATGCAGATAAATATGTCCTCTTTAAAAGGTTAATAAACTGCACGTTTTCTTTGCAAATGTACACCAGGCAAACCGGGCACATGGATTGTAATTTTTCTATACAGTAGAGATTATTCATTGCAAGGCTAAAAGCGCTGGTCTATCAAGAGCTGTCCACTGGGCATAACCCCGCTGTTATTATAACCGGCTACTGGGTCACTAAAACTATCAACGAGAGCAAGTGGAAGTAACGAAGGGCAGCTTATCTTCATATGAATAAAAACATTAAATGTATTCCTTATTCATGACATCAGCACCTAGCCCCATATGCAAATTAACTATATTTATTTGAGTGTGGTGCCCCATGCCCCACAAAGATCAGGCCGTCGGCTTAATAGCCTGCCCTACGGTGCGTCCCCGCGCAGGAGGGACTCTTATTTCCGCCGTCTTGCACCATTACAGAGGAGAATCCCCATCGTCGTGTCAGTTTGATCCTGCCCACGAGGACTGTTCAGAACTGAAGGCAACCTTCTTGGTTAAGTTGTTCTTAAACCATGTTGTATGTTATGTCACCCATCAGGGAAACCCTTCCCTTTAGTGGCCCGGACACCTGGAAAAGCAGCACCGGAGTTCCACAGAAATACCTTGTAGGGTACAAGAACTTCATTTGTTTATTAACAGGTGCTATCCTACTCACACAAAACATTAATTGCACTTTTTTAGTATGTTAGCCAAATAAAACTTAGCGGATCTGTCATTTTATTAACCCCATCACTGTAGAAGAGTGTAGTGGATATTTTTTGTATCACATGATCCCGGCGGAATATGAATGAGGCAAAATCTTACTTGATTAAAGTAATGTTTCTGGGAAGATTTTGGTTATTCAAGAGCACCAGAATCTGCATTTCTAATTTCTAAGAGTTACATTTAACGGGATAGATAGAACAGCACCTTTAGTAGGAACTGTTAAGTTAAAAATAAAACTCCTTAAGGAAAAAATGCATATAATCAGTAAAATAAATGTGTCATAAAGATATAACACAGCACCTAGCAGAAAAGTCATGGACCAGATGTGCTTATAAAAAGTGCTTATATATATATATATATATATATATACTGTATAAATAAAATCAAAGTAAATAGTTCATAGTCCACTATGATTTCTACGCCTATGCTTTTTTTGACCTTGTGGCGGTTTATTTATGACCCTCAGGTTCCAGCAAATTGATCATGAGCTTCACGCAGCAGAGATTTATTGACTGTAACAGATTCTATCCACAGCTCGGCTTCCACTCGGTTCTATGCAAACTGTCTATGTGAATAGCGCGACAGCGTCCCCTGCTGGCCCGCAGAGAATGCTCATGTGCCGACCTACTTACTATTCTACTTACTATTACTATAATATGCTTTGCTGCCAAATAAGAACTGATTGGCACATTGAACACGCACAAACTCTAAGAATTACATCATTTATTCCTGATTGTTATATTTTCCGCTGAAGATAGCTTCACATAATCTTGTTTAAAAGACACATTTTGAGCCCCTCTCCTATCTTCCAATCGTAATCCAGTAGATTAACATATTGCTTTTAGAAATATTACAGGTGGCTGAGGATTGCGTTTACAACCCTACCACTGCCTTGGTCTTTAACTGACTTCTAAATTCTAGGTAACTGGGCATACATCTTTCTTCCCACGCTCGCTGTCCAGAAAACATACACACTCATGTAACATTTTTAAAGTTTCTTCAATGTACTTATTGATGCTTTTTCATGAAAATATCTCTACAATGGTGTGCTACAAGGCACCCGTGACATCACTACTTATATCTTTTATATTAAATGTCGCCCCCATAAGTATAGCGTTACTAATCATACTTGATATGTTTTATTTAAACAAACAGAGCTTTCGTTCAATACAATTTGAGATTAGTTGTGTTAGATAAAGATATGATAATAGGAGAAATAGGTTATGCGCTCATCTTCCTTTTAACTGTTTCTGATTCACTGCTTTGAAAACCTGGCTTTCTAGTTGTTTTCAAAGACTGCTGTAATAAAATGCGCTTGTATATGCCCCCAATGGACATTTTATCACAATGGAAAACAAACATCACATCGGAAAAAACCGCACACAACAAAAAGACACGAAGGGAAATCAGTGCGGTATTGCCCAGAGCCACATTTAGGCTTAAAACACAAAACCTTTTTTGTTTTTTCATTTGGTGGAACGCTAAGGCATTCGATGTTACCGTGTTTAGTAAATATTAAGAGAATTTTTTTTTTATTTTACAAAAACAAATACAGATCTTATGTATCAAGCATATAAAAAAATATTCCAATACATATTTAAATATTTACATAAATGTTACATATTTAAATATTGTCAAATATATCAGACTTGTCCATATTATTAAGATGGTCCATTTGAGGTTCAATCTGCTGCAAACTTAATTGTGTTTGGGAACGCCAATTTTTAACAATAATACATTTTACCGCCAAGAGTACAAGTTTAGAGAAATATTTTTATTTGATTTTTAAATTTGGAAGATTTAGGTGGAGCAGGCCGGTTTCTGGTCTCAAAGATATTTGTTATTTTAAGAATTGAACAACTTCAGCAAAATGTCTTCTCATAAAGATTTCATGGGGAACTTGGGGAAGCAGTCCCACCAAATATGTTTCAGAGATCTTTCTTGACAGTAACACCTCCGAGATAATCTATTAGGATAAATCCATCCCAGTTTTTCCAGAGTTAAATACCTTCTTTTTTAGAGTTTTAAATAAACTTAAATAAAATTAAATTGAGTCTCCTATTTTTTTCTACCCAATATTTCACTCTCAGGTAATTATAGAGACCCTCATCTAGTAGATCTAATTCATTTTTTTTTATTTTCAAAAGGTATGAAATATTGAGACTTTTAATGTAGCGTGTGGGTGTTTTACTTGAGAAGAACAATGAATGAGCATTTTTTTTAGGGTAAAGGAAAATTAAAGGGTTTAACACTATGTTAGCCACTAAATCATCACCTTTTCATTTCAGATGACGACGGCCTTGGTGTCAGCATTATTGGCATGGGAGTTGGAGCAGACACTGGTCTGGAAAAACTTGGAATATTTGTCAAAACGGTCACCGAAGGAGGGGCTGCACAGAGGGATGGGAGGTATGTGGATGCTACTAGTTAGCAGGTTAAAGATGTGATATCGTCCATCTTTCCCCATCAGTGGTACGGTGCTGTTATCAGTTTATGTAAGGATTTGTCTTTCAGGAATGGTAGTTAAGATAGGGAATTCACATACTTACCTTATTATTATCCTTTCTTTGTATATATTTGTAGCAAATAGCCACACAATGTAATTTTACATTGTTTACTGTTTATCATATGTGTATATCATATGTATTTGTTTCATTTAATATTCTTTAGTTGAAGGTGAAACCTTTTATTGGGCCAACAAAAAATTGTAAGGTCTTTTTCAGGTATATTATATTATATATTTGTTCCGACTGGTATGTCAGCACCGTGTTAGACATCTGACATCTTTTTTAATGTATTTTTTAAATTATTATTTTTTTTGACTAATTATCATGACCATATCCAACTTGGCACATTATTATAGCTTTGAATATACACTTTGTTTTCCCAATATGGATTTTCTATATTTGTCATTTAGTAATCACTTTCACTTACAGATTTAACTTCCGATCATTGACTTACAAAGCAATTTTTCTACATTAAACGCTTTCTTCCAGAACTGCTCCTGCCTGTATTTATATATTGCTAAAATATGGGAATGTTTACTTTGCTTCCTATTCCTTGATGGAGAACTTTAGAAAATGTTTGTATTGAACTGCAAAGGGATAATAGTAGTAAATTACATATTAGTGAAAGTTAATGAAATGGCCCAAACAACCCTAATCTAGTTTTCTATGGTGTGCCATCAAAATGTAATATTTTCTTTGCTCTAATGCATTTCTAAATGCAGGGGTTGTAAATTGCTTTGTCCTGTATTGTTAAAAATTAAACATTTCATTTCTTTTGATTTTTCTGTAGCTTTTTTTCAATTTATGGGGTCAGACTCAAATAAACTCAAAGAAACAAATGGAGAATACTAATGGGTCTCATGTGCTGTTAATTCACAGGACTTTGTGGTTAACATGCAGCATATGTTAAATTGCTGGCTACAATTATGATTACCAGACATTCCTTATAAAATCTGAAGTGGGCAATATATATTACAAAGGCGTAGGGATTCAATGCATCGTGATGCAAAGTGGTGCTCAAAGTCTTGTTAGACCAACCACATGTCCTATCCCCACGCATTTAATAGCAGAGGACATGTGGCTACAGAAAAGTAGCTCTTGAATGGTTGGCACATGCCATGTCTAGAAGAACTGATATATGTATCTCTTCTAATAAGGAATGGATCTTGATCCAAAAGAGGATGGAAGAACTATGAATGTACTGCTAAATATTTTTGTTGGTGCAACAAAAGGTATCACCATCTTCTGTATCTATTTTAGCACAAAACAAACTTAAAAATGAATGTAAAATAATAAATATATAAATTATTTGAAATATACCCTTAATCCATAAATGACCACATTTTAAAATACCTTTTCATAGCAGCTCTCCAAATTGTTCATTAATCACAGGCAGTTCCAACTAAATAAAAGGTGGTTTAGTGGGTAACAAGAACATCTGTGTGCCCGTTGACATGGATTCCTCCCATCCTCATTGCTACTGGTCTCCACACATAATGGAAGGCATAGTAACCCAGTAGTGGTCTGTGATCTTTTCAGTGTGTGGAGTGGTAGGGAACGGTAGAGAGACTTGTGTTGCCACCCTCTCCTCTACTAGACATAAGTGGTTTGCAGAAGGTGCACCCACCATAACTCGTCTTACATCCAAGCTCTGCGACCCCTATAATTAAGCCATTGGCTCATTATGGTAGCCAGTATAACGATGGTTAGTCTTTCTCTTGCACAATTAGTATCTACAGCTGACATCTGATGAAGACTTTGTTTGTCTGCAGTCCTGTGTTTTAAACAGAATTGGAAAGTAAAGATAATATACAGTATATGCTCAGACACACCCTGACACAACCGTTAAAATGCAGTCACAGTTAATGTATGCATTTTGGCAGAACACACATATTGAAAGACAGATTGTAGCTGTTTGCCGCGAAAATCTTTTGAAATACAAGATGAAACGGATCGATAGCTTTCTAAACCCATCAAACACTAGATTTCTTGTGTGAACTCCTGTTTTCTTCTTGTCACCAGGTAACAGGTTGATGATAAAAAGGATACTTAACGTCTTTTATGTACTCGTATTAAAACGGTGTTGATCTGAAATGGATAGTCATCCGCTCAGTGTTTTCCCGATGGAATAAAAGTTTATAGTTCTTATTGTTGATATTTCATAACTATTTGTAAATTCTATGCATAGATTATATGCAAGGTATATATAAAATACATTCAAAATGTAAATAAAATGTGCTAGTACCGGACAGAGTCCACTAACCCGATTCCTTTGATACTTCAAGTCTGTTTCAATCTCAAAGAAAACCATAACAAAAGAGCCTCGATAGTGTAAAAAGTCAAAAGTATGATATAAACAAATTACATGCATTTAGCCACAAACGCATAAGCGTAATATTTCTATCCTACCTGATTGGAAATTAACTCCAGAATATGGAAGTAAGTACGTACTTTCCTTCCCCTGGCGCGTCAACCTTCGGCACGATACCTTGTTGTAAATCAGTTAGCGTCCACAATAAATGAAGACATAAAATGTAATATATAGCCCTATGCATTTCATCAAATCAGGGGCAAATCAATTATCCAAAATCAAATGAAACTGATTAGATACAAAGTTTCAAAACTTGCACTTAAATAAGCCGCATTGATCGTGTAGTCCAATAGTAATTGGAAAAAAGCCACGTGTGTTCTTTGATCAGTACTTTGTTCTTTGGGTATAAGAGGTAAGAGGATATTTATATAATGAATAATCAATATATTACAAAATATTTATCCATCCATAACTGAAAATGTGAATAATCTTGATGTGAAATAATTCCATTGGAACTAAAAGATAGTTCACGTTATCACTTTAGGATTTTTAATATCGCTTTAAATAGAATAGCCTCCAACTTATATCACTTGTGCAGATGTGTTTGCTATAAAATTGCGATATTTTGTCCCTTTATAGGTTGCCACTTGTGGTGATATGAATAACATCACTGCAACATATTTATTTATTGTATAAGTTTGATTTCTAACCAGGGATGTAAAAACTTAGTCCAGCAGCCAGCGAGAACGTTTACTTATGCATTTGGGCTCTTGAAGCACTTGAAGACTTCATCTAAGAGGGAAACACCACGGCCATACAATTATTAGGCCAAATGGGCAGTCAACTTGATTCTTATCTACTCGGGACAGTGAAGCAAATCAAGTCCCTGAAACAGTATTTAGGGTCATTCACTTCTTTTTAACTAACTTGGTGACTGCCTCCATATTCAGTTCACACCAGAATAACTCAGAAAAACCTGGTTCCCACCATTAGGGTGTCCTTACATTATAATCTTCCTGATGGACCATTGCTATTTGAAGTATTTTAGGATTAGTATATTTAGTCAATTAAACATTAATTTCAACAATTTTGTCAATTGCTTGCATTATTGTGTGTGAATTTAATAAATCTATATATTGACACGCATCTTTCTTCAACAGAATCCTTGTCAATGACCAAATCTTGGAAGTCGATGGAATAAGTCTGGTTGGCGTAACACAGAACTTTGCAGCTACTGTTCTTCGTAACACAAAAGGGAAAGTCAGGTAGATATATATATATAATATCAGTTTTTATTAATGTGTTCCTGTATAAAATACGGCACTACATATTTTTTCCAATGGTGTTTATTTTTCTAGTTTTCAACTAAAATCTTTTTTTCAATATTCCATGTTCCATATTTCAAGCAAATAAAAATTACATAAATCCTACTACGGCATGGAGACTGAATAGAGAGTAATTTTATCAACTGACCAGTTAATCCAGTTCCCAGTTACAAATTACATCAAATTTACAGGTTATATATTAATGCTTTCTACACAATACCATTTCCACGGCCTTAGGGTTTAAGGCTAGCTTCCTTCTACACTTTAGCAGACATCACTGTGTTTTAAACACTCGCAGTGCAGGATCTAATTGATATTCACATAATTCTTTTTATTATACCCAGCCTCCGTTCACATTATTGGCTTGAATGTTCATGTTTTCTTGATAATATATCTTAAGGTATGTTCAGTAATGCTCTTTTGCCTGTGCTTACATGTCATTGAACAACACATAAGACACATTATTATTACATTATATATTTACAAATATACATTTACTTCTACTTTTGAGTAACTAGAATATGCATATTTTATGGGCCCATTGGCATTTTGGTGTAACAGTGAGCGCCTGTACCACACTGCAAAGAAGAAAATCATCAAGCCAGCTGCAGGGAACAAACCTTTTTCGGCATTATAAATAATAGATTATATCATCTAGGGAATCAAGAATCCACTGTATGCTCAGGCGCATGCATTACCATATTGGCATCTTATTTTTTTTATTTTGCTCCATATGGAATGCCAAAAAATTAGCATCTGTCAAATTTAAGTTGTACGTTTTAAGCGTACATTTGTTAACAATAAATAAAATAGATAAATATATATATAGGTTGGGGACACTTAGAAATGTCCTTGTTTTTAAAAGTAAAGCAATTTTTTCCATTAAAATAACATGAAATGGATCAGAAATACAGTGTAGATGGGGTTAAGGTTGTAAATGACTATTGTAGCTGAAAATGGCTGATTTTTTATGGAATATCATCATAGGTATACAGAGGCCCTTCATTAATCCCATTCCTCCTGTGTTCCAATGGTACGCTGTGTTGGCTAATCCAAGTTTAAGTTTAAAAGGCTAATTGATCATTAAAAAAAAACCTTTTCCAACTATGTTAGAACTGGAAATGTCCTTGTTTTCCATGAAATCCCCAACTTTAGAACGATATATATATATATATATATATATATCCACACACTAATGTATGCTAGCTGTAATGTCTGCACCCACACTCTTTATCTAGAATTGCCAAGTGGGCTTCTGTGACCGAAGGCAGTGAATACGTCACATAGAAGCATATACTTTGTGAGCAGATAGGAACCATTTTGCCCATGTACACTGCATGTTTTTTTTCCTGATAAAATGTATAAAATACATCTTATTTGTTTGCTATGGGAGAAGCCACAACATAACTTCCGATTTTAAGGATTGGAATGTTTTCCTCCCGGTTATTTATTCCCTTTTGCTAAACTTTTTACTACCCCTTGATGGCAGCTGATGAGATGTCAGTCGTCACGCAGGGGAAACATGGTGTAAATAAAACACGTTCAATGAGCAGAAGAAATGTTAATTCAGGACAGTGTTGAAGAATAGGCTCATTTATCATGAAAGATCTTTTCATCGTCGGAGGCTTGCTAGAAATCCGAATGATGTTGCAGTACTATTTGGGCACGAGGTAGATATCTTTTGGTGATGAATAAGAAGTGTGTATTATGTGGCCATTTTCTCCCAGACGTTAGCTGGCCGAGCTGTGAACCCGAGCACTGCAGTCTGATAAGGGCCATTTATTCAGAATGAAATACATCCATTATGTCTTAATGGAAAGGTTTGGCACCTGCTATAATTGACCATGTGCTCTGTTGTTGGCAAATCTGTTTAACTTTGAAGTGTAAGTGATGTTTTCTGCTAGTAAGCATGCCAGCCTAATGCCAATTCTCCTAATTAGCAGTCCAGACATTGCGAGCGCTTCATGCTTTATGATCCGTAGCTTTAGTTGGGTTTATTTTTACATCTGCACACGTATGATTTTTCCTCCTGCGTGCGAATAACTGATATATTACATATTCCAAGGACAAAACTGTATTTCAGATGTTACATTGAACAGATGTTTAGTCGGGATATATATAAAAACATATTCACTAATCAATAACAGATAAATAATTTTTAAACCAATAACGTTTATGGTTTGTGGCAGTTCCATGATAATTATTTTTTATCCATGTTTGAGTGTTCTTTTTGTTACCTACCACATCTGTTGGAAAAACCCATCCTTTTTTTTGTAAATACCTCCTCAATGTCACTTATACACTTCAAAAAGTTCAGTGTAGTAAAAATATTGTTTCTCTCACATCCAATTATTAATTATTATTAGTAGTTATCTCATTTATCCATATTAATGAGATTAACCATGTTTAAGCTGGTATCAGGCCCTGGAATAAAATATGGAATGGTCCAAGCAGAGCACTGCTGCCTTTCCTGGTTGACTTATGTCTTCCATACAATGATTACTTAGGAATCCAGAATCAATAACATGTGGCTAATCAGGAATTAGCAGTTTGGGACCTGCAATTGTCAAATCAGATAGATTAGTTTGTTTCTGAACTTATCTTCCATTACCAAAAATTAAAACCTAGCACTACATCGTATACATGCAACGTCAGGTAGACATGGCAGGTGTTGGTCAAGCTATGACCACATTTTTATGAGCTCAGCATTTTCTGTTGCACACACCTGCTTGTTTTCCCTAGTCATAAACACTAAGCACGTTTCCGATTGATCTTTGTACACCTGCTTCCAAACGTTACTCTTCTATGTGCTTATTACTCACAATTGTGTTTGCTGCCCATTTTATCCGCATCTTTCTGGTTTTAGCTGTTTTATCAACATGGTTCATCCAGCAAAAAGATAAGGACATTGGATAAAAGAGAAGGAGCTGATGTGGTAGTCGCAGGCCAATTGGTCTCAAAAGTTCTATGAGTATTTGGGAAATGGTTAACAAAATCTGTAATCTCATTTAAGAATATATCAGTCAAGTGATCTCCATATCTCTCTCTCTCTCTCACACAAAAATTTAGATACATTTGGTTTAGATAAATGGTTTAGATAAAATAGCATTGTATTCATCTGCTACATGTATGTTAGTAACTGTACACATCCCCACAAACTTGTACATGAACCGACTGGGCAACTTACATTAAAACTCTAATAACTGATTTTCCGTTCTGTTTGTTTTCAGATTTATTATAGGACGGGAAAAACCAGGACAGATTAGTGAGGTTGCCCAGCTAATAAGTCAGACTCTTGAACAAGAGCGGCGCCAGAGAGAGATGATGGAACAACATTATGCTCAGTATGATGCGGATGACGATGAGGTACTGACATATTTTTAATTCCATTTTATTACTGTGTGCGCTGAAAGCATGAATGCAGCTTAAAACCTTTTTGATACATTAGCTTTTAAGTTATCATGAGATGGAAGAGTCATCTGTCAAACAGTCAAGTCTAAGCGAGTCCATGTACTGCCATCACTAATCTATAATTTTGGATTGACAAGTAGATTGGATGTGCATGAATCATTGTGCCCACGCTGCCGCCCAGGATTATGCCTTTTCTGACAAGTATTACAATTGTTAACAATGTCGTCAAAAATAAAATATTGGACTTTTACGGGTCTTCCATAAAATAGTGCATACAAATATTTATGTCTAGAGTATGGTTATACACCTTCTTTCTAGACAACCATGCAGTGTGTCTGTAGGCCATCTGAAAAATTACACATTAGTCTATTCAGTAAGAGGTTTTATGCAAATTGTTTGTGAGTACCGCAACTTTATATTTTGCGAGTTTCAGTTGAATGCATTGAAGGGCACGCAAGTTAAACGAAACCTCAGATGTCCTTGTTGGGAACTTTGAAACACTTTGTCTAACCTAATGTCAAGACTGCAGAAGATGTAGAGTGAAGGCGCCCAAGAAAAATGGTCTTACTGGGTTTATTTTACAAAGACAATATGCTTTGTCACGTCTCAATGTTCTGTTAATTTCTCAGCCAGATGTCTGTGACAATTCACTGATTAGTAACAGAATCCCCAGAGGTTTTTGTAAATTGCTAATCTATTTAAGAACCAAAAGTATTTCTGTCTTATTAGAAACGCTAACAAGTTAAAATGACAGTGAAAAGTATTAAGCTTTTCTCATTATTCTCTCTGTCTTCATAATGCATGGCGATGTTGGTGAGTGGAACATTGCTGATTGTGGTTGATAAGTCAAGGTAGCTTTTGCAAGGTTGGGGAGGGGAGATAGGTGAGAACTTTAAGACAGGACTTTGATTATATATTGCTTAGCTTGCCATATTATGCCATGGATCTCTGTGAAAAACTGTAAAAGTGGGTATCTCTCAAAGTAATAATATGAGCATACCATAAGTAAGTATGCCTAACATAAAAATTAAAATCTCAAGTGGGTTTATTCACAACAAAGTCGAGTGATCAGTTAATTTAGGAGTTAACTTTATTGACCAGAATCAACTGAGGTTGCATGCCCTCACATATTAACAACTCGCGGATTCACTAAAATGCAAGTTGTTTGTTGGGTGCTGTGTGAGTTCCAGTTGAACTTGCATGCCCTCTCCTGAAATTTAACATCAACCTGAATAATAGATAAATACGTTTTAACAAATGGAGCAAGGGTCCCCAGGATTCCCTATTAACAGGGGGCAATAGTCTCCTCTCTATGCACAGTGGGGTAGAAGGTAATCAAATTTATCAGGTGGCTGTAATGTGCAAGTATCCCCCCTCGCCCCAATGAGTGAAAGTGTGCGGGGTTTTAATATATGAAGTTACCTTATCTCTGTAATTTTGGAGTGTTATAGAGAGTTAATATATATGCCCTTTGGGGTACCTATGTCCTCCCCTGCCCACCGAGGTGAGTGGGCTAAAAAAACATTTGGAGAGGCATGGATCCTGTGTTTTTCCCTCTCCGATCCTTGCCCTGTGAAAATAAAAGGGTGCACAATCCTTTTTGGGGCTTATCCAAGGATGATCAATAAAGCCATTAATTCTTATTTTAAACCCAAGGAAATGTGTGATCTAAAAAAACGAGAAAAGAAGGAAAAAACACAAAAAAGTAACCCCAACCTAGGGACCCCCATTTCATTTTTAAAAGAATGATATTATGTTTTTCTTATATATATATTTATATTATTTGTTTATAATATGTTTGTGGCATATGTGCAATTCACCTTGGGGGATAAAATAATGGTTAATAAATCTACGAGCTGCTTGCTTTTCAAACTAACATACACTTGACTCTCCTGCAGGTGAGTGTAGGTGAATTGTGAGTGGTTTTCCAGCGAGTTTAGTGAATAGACACCAGTGTTTTATGGTGCTATGCATGTAAACTACTTTTAAATCATCCATTGACACATTTTGACTTTTCTGTTATCCTCTCTGTAGGCTTCATTGGGAAGGTTGACTTTTTAAAATCAACAGGGTCTTAACTCAGCTGTATGGGCTTACTCAAAAAGTCATCCAATCTCTGGAGTGTTTTAGTTATATAAATATTATTAAACAGGTGCTTCTGCATGACACTCCAATCAATGTTGTATTGAAAATTAAATACCAAAAAGCTAACAGTCTGTTATGTCTCAACTGCTTGATAAATTGACTTTAACCCCTTCAATCCCAGGGGTTTTTGGTACCTCAAAGCCCGGAGCAATTTTGCCATTTTTGCGCTATGTCGGTTCAGCGATGATTCTCTTTTCCTGTGAATAGTGTACCCATATAAACTATATATTGTTTTTTCAAGGAGAGATAGAGCTTTCTTTTGATACCATAGTTGGATGATTACCTGAAAATTTTGAATTAGAAATTTAGTAAAAACTAGCAAAAATTAGAAAAAAACATATAAGTGTTTTTACATTTTCCCTCTGAATCCTCACAAAATTAGGTAAAGAGACAGAAAATTCCATCCAGATTTATCAATTCAGGTGTCCTGATTTCAGAAATACCTAATTTATATAGAATTTTCATACTTTTCCAGCACATAAAGCCAACATACTATAAGGTGTACATTACTTTATTTTTTTTACATTAGGTATGATGGGACTGTAACTCTAATTTTAAACAAATAAAACAAAAACATCCACAAAGGTATATATTTCTGTAAAGCAGACAACCCAGGCTATCCTATCAGGGATATTTGGGCATTCTACATGCAGGTATTTTGCCACCAATCACTGTCAAAGGTGGCCACAGAAGTGAGTTCCTGCGCTTTTTTCAACAACGCGTCTTAGTATTTTGTAGTATTCTTAGTATTTTTTGTACAGGGTATGTGTTACGGCAGAGAAATCCATCCTAAATTGTTCAGCCGCCTCCCCTGATTACGGAAATACCCCACATGCCTAGTTTTTTTGTGGTTTTCTGGACATTACAGGGCACAAACGGGACCATGCGCGTTATAGATTCCAAACGTGAAATTTTCACATTTTGCTTTAGTAGACCTATGTTTCATTTGGGGCTGTTTAGCACCCCCCTAATTATAAATACCCCCATAAAAGTATATATTTCCGTAAAGCAGACAACCCAGAGTATCTCATCAAGAGCATTTGGACAATTTTCATGCAACCATGTGGCCGCCAATCACTGCCAAAGTCAGCCGTAGCAATAATTTCATGCGCTTTTTTTCGCCAACACATCTGTGTTGCTGAGGATATTTTGCACATGGTATATGTTATGGCAGAGAAATCCAGCCTAATGTTTTCAGCCGCCTCTCCTGATTACGGAAATACCCCACATGCCTAGTTTTTTGTGGTTTTCTGGACATTACAGGGCACAAACGGGACCATGCGCGTTATAGATTCCAAACGTGAAATTTTCACATTTTGCTTTAGTAGACTTGTTTCATTTGGGACGACGCTGGCTTCTACTGCCAGGGGGGAGTCCAGGCTGTCAAACGACAGCCTGGCCTCCCTTGCAGCGGCAGGGATGTGTCCCTGACACTGCACGAAGGGCTAGACGCACCGGTACGTCCATAGGGGTTTCTTAGTGGGCGTTTTTTTGGACGTCCCGGTACGTCTATAGGGGATTGAAGGGGTTAATACTTTATACACTAATGATTAGAGACCTAGGGGCTTAGGTACACGAGGCTACTGACCACCCCAGGCAAATATTCAGCAAATGTCTTTATAGAATAAAGCAGACTTGAGCTCTATAAAATGGAAGAAAAAATAAAGTAGTAGAAAAAAGTAGCCTTTTGTGCATTCGTGTTGAAAATAAACATGTTAAGGTCCATAGATGCCATGTATGCCAGGTGAAAAAAGAGTAACAAATTGATTTTTAAATACATTTAATGAAGCCGAACACAGCGTAGGTTTTATTTTGCAAACATAAACATACAAAACGTCTGCCAGTACGGTGTCTACCCTTTTGGTTTCTGATCCACTATGTTTTAGATTGACCGAGAAGCATCTTTGGAAGACATAATGTTTATTTCTTTCACTTTCCAGACAGGAGAATACGCTACCGATGAGGAAGAAGAAGATGTGGGCCCTGTTATTCCAGGCAGGGAGATGGCGATAGAGGTTTTTGAACTCCCTGAAAATGATGAAATGTTTTCCTCAGATTTGGATGCAACAAAGCTAGCTCATAAATTCAAAGAGGTACGGGTAATCATAGAATCAAAGCAGAAAAGAACCAAATGTCACATCTATTCAGTCTTTATAGATATACTGGTTTCTTATTTATTCCGTCGGATAGCTTTGTGCAAATCCCAAGCTTTCTTGAATTCCTTTACAACATTCGCCTGTAATGCTTTCATTATACTTTTTGTACTTTTGTACTTTTTGATCTGGATTGTAATAATGAGAGTTCTCAGCCAAGTGTGGTTGATGACTCACTTCCGGTAGCAGGTCAGAAGGTGGTGGATGTAATAGGGGTTCTCCTTAAAATGGATGACCTAGGACTTGACCGAGCTGGCATTAGAGAGGTTAGGTACATTCCTGGAGCCACTGTACCGCATGTTAAGATAGCTTCTGTAGAGGAAGGTCAATTGGATGTTGTACACCTGGGTACTTGGCTTCAATGATGTGCTTGTGGTACAAAGGGATTTCTAAGGGCTGGGAATATATCTCGAGCACAGTATTGCCTGTGCAAAAGCCCCTTGTGCTAGATGGGAGAAGAACACGACTTCCCTTTCCAGTCCACATCTGGGAAGCTAGCTGGGCATTGTTAGTAGTCTTATCTCTATAGAAATGTCTGCGGTTAAATCAAAGTTGATCCTGTGGGACTTCTCTCTCGGTCACTCTAATGTTAAACTACAAGGGCAGTAAAAATAATAGCACGGCTCTTGTTCATTTTTAGGCTCTCACAAAACACTTAAACCCAGCAAAACAGATGAATTATAATGAAAAAATGTGTGCTAATAAAACGTTACCTTTAATATTGGTATCTTAAAAGTAGCCTTTTTGTGAATAATAAAAACAATAATGATCTACACTCATGGGCTTCCTCAAATCTAAGCGTTTTTAGGCTTTACAAAAGTATTTTACATTTTCTCAGAGACATGTAGAAATGCTGTTAGAATATGGATACTTTTTAGCTCTGTGATCTTTTATTGGATTTTTGTTAAAACCCACTTAGAGGACTACACCGTGCAGTTACAAAATATGTCGCGAGGACATTAACTTTTTCCAATTTGACACCATGTCCTAGATAGAAATTCGTTTTCATGTCAGCGAAACATACATTTTGAATCTGCAATCTATTGAATATTTACATTAAAATGTCATAATTAACGAAGACTCTGTCCTGGCTATTAAATACATTTTCATTCATTCTGTCCAGATTTAAAAGATGTAAACTATCTTCCATTGATGGAGACAAAACATGATCAGTCCACGTAATTTACACATTAGAAACTAGTCTGGCATGCCTGCATTCTTTGTGACGCTCTCAGGCATCCTGAATTTTTGTTCAAATTTTTTGTTTTTGTGAGTTTCAGACATAGAGTTTTTAACAAGTTCCTTGATGTGTTTTCACGAGAACAGTTTTTTTATTGTGAAATGCTTACTTGCTTTTACTGTAGTTGTTGCAATCATACGTTGTGGTGGTCCAATTGTGGATATGCTGTTGGAAATCTTAGGATTTGGGTCTATTAATTAAAAAATCCAGTAGTCAGTCAAGATAAGAGTTAACTCGATGGAGGTTGCATACTAACAATCGTAAAACAACTGGTACGCTATTATGCAAGTTATTTGCGAGTGTATGCGACTATAAGTTTTGTAAGGGGGTGATAGAATAAAGCTAAGCAGGTTAGATTGCTATATATACCCCCTATATGACAATGGGACTCCTATCCATGATTCCCCCTCACCCCTATCCCGTTCCCAGTAGGATGGTGGGAGTTACAAACAACTCTTTGGGGATATCCTTGCACCCCAACCCCTGCCCACTCCCTTTGGTGGGACACAGACCCCATATTGTAACCCACCTCCATTTCTGTCCTGCGGCATGGATGGTGTTAAGCTTAAAAATAAAATAATATATATATTTTTTCCCATTAGTCACTTCTGTATGGATTTTATTGCACCAAGTATTAGTACCAAGCAATGTTTATTCAAAGTCAAATCATTCAAATACCAAAATAGGTTTGCAAGAAATTCCCACACTGCTAGATTATCCGTGAAATCATTCCCTCGCTGTTTCTGGGTATTGTTAAATACAAAAGTACATATAAATACTATAATTATCCAGATCTTTCAGACAGCACATGGTGTATAAATTACTGGGGTTGCTTCCTTGAAAAATAAAGAGTGCTGTAGAACAAATGTATGCGCAACCTTGAATCATAATGTCCTACTTCCACTTATAGAGCTGTATGGATTAGATCGTTATTTCATTTTGGATTTTTTTCAATATTCCCCTGTTTATGCAGATCTAAAACCTTAACCCCTACACAGTCTTGTCTTATGTTCAGGAGAGCCTTACATCTGTCCCATGCCATTTATTATTTGGTGTTAGGCAACGTGTTGATGTCCAACTGGCTGAAGGTGATAGGAGCTGCATCCCACCAATGGTTCAGGGGGGGGGGGTCATCAGCTTCACCTGGCCGAATGTTGATTTTCCGCTCCCTGGCCCCATCCGGTCTGCTGTTAAATAGCCGCCTTAACCCAGCAATGCTTACGGCAAGCAAACCGTTAACTCCGAGCAGCATGCCTGTTATATAACGAGGGAATGACTCACCCCGGCTAGCGAGGGAAGATGAGGGATGTTTACACTATTGTGTTTTCTTATCAGATGGTTGTCACTCAATATTTTCATGTTAAAATAGAAATTGTCACTGCAAAGCGGCGCTCTCATCCTTAATTGAACAGAGAGACATCTATTTTTTTCTTCTTCTTCTCTCCAGCGAGACATTTTAATTTACAACCTACTGCACTGCAGCATTTTCCACGGGCCCTCGGCTATAAAATACTGTATGCTAAGCTAGCGGTGCAGCCTGCGAAAACACCGAGGCTCTGTTGCTCATTCTGTGTTTTTATTTTTTTCCAGTTACAGATTAAGCATGCGGTCACTGAAGCCGAGATCCAGAAGCTAAAGACTAAGGTAAGGGAGCGATATATTTCTATTCTCGTCAGCACGCAACACCTGCAAAGCAACGAGTAGCGAATGCTTTAAAGAAATGGTTGGATCATGGATGGCCTGCCAGCATGCTGCACTAGCCTTCAGCAGAAGGTCTGTAGGGCTAATACTGGCCATGCTGAACATGCACGCTATGCTGAGAGTAACGTTCACGACGCATTAGATGGATTCATTAATATTGGGATTCAACAAACTTTTTGGAACAAAACATGCATTTTGACTGCTGTGGTTGAAGGGACTCCTAGAACAGCGATCTAGTCCTTTGTAGAAAATATTTCCTGTGCTGATCTCTCTACTAAATATAAAGTAGTTTGGGGACTACAATGTGCCGATTTGTATGCTCGTGTGTGTACGGTTCCATTTGTGATACGCTGTATCCGCTGTATCTGTACTCACTGGCCTCACTCATTAATAATGTTAATAATGTCCCATACAATAAAAAAAAAGTCAGTCTTTACCGGGTTGAGTCCTTTTCCAGATAACCACAGATATGAAAGATATAGAAATAAAATCTCAATTAGACGGTCACATAGACAGGAAGGAACCAACTACCTTACTTATTTTGTACCAGACACAATATATTTACCCCATCATCTTGGCACAGATTTGCATGGAAGATCCTCATGGGTGTTGTCATATAGCAGTCTAGTCCTGTATCTCTGAGTTAAATTGTTGTAGATTTTTAAAACAGAGTTAAGAATGACCAGCCATTGCATGCTTACAAATATTCTGTCCTGCCACGCGAAGAGACGTGTTGTGATGTCACATCACACTCAGACCACAGTCATGACAGTATGAAGTCATTCTCACTCAATGCTCCAATGCTGCTCGTATTGTGCATTGGCCATCTCACAGCAAAAGGGCCAATACGCCAGTTAACACGCCTCAATGGCTGCCTAACCGGACATTGGACAGGAATAGCTGGCCATCAGAAGTCCACTGCCTATCCAGACCAAACTGAGCACATAGAGAAAAGCCGCCATGATGTTCAGTAGTAGCTGCTGAACCAAAGGTTGTCTATTCCCGGATTGGATAGAACCCATGATATTGTCTGGTGGAGATGTGTAGGTTTTATTGTCCAGTAATGTTGGATGTCAAGAGACTTCAGTTTATGTCACTTAACTATTAACAGACCAGGCATGTTATTTTCTGGGCTTCTATTCATATACAACTTCAATTCCAAAACACAAGCGGGAGTACTATGCCTCTTATTGCATGGTTCTCTAAATTTGACCAGAGCTTCTATAAGGCTTGTCTTTCAGAAGCTAAACTGGGGAAACGTACATGTTATTGCACGGTATATGACTATATCTGCAGTTTGTAAATAATTTTAATCATGTGCGTGGCTTCGTTAGTGTCAGAAATTAGCAGTGCTTGTCCACACTGTGGCTCATTTAGAGCATCTCTTTTTGGTATGTTCCCAAGGATTAGTATGTTCATATATATATATATATATATATATATATATATATATATTAATGTAAAATAATAGTGAAAACAATGCAAATCTATATTAACAGTATTTTTAGCACAGGGAATGGCTAGTAGAGAGAAATACCTTGAAATAGCAAACCCTGGGAGTTAAAGGGGGCATATATTGTCTAAATCGGAAGTAGTCATGGAAGGGTTGACCATAGGGAAAAGCTGGCATCTATTGACCTGGTGAGATGGGCAGAATCCCTTCATTTCTAAGGAGACACTATGGGACCTCTAAGCTTTTTTCATTAAAGTGCATTTGATGGCTGGAGTGCAAAATCTTTCGGCTTCTAATGGAATGAGTACCTAAACATGATTGTAAATCGTGTTTCATTTTACCTGTACTACTGTATTAGATGATCAACATTTTTATCACCATAGCAACTAATTCTTGTAAAAAAATGGGTACAGGTTATGAATGAGTGAACACATGATGGCGCTGTTGTATATCCAGAACAAAGCATCTCGAAACTCTTACACACTTCATACAGATTTCAGAATGCTGATATAACCATCTGAAACCACAAAGTACTTAAATGTGCCATTTTAATGCATTATTTGCATCATTTATACCCATGTATGCATAATCAAATGAGTTATATCATTTAGGACTGTATAAAATGCCTAAATAAAAGAGAATGGCTTTTGTCTTTAAAGCGTGCACTCTAATGCAGCTCAGTTAAGCCATAAATGTGTATATATATATATATATATATATATATATATATATATATATATATATATATATATATATATATATATATATATATATAAATATATTATTAATTTTTTGACTTAAGAAAATAAGAAACATTTTAAATTTGAGTTTTAATTATTATTATTATTTATTGATGTATAAAACACCATCATATTCTGGCATGCTGTACAATGGATTTTAATTATGCATTTTAAATATAATATTTACCATGGATAAAACTGTTGAATGGTACCATCAATACCAATGAACCTGTTTTGTTTTCAGCTGGGCTAAAAGGCATTATTTAGCCAGAGTTCCCCTGTATTGAGATCCTTGTACTTTCACTGGGGTCTCCACTTAACTCATGGGATACACTGGGGTTAACTCATGGGATACATGATAAATTGGATCTCAGAAAGAAAATACTAATAGTATCCAATCCATTCTCCAATTATTTTTCTCTCCCCCCCAAAAAACAGTTGCAAGCTGCAGAAAATGAAAAAGTGAGGTGGGAGCTGGAAAAGACACAACTTCAACAAAACATTGAAGAGAACAAGGATAGGATGATGAAGTTGGAAAGCTACTGGATCGAAGCCCAAACCTTGTGCCATACTGTGAATGAGCACCTCAAGGAGACGCAAAGTCAGTACCAGGCCCTGGAGAAAAAATACAACAAAGCAAAGAAGTTGATCAAGGATTTTCAGCAGAAGTAAGTTGTTTTGATTGTTTTGGGAACGTTTTTTTCTTTATTATACGTTTGTTGATGTGTGCGAATACCAATTTATTGATTATAGGGAGGTGGACTTTATGAAACGTCAAGAAGCTGAAAAGAAAAAAATCGAAGACATGGAGAAGCTTCATCTCGCAGAAGTTCAGAACCTGCAGTCTCGTGTGAGCATAAATTACAAAATCATATTACAAAACATGAAACGTAGTGCACGGCTCTGTATAATGTTTTGCTTGTTACAATCTTTCTAGATTAGGGACCTCGAGGCAGAAGTATTTAGGCTTCTCAAGCAAAATGGAAGTCAAGTTAACAATAACAACAACATTTTTGAAAGCAGGACATCCCTTGGAGAAGATTCAAGTGGGGTTTCAGCTGAGAACTTGGATGAACAACAAGAGCTGAGCTCGGATGGCTTAAAGGAAGGTGTGTTAAAACATTGAAAAATCTGTAAGCAATTGAATTAAGAAAAAAAAAACCATGAACCTCCCAAAAATATGCATTATGCATGTAATGAGCTCTGTGTTAAAGGCAACTGCTGTATCGTTATGTGGTTATACACAGACATCATCGCTGTATTTGTTTTATCTGTTAATAAGGGGATTGAGGCGTTGGAACAAGCCAAACAGAAAGGGTCTGGAAAATATGTTCTGTGTTTTGTCTTTTATTGTAAAACTAATAAACAGAAAATATAAATAACCAATGCAGGATTTGACAATGAAAGTGTGATTCATTTTGGATTGTTTCAAAAGTTATAGACTGAGGTGGAAACTCAGATGGAATACGACATTTTACATTCAGGCTGGTTCTGCAGGGAAAAAAAAACCCCTCAAATATTCTCTCAATGAGTGCTAGATTCTTCGAGCTGAGATTGTTAGGTTGTTGTTTTTTAATTAGACAAAACAATCTCAGAGAAAGTAAGACGATTTTAGCCGTTTGGGAGTGAATTACACACCCTAAATGCCAGTAATGAAGTGTCCATTTGTATAAATTTCACTTTATACATTCTTATCCGAGTGAATGCATGGATAAAATGATATTCAAATCTCAGTGTTTTTGATAAAACCTCAATATTTGGATCTGTAAATTGCCATTATGCGAAAAGGTTGCGGTACACATACTTGTGCACCACTCATAATCCCACAATGCATTGCACTAGATTGCGTGCTCCATCTACATTGAGGCATGCTACTTTTCATTACTTACAAGCAATAAAAATATTAAATGTATATTTGAAGTGGAGCTCAACGAAAGGATCTGTGATTCATTTGGAGGACAGGTTCACATCAAGTGGCTTTTTGCCCATGGAATGATTCGTCTTCTTGGTAATTACTGGCTTTTAGTAAAGTATAACATGGCTGTTGACTTCCTATGGGCTCAGATTCTACTTTGATTAAATACTTCGGTCATCCAAACTTAGCAGGGTCTTTAGTTTCTTGCTTTGTAAATATGGATCTTTAAATGTAGAAAAAGACAGCCATGTCTGTTGCACATTAGTATTTGTAACAGAATTTGACATTGCTTTCCAATTGACTGAAATGTATCAAAAATACACTTTATTGTACTTTGTATTTTCGAGCACATCTGTTTGACATATTCCTGTAGTCATTAGTGGTATTTTGGGGTGTGGAACAACCAAACATAGTGTAAAGTCTGCCAGTATAGACAAAAATGTCCAATTTATGTTGATGAATGAAACTGTGCCATGCAACAAAATCTCCTTTATGAGTCTAGGTTATCTGTAGTTATCCGGTTTTGTTGCTCTACTTTCAGATAGGTCTTCCCTACTGTAGATAATAGCTTTTTATTTTTTCTGGTAGTTATCCAATGTATATGTGGCTTGTAAATTGAGGACTCTGTGCCATTGGTATATTCTGTGACAGTGTTCTGTTGAGCCAACCTTTGCCAAGTTTGAGAAAATGCACAACTGAGGTCAAACTCAATGAAATCTGTTTAACTACCACTTTGGAGCAGCCAATCCCATTTCATATGACGGTTTATAATGTGCTTAGTGACCTTGGTGTACATGCCTAGCCTGACCCTTTTGTTGACCTCTATACCTAACGTCTGCTCTACAGACTCTCATGTTTTGGAGATGGATGATGTCAGGGTTCAGTGAAGTGAACCTGGTCAGGTGTAATCATTATAACCTCACTTTAGAGCATATGAACCATGATTGTTCCTGGTCGACCAAGTTTATCACTTTAATTGTATATTGGTTTTAATTTAGTTTATCTCCCCAATTTAAAAAGTGCTGTTTCACTCAGACACCACTTTTAGTTATTATTATTATTCTTAATACACAACTTTATTTCACTTCATTTGTCTGGTCAAAATGTTGTAATCGATTTTTTAACTCACTACCTAGAACCACCTAGAGTTCTGAAAATTTGCATACTTACTTAATCACAATGACAATGCAAATGTAAATTATTTTCAGTGTTAATCAATTAGAAAATATTAATAAAATTCCATTTGATTTTTATATATGGAATTTGTAAACAATGAAGTTGGCTGCACGTGAATTTGATTTTTTTTCAAACGTTGAAAATTTTAAAAAACTGATGACGGTAGCAAGATCATATTTTAAGCCAAAAATAAAAATGTAATTTTATCATATGAGTTAAAAGAAAATACAATAAAAAAAATATAAAAAAGAAAGATTAATGACCTCGCCTACACTTGAATCCGGAACTTTCGGATTGTAGAAAAAATAATTTTCAAGAAATTCTAGAACTTCAAGAATCATAAACTTTTACACGAAAATCATGAATTTTACTATAAAAGGTAAGGTCCACCAATACACTAAGTACAGAAAATTAATCATTTTAAATGTATGATTGGTAAGAGATAGTGAAATATCGATTACAATATTCACTAAGACTAAAAAGTATAAAAAAAAATATACAAATTTAAAAACAAAAATTATTAAAGTGCACTAGAAAGGGGAATTTTTTTTTTCAGATAGGTATCAAAACATTTTTGAATATATGTGACTAAAACTAAAAGTGTGGATATTTTATTTTTAAGTATATCAATAAACTTTATTTGATGGTTTAATTGCATAAAACAACAAAGGGCATATTAAGAAGCTCATTACTGTTTCAATGACAAGAAATATTGCATGGTTTTGTATCACATGACAGTGAAGCATTCCCTGAAAAAAATATGAGCAAAGAAATATTTTGCATACTTAAATAATTATTTCTGGAAAAAGGTTTGTATTTATCAGTATTAGGAATTGTGTTTCTATTGTTGCATCTAGTTACAAAATTTCAGCAAATCAAAGAAACGTTAAAGTACATTTATTAAGACATATAGTGAAAACTTGATTTTTAACATACTGTGTTTACACTTAGTATCACACAAATAGCAGCATGGTCCAACAAGTTGTGATCTGAAATTACCAAACAGTATCCATAAGACGCTGCTGGAAGCAAGGTAAAACTTATTCCAAGTAAAAGATGATGTTAGAGTTTGAATATATTTATATATCCAATGGCAACGGCTGGTAGGTATACAATGAAATTTTTTCTGCTACACATTAGTTAGAAACTATATCAAAAACTATATCAACAATAAAATCTAACACAATAAATATGTAATGCATAAAAGGAAATTCTGAAATATGCAGATATTTTAGTTGTTATTGTGTAACCTTGTTAAGACATACTATAGTGCATATTATCCCATCATTCCTTTACTTTATTCAAATACTAACTCTGAAAACAATATGGTAATGAAACTCTGCCAAAAGTTATCATGTACACAAGCTATATTCTACATAAAGCTAAAAGAACAGTACAGACTCCTGGTATTATTGTGTCTCTATATATGTAATGGGAAATATAACAGTTGCCCCGCTAGAACAATACTGGCTCGATACCTTGTTTTAATTTTTTTTATTCTTGTTACATAGAACTTAATGAATGCAAAACTGAGCCAGCTATAAACTCACATGGGCCAATGCCGCTCCCTTAACTTCTCAAACCTTCCTAGTCTATGAGACTAGATTAGGCGGCTGATCTTGACGAAAGCATAGTTAAGTTTAAAATCAAACTGGTCTATAACAGTTGCATTTTTTTTTCATGGTACTGAAAAACATTGTGATTTATCCTCGAAATTTCTTCCTTACTTAACCTCCAGTTAGAATAACCCTTACATATTGTCATGAAATATTTTTAATACACATAATATGCATTTTTTCATACACGTTTTATATTTTAATTAGTTCATTGCTGTTAATTAATACGGTAGGACAAGTATTTATGTATATTGAGTAGGCAACCCAAGAAAAGAAAATTACCTATAGTCAAACACAGTTTCAGTTACCTGCTTTGTAAATATGGCTCTTCCCTTGCAGTCCAAGTCTCATTCCTAACGTAATGGCTTTTGTATGTTTGTACTGATCACCAGATTTATTATGAACAGGAGGATACAGCCTGTATTTGTTCATTTTACAGGCTTTCTTCCCGCTCATCCTTAAACCCATTTGCTGTTCTTGGTACCAACTTTCCAAACTTCCCTGTTCGCTTATGTGATCTGTGTCTAAAATTTGTGTAAACTACTTGCATGATTTAAAATGTTTTGTATTACTAAGCCAGGGGATGCCGCAAGTTGTATAAAGCAAAACCAAACAATAGCTACACACAAGCTAATTTTTGTATATATATGTAAAAGAAATTGTAATAAACCATAAAATGAAACTGGGAAGAGTTAAGAATAATGTTCAAGTTGCAATGGAAAAAAAAGATGGGATAAAGAATCAGCGATACATTTTATCTCACTTATGGCCCGATTTTATCTAATTTTTTTTTTCCATTGCAAACTATGCAAAATATTGTGATTTAATTACTTGTTATAGATTAATCTCCAGCTTTGAATCCAGACTAAATACCTTTCAAATGTGGCATTAAGAACATGACATCATAAAACATCTTCCTGTCTAAACGCATAAATGCAAAGCGATAGAAATATAAGGTGATTTTCAGTTTAGTTTCTTAACAGTGTGACATAATTATTTGGACTTATTTTGAAAGCAATTTGTCCTCCAAAAGGCCATCCTCTGAACATACGGTTTCCAATAAAGTTATTTAAAAAAAATGAGCGTCCTCACGGCTCTTTGATTCCATACCGAATCAAGCAGTCACACCCATTCGAGAGTGATTATGAAAGAAGGATGAGTGAACTCATTTTCATTAAATAGGGATCACTCATTACACAGCTCATAAGCATTGTGCATCCCATTTAATATTTTTCAGATTTTCCCATCAAGTAATTTCATAATTTATTGTAATTTTAGTTTTTAATAAAAATCTGGATTTTTTGTCAAAGTCCAGCCTCATCTGATGGGTCAACAAACAATACCAAAGACATGTAAAGGATTCAATGGTGGTCATTATGACAAATTTGAGATCTTGACTGATATAGTAGTTCATATCCACCAGCTTCTTCAAGCAAGAGCAGGTAAGACCCGCAGGCTTTCTTCAAGTACCTTGCTTAAATCAACATTAAATCAACATTAAAATTAATCAAAGAACATAAAAAATGTAGAGGAATTCAGATAAACATATCCCAATGCCAAACACAAATCCACAATTCCATTGTGACATGTAGTAACTGTGGCAGGTATATTGAATATGGGAAATCTGATAGATCTACATGAAAGTTTTCAAATATTTTTTTTGCAAATTGTTTGTTATTGTTATCTTTGAAGAAGATTTGACCAACAATATATTTCTATTGGTGAGAGTATGTCCAAAAAGCATTGTGGTGTTAGATCTTAGAAAGAAGCCACCTCCCAAGGCTTGGAAGGGTGCAGAACAATATGTTTATGTTTCATAATTAGCGATAATATTTTCCATTTGTTGAAGAAAATAACTATTTAAATTCTGTAGTTGACTACTGACTTACTAGATGACAAGACCATAATTGCAATCACAAAATGACCCCAGTGATTTTGAATTATTTTCTGTTGGGACTAGATCCTTGAATCGTAGGAGGCTTTCACCAAACACCATTATTGTGGTTTGGAATAGAGTTCTCTGTGAGGTCCTTTCCCCAGCCAAACACTCCAAAGCTTTATATAATTAAGTTGCATCAGAGGGTTGTTGTCCTAAACTATCACATGAGCTCATAGGCTGAGAATAACAAAACTCTACTTATGTTGATTCATTTAATGAAGAGATATATTTATTAGGGCGGTTACATAAGTATTTCTATTTAAAGTAATGAATTCTATTTATACTTATCGATTGCGGTGCTAATTGTTAAACGTGGAACAATCAAGAAGAAGAAGATCCCATTGGTTCCTATAGTGGAAACCACATCTTCAGAACTTTGCCACAGAACTGACCTTTTTAGTTGTGTTGCTAAAATGTTATTTTTGCTAAAACTTTTATGTGATACAATTATACTCGGCAACCGACGTGTATGCTTGATTTGGTATGCAATTTACCAGCCCTCTTCATACTATCGTTGGATTAATCCATGAATTTAGCAAGTCAACATAATTATTACATTAGCTTGCATCTCAGATGTTCACAACATTTACAAATATGCAGAATAACTGGCAAAATATTAGCTGCATGTAGTAGCAGAATAATTACACTAATTTATTACCCTTAATAATCATGCACAGTGCGTTATGGGACTGAGAACAATGCATTATCAATGCAAAGCAAACAATTCACACGCAACTACATTAGAGCACAGTTTTCAGCTGTACGTGCAACCCGTGCAACCTGAGTTAATTAAGTAGGCAGTAATCTAAAAACGATAAATTTGGGATTTGCCACCTGCTGCTCTCTATTACCAGACAACAGGCAAAAGCTCACAGCGGACATAAAGGAATAACCACATATAAATGGCATCTCTTTGGACTTTTAGTAATGTATATAGTAGATTTTTTTTTTGTTACATTTAGTCTTTTGTGTCTACCGATTCTTTGTGATTTGTCCAGTAGATGGCTTCATATGTGGAGCATTCAGTTTTATGGTTTACAGAGCCAAGAATTCAAAATCTTAATAACCCTTGTTTTCTTAAAGTCCTTTGTAGATCGTGTGTATTTTCTTTGGTTCATCAGCTTATTATTCATATGTGTTGTAAAATCCAACAGATTGTGATTTCATCTTAGTAGCCCCACTTCCCTCAAAATTTAGACGTCGTAACAGTTCAATACATATTGTGATAAAATATACATGTGACATTATGAGCTGGAACCACTAAGTTTCTCTCAATTTGGATATACTTTCATAAGATAAATATCATGTTTAGTGACTCCTGTGTCCTCGAGTATGTTCCAGTTTTTTCCTTTGGTTAACAGTCAAAGTCTTTGGTATAGTCAAACAACTGATTATATATTTGTATAATTTTTATATTTACTTATCATATATCCATTCCATACATGGCCTGTGAGGTTAACACCATTGCGTGTTAGTTGTAGCATTCTTTGGCATGCCCTTTGTTTAGAATAGATAATTAGGCTGATGTTTTCCTAATGTTGGTCCATTGAATGGCATGCCATTTCTTCTAGCAATGGTCCATCAGTATCTTTCTGACACCAGCTTTATCTCATCTTGAAAGTAATATGTATTAGAAACATTCACGAGGTGTTACTTTTGTACCTTTATTTTTATTGGTTATTCAAAAACTTAAACATGAAAATGGGTAGCAATGTCAGTGGTAAATCACTAACAATTTGGTGTGAACATTGTCATCCACACGCATGTTTCCCTGAGACATTACTTTCAAGGCCTGTCAAATGTCACTTTCTAAAATGGATTGTGCCAGGTATGATGTTGACTTTTTGATTTTTCTACAGATCCTGTATGCATTTTTCTAATATTTTTCTCCATTTTAGCTTATTGTTTCTGTCTCTTTGTGACAAACATTTATCTTGTTTGTTGTCCTAGGTTTCGTATTAACGCTTAAGTCTCTGGTCTCGTTTGAGGTGTCTTGTTTAGCCTCTTTGGATATGTTCCTTCATTGCTTTCTTTGGTGCTTGTTTTTATCATTCTGCTTACTGCAACTGAGTATTTAACCTCTTAATTCCTAGGGGACTATGCTTTTTTAGTCTGCTATCATTTCTTGTTGGAAATGGTCATTCTTTTTCAGCTTTATCTCTTACAGGCTTACATATTTCTTCCCAGAGGTCACCAGGTTGTCTATTGGCCATGTTGGGTCCAGTAAAGCTATTCTTCACATTCAGTTCCAGGTCATACTCATTAAGACCGCTGACATTTTCTTCATGAGTATGAGTTTGATTATTTGTGCCACAGTCGACTACTGGTCGGATTATTGCTGACAGAACTGGACATCTTTGTTCTTTGCCGGGCCATATCTACTGAATGCTTGACAGAATTCCACCTGTCACTGGTGAAGGCCACTTTTGCCAGCAATACATTTTATTCACATCATCATATTTAACCCAACGATCATTTTCATGGCAAAATTCTATGAATTTGGTAATTTGTATTGGTATTTCTTTATCTCCATTGTTGGATTACCTATTCTTCTTAAATCCCTTGGCGTTATTTGATTTCCAATAAACATTTCCTTAATAAAAATTTTTACGTTCCACGTTTTAACAATGAGGGATTTGATAACTATTGCATTTTGCAACATCAGTTATAATTAACCAGTATTATAATTATAATTACTCAACCTCTACAGGGTTCTACTCACTCTTAGAGACTAATCTTTAAAGCATCATATACTAAAGAATATCTTCCATTGTGTTTTCTTGGAATACTTCCCAGACACGTTAGTTGAGCCTCATGTTGCACATATTCTCCACTACCACTGCTTCTTAGAAGATTTTGGGCTGTAGTTTTCCCTAAACTATTTTCCCTCACCAGCTTAAAGACTTATTTTATCATTTTGGAAAAAAAATCATCAATGCAGATATCAAAAACAACAAACTTGAAACGGACACTCTTTTTAAACTTCTCAACACTGTTAATGGCTAAAAACCTACCAGTTTTAGTTAACAACATTGGAACTCTAAGAGTCACTCTAAGCACTCACACACACAGTAAATTACAGCAAAATACCCCTTAATTGGAAAGGGTTTTCTAATGATCAATTAGCCTTCTAAAATTATCAACTTGGATTAGCGTACTCAATATGCCATTGGAACAGAGGAATGGTGGTTGCTAATAAGAGGCCTCCATAGATTATTGTTATTCTATGCACCATAGAATTTGTAGGCCATTATGTACACTGGCCAGTTTCTCCAACAAGGAGGCTGAGATGGCTGTCTATAATACATAAGTCATTATGTAAGGAGACTATTAGGAAATCACACTGATATAACTATACGTTATATGGGGCTAGACAAACAGCAGAACCTTATTAGGGGTTGGCTCATTTCTGACAATTTTCACATTAATAGACCCAGCTGAATAACGTATATGTGAAAGGCCAGCCCCTACATTTCATGGCAGATAAGAACCACTCGTCCATCTAGTCTGCCCATTGTTCCTAATATAAATATTCTGATCTGAATCAGTTCTTGGTCTTGTCTGATTCAGGATAGCTTTATGCTTATCTCATGCATGTTTAAATTTCCTCAATGTATTAGCCTCTACAACCTCTGATGGGAGGCTGTTCAAGTTATCTACCACCCTCTCTGTAAAGTAAAACTTCTCTGACCCCATAGATTTATGGCCTCCTCCTTTTGAAATAAACATCTATCCTATGCTTTATGTATTGAAACTGGTGCATTTTTTACAATTCATTTTACCAAAACTCATCTACCCGCTTACGCTTTGATGAATAAACTTCCAAGACCAAAGTGACCGAGAGCACTTGTTACTGGTGACCTAGAAGGTCTGAGGTTTTCTTAATCCGCAAACTGCTGTAATTAAATTGTGTTTGGTATGATTTCCCTTTGCTTTCTTGTATAGCATTAAAATCTTTGTATATGTATGCAGGTAAGGACTGTTAGACTGGTAATAATATGGAGAATGTATGATACCCACACTTTTTCCTCCCCTGTCTTCCACTAATTAACAGCTTTATCTCATGCATAATTAACTCAGCTTTGCTAATATTTTACTGTATTTTATTGGTACTGCGTTTACTAACACTATTAACTAGTGGTTAACTGGAAATTTTGTACACATTTTCAGAAGGAGCAGTGAAGGGAGGAGATATCGATGATGTATTTGGTAAGTCAAAACTGAATATGTATGGTTACATGATACTGTTTCACTGAATTGGGTGATGGTTTATGGATAAATTGCTGTAATTTGTCATTTTCCAATTAATGACCAAAATGCACACTGTTAAAAAAAAAAATAAAAAAAAAATCATTCCCTTGATAAATTAGTGTATATATATATATATATATATATATATATATATAACCAGCACAGTCCTATCTCTTCTGAAGTGGAGTGCTGGGATATGACATGTCCTACAAGAGAAAGAGGGGCCCGCTTGTCACGGAATCTCCTTGGAGCAGCTGGTGGTACTGCTCTGAAACTGTTTTATGTGAAAGCTACCATTATTCTGCTGTCAAATACTATAAACTTGTGTCTTGCCTTAAGATATTTGTGGTAATAGTGTTACAGAGAAGACGCACTGTAGATACAATGTCTGGTGCTACAGGATTATATGCAGTCTGCCAAAACAAGTTCAAGTACAATGTTCATTGATGGATCAGTGGAGGTTACGAGAAATTTCCATGAAATGACCTGACTATGCCAAGGGTGCAAATGCAATGTCTAGGGTGGAAAACTTAAATCTCAATTAATTTAAAATGGAAAATGAAACAATAATAATAATACAAGCCATGAATGGTTTGTCGTGTTAGATTCAATTATTTCTGATGCGGTAGTTCCTGTTTAACTGCCAGTAAATCCACAGGTTGGATAGAACAGGAATGGCACATGCACCTTAAGAAACCTTAGCAAGCACACAGATTAGGGTACAGGAATGTTCATTTTACCGCATGTACTTCAAAGAAGTTCCATAAATTGTATTAGTTATTGGAGAACCTACTAACAATCTGACTAGAAGCCGTATTTAAAGTAGAGGATATCCATGGTGTTTTGACTGATATAAAATTGATGTATATATCATTCTATTACATTTTTGTTTGTATTTTATATAATTGAGATAATTCTAACAAAACCCACAGAATGACATTTTAGAATTAGAATAATATCTAGTATCCCATTGTTGCAGGTGCTAAATACATACAGATTTTGTTTAAGAAAAATCATGCGTCTGTGGCTGAATTCTTGCATGGTTCACACTTCTCTGTCCATGTTGTTTTAAACTTGGGCCCTTATGAAAAGCGATTTACTTTCCAGATTTTAATGACGTTCCGGAAACAGAAAGGCTGGACTCCAAAGCCCTCAAAACAAGGGCTCAACTCATCGTGAAGAGCAAACGTCAGAAACCGTCTCGATCAAGATTGTGCGATAGCATTAGCTCTACTGATGGTGAAGACAGCATTGAACGGAAGGTATGTTCATCCATGACTTACTGCAGTCTGGGCCATTTTTTGTGTCATGTTGTCTCTTGTCTTCAGTCAACCATATTAAAAGCTTCAAGATACCACTCAAAATATTTGCAAGGTTCAAAACATTTAAAACAGTAGTAGTACCACATTCACTTTGGTTTTGCGAACGTGCGTTCTTTCCCACGTACCTTCATGTGTAGTTACACAACGTTATCAACTGGAGCATGAATGCTATATAAGTTTATGGTGATTCCCTCCCCATAAAATCTCATACATCGCATTACATCACTCCATCATTAAATAGAGTCTGGATTTCTCATTTAATGGGCTTATAATAAACTGATAGTTTGCAGGTGACTTTTGCTGAGGTGAAACTTTTCCCTGTGTGTTATAAGGGACTTACCCTTGTGAGTTTCTCCAGCAAAAATGGCCAGGTTGGCCTTGTATAATGCATAGTTAAATCTATGAGACCTTCTCACCTTTAATGTAGTGGTGTTCAACTCCAGTCGGTGACTGATCAGCAGCTTTTCAGACCACCATGAGAAAGTCCGAGCGGGCTGGTGGCTGATAGGGTGTCAGACACCAGCAAGTGTCTGTGTTAGCAGGGTAGAAGGAGCCCAGAATGCAGGACTACTGGAGGTAACCGGAATAGTCCAGAGTAGTAGAGATAGGACGCAGTAGAAAACTCAGGTAGAGGCAGTACTCAAAATAGCATAGACAGGTAACAGGCCAGGGTCAGGTCCAGGCAGCAAAGTAGCGAAAACAGGTCACAGGCAAGGGTCAGGTCCAGGCGGCAAAGTAGCGTAAACAGGTCACAGGCAAGGGTCAGGTCCAGGTGGCAAGGTAGCATAAACGGGTCACAGGCAAGGGTCAGGTAACAGATCAAATCAGGAGACAAATGGGTAAAGGAGCACAGTACAGGAGACGCTGTGTAGGGCACAGAGCGTCTCAGAATATCTGAGCGCCGACATAAGGGAGCTTGAGGGTTTTATTGAGATCCCAGACGTGGCGTCTGACGTCACGTCTGGATCTCCGCCCTCGGTTCCGCCCCCAACCCTCTCTCTCCTGTGAGACGGCACCAGAGGTGCCGCCCCTCCAGGGGAAGCCTCTCTCTCCACTCCTCCCCCTCCCCCCTGCATACTGTTAGCAGGAGGAGAGGAACTTAGAGCGGCGTGCTGGAGCGCCGCCCCCTCCGTGGGGACCAGAGCCGCGTCGCCGGCGTGTTCCCCAGCTCCCCGCGTGGACGCGGGGAGTGAAGAACAGACTGCCCGAGCCGGCGACAGGGACCGGGAGCCTGTCACGAGCAGACGCGGTTCTCGGCAACCGCTCGGCGCCCCTTACTCTCCGTGACTCCGTCGCTGTGCCGGCATCTCATGTTGAGCGCCGGACTATTCCGGCTCTCAACATGAAATGCCGGCACCGCGGCAGAGAGAGAAGACGGATGCCTCCCGCTGTCACCGCAGGACTCCGGCAACAAGGTAAGTGGGGGGGGGGGGTGTAGTTTGAAGGGTGTAGTTTGAAGGGGCAGAGGGGGGGGTGTAGTTTGAAGGGGCAGAGGGGGAGGTGTAGTTTGAAGGGGCAGGGGGGGTGTAGTTTGAAGGGACAGGGGGGGTGTAGTTTGAATGGACAGGGGGGGTAGTTTGAAGGGGCAGAGGGGAGGGGTAGTTTGAGGGGCATGGGGGGTAGTTTGAAGGGGCAGTGAGGGGGGCGCCAGAGGAGTAGTCCGCACAGGGCGCCACAACGCCTAAGGCCGGCTCTGTCCCGGACCTTGAATGGCACGTACCGTACGCCGGGCGGTACGTGCCTTACATAGGGCCACATACCTACCAATACTGCACCAGATCCGGTTCTCCTGTATGCATATGCGACCGCCGGCTGGATATGCAAAATATAACAGCTACACGTATCCTGCCTATCACGCATATCCTGCGTCTACCAAACATGGTAAAAATGTGAAAAAAGCCCCAAGTCTGAGGGAACATTATACCCTTAGTAAAACAAAGGGGGGGGCTATTAAATACAAAAGAGTATATACCAAGTGTGCAATCAATTCGTAAGCTTTTTGCAAAATATCATTTTACCCACAGGCTGATATTATGATGATTTGTTTTATTGTGGAATTGTGTCACGCGAAGCTTAAATGTGTGTGATGTTTCTGGGAGAGATTGGATGTTCTGCATAGATTCTTCCAAACTAAACTCGTTGATAAGACTGAGCTCATATCTCCAGCTCCTATGTATGCCTAATTGCAAAGCCTACATTTGGGAACTTTGCCAGCATGACGTACTCCATGTTCTCACTTCTGCGAGTGGGCCGGTCCAACTCAATTTCCCCCTGGGCCAGCCCTCCACTGCTGCTTATCCTGCTGGTGGCCACTAGTCAAACAACCATGATTATACATAATTTGTGAGATTGTGTCATGGCCTCCACACTCCTTCAACAAAATCTTAATCCCCCTGTATCCGGTTTCCTGCAAGCTCCTTCTTGCTACTCCAGTCTTATGATTTAGCAAAAATGTACATCTGAGTGTTCCACACTAACCTTGAAAACTATTCAAACCATTCTAAAGCTTTTAAATAATCCATACATGTCGCTCCCCAGAAAGCGTTACTGCCCCTGATTCTGTAGTTCTGAACACACGTATATTTAAAGCCTTTGTGATGGTGCTCGAACGTCTCTTACTGCATGCCCTTGTCTCACTGATTTTCACTTTAATGTCATAACATTCATCCTTGTCTAACTCATTTCATCTGTTTGCTGTTTTTTTTTCTAACAGCGTTACTGGCCACCAATAAATCGTTATTCATGTCGCTTGGTACAGTATTTTGTTTATATATAAATATATTTATTAACATATTAATATTGAATACATATTAACTTGCATGCATAGGCTGGATATCCTTACTTTTTCTTGGAGGTACACAATTACATTTTTAAGATATTATATTATTCAAATGCTTGCGGATAAATGAAAACTAGAATTTGCATTGTAATATCTCATAAGGACTGAATGCTGTTTGATAATGTGCAAAAAGTTTTACACTCTGTTGAGTAACTTAAACTAGTTTTACTGGCTGGTCCACTATAAAAGCAACGGATCATAAAAAGTTTTATGATCCCCTCCATTCTTTCTACATGTATTTTTTTCCCTTTTTATATATGATTAGTAAAGACTAAGATGGAAATATATTTGATTTCTTTCTAGAAATGTTTCTGATCTTATTTGCAGAACTTCACATTGAGCGATGACTTCAGTGGCAGCAGCGCCGGCTCAGCCGAGCTAAGCGGTCTTATTGCCGAATCAAAAAGAGCAGAACGTTCTCATTCTTTGGCGCTGTCTTCGGATGAGGTATGAGCTTGTTTTTTTTTATTGTGTGTGCTATTCTTTACTGTGTCATAAGACAGGGTCACTGATATTTTTCTTTCGAAAATGTCTCTTCTCCCGTTAAGTGTCTGAAGTATTGGGTAACATAGTTACAATTTGTCTAAATTCAAGCTGATTAAACTTTTATCATTGACATATTCCGCAGTCACCAGAGTACATAAGGACCTTGCTAATTTTGCTGATCGTGGGCTGATTGCAGTTCAGCAAATTCACTATTTGTAGACGGCCGAGCCCTGCCAAGCACAGTGTCTGTTACGTTCAGTAGGCTGTTTGTTTTTCAGTTCAGTAGCCAAGTCCACAGGAGTTATAACCAAGGTGAGGTTAATGATCACCTATTGTAATAATAGTCATAGGTTTCTAACAATTGTCAGTCCAGAAGAGGACACTCACATTCTTTGTAAAACTTCACAATTAATTTTCATTTAATGTTTTTAAACAGTGTCTTTTTTAGTGATATAAACTTTTTAGTCATATAAAGGTTCTAAAATATTTCTTAAGAAAAAAATCTTGCTTTAAGTTTGAAGGAAGGTATGCAGCTTTATGATGTGATATCAGGGATGAAATATAGTTCAAGAGCTTTGAAGGAATGAAGGAAGATTTTGGAGATGACGATCTGTTTTATATTAAACTAAGGTAGTAGTTATAAAGATGAGCAATGTTCTGGAAGAAAAAAGATTATTCTGGTAGCTTGGAAATTGATTGTAGAGGAGTGATATGGTAAGCATCAAGACCAGTGAGCAAGGAATATAGAGATAATTGTATATGTTATATTTTATATGTTGAATGCTTCTTCTTAAAACACCCATGAAGTACCTATGAATTTTGTTGTTCCACACATGTAATATAATTACCTTAAATGTGAATGAACGTATTACCGAGTGTCTCCCGTAAGCCTGAGAAATTTTACTTGTCTAAAATGGCTTTTTAAAAATTTCTCTTCCATTTCCTCAATATGCGGTACTCAGAGCCTGGACATGATAGATGATGAGGTGAGTCCCCACTTCATCTTACGTGGATTTGTTTCCACTCTTTCTTGTCCACTATGCTGACACCTGTGTAGACAAAACAGTTCTGCTTGCTTCCTTTTTGCTTTCCATCCTCTAGTGTAGGCACTTAATTAATTGCCCTGTCACCATTTATGGCTTTCCTTCCTCCTGCATGTATTCATATCATATGAATGTTCTAACCCGTCCATATGAAATGCATCTCCTTTCCATTCCTTCATTTATAATGTGTATTCCTCTGGATCTGTACATTTTTTCCTCTTCCTCCCGTTGAGTGGCTGGGGCAGTTCCAGTGAAAGCCCTTAAATGTTTAGGTTCCTTTTACCGCCCTTTAATGTCCAAGATACTTCCTCTTCAACTCTGTAATGCCTATGTAATGTATGGTTAAGGATTTAAATAACCATAGATATGTTTCTCCTCAGATTCTTGATGAAGGCCAGTCACCCAAACATAACCATTGGCAAAGCCGTACAGTTCTGGAATGGACCACACAACAGGTGGTTGATTGGCTAAGGAACGTGAACCTTGAACACTGTGTTCCGGTATTTACAGCCCAAAATATTAATGGTGAACAGCTTCTTCAGATGGATGGCACAAAACTTAAGGTAACAAAAAAAAAGATAAGATTGCTCCGCGTTCCAGTGTTCTTAATTACATCAGTTATTAAAACTTTTCATTGTAGATTAATTGTACCACCTTGATGTAACTCACCCAACCACACCTAAACGAACAAATCTTTAATCATTAAATATACCGTATTGGCTCGAATATAGGCCGCACTTTTTTCCCCCACTTTAAATCTTTAAAGTGGGGGTGCGGCCTATATTCGGGGTCTAGCGCCCGACGCCCGGGCAGGCAGCGGGGTTAGGATACAGATCCCCCGCAGCGGTGCAGGGGACCTGCATCCTACTCTCCGATACGCTCAGACACCCTCCCCTGCCAGCACTTCCCACGGGGGGGGGTGCCGGCACGGGAGGTTGTCTAAGCGCATCGTGCGGACGGTCACCGGCTGCGGAGGTTGTTTACCCGCGTCACCGCAGCCGGTGACCGTCCACACGATGCGTTTTACCTCTGCCCCCAAGACTTACCAGAGCAGACTCCCGGGTGTCTTGCGGGGCCGGCGGGGGACATCTATGCAATACGCGTACACAACTTCCGGTGCCGGCACATCCGCTGAGTGCCGGCACCGGAAGTTGTATACGCGTATTGCGTAGATGTCCCCCGCCGGCCCCGCAAGACACCCGGGAGTCTGCTCTGGTAAGTCTGGGGGGGGGGCAGAGTGGCAGTAATCTCGGGGGGGGGGAGGAGGACGAGGACAGTGGCAGCATATCTCGGGGGGGAGGAGGACAGTGGCAGCATATCTCGGGGGGGGAGGAGGACAGTGGCAGCATATCTCGGGGGGGGGAGACAGAGTGGCAGCATGTTTTTTTGGTGCTTTTTTAAAGAAAAAAACTTTTTCTTTAAAAAAGCACCAAACTTTTAGGGTGCAGCCTATATCCGAGCCAATACGGTATTCATTTTAGAAGATATTTTGAAATCTATAGCCAGAGGTACATAATGGGCCCATATAATTATTTCATGAGGTCAAATATAACTCAACACATCAATGGGCTTTTTTGGTGCACCCAAAAAGTTTAGAGGTTTTTTTTACTGAAAATGATTTTATTAATTTATGTATTTAATGTCCAAATCTAACATAAAACCAAATTGAAAAAATACAAAACCTCAAGCTAATGTGAAATTGTTTCTATATATCATGTACTTGTTGCCTTTAAATTATCTTATTATCTGAAATGGCTCTAGTTTGTATCTATAAACCTTGTTTCAATGATTAACAAAAAAGCTGATGAAGTATGATTCTGAATTGTTCAATAATAAATAAATAAATAAATAAAATTGGCAGATGGATTGGGTTTAGTTTTGCACATCTTGCATTAGATAATTAAATTTTCTTAGTGTACCGTGCGTAGAATGCTGACTAATCCTGCATTTCCTTAGGCTTTAGGTGTCAATTCTCAAGAAAGAATGGTTATTAAAAAGAAGATCAAAGACATGAAATTGTCAATGGAGAAAGTTCAGAAAAACCAAGAAAAAATGGAGAAGCAAAGAGAAAGACTTAGAAAGAAAGAGCAGGAACAACAGCAGCACAATGCAAAGCACGAAAGAACGTCCTCAGATGACATCAGAGACCCAGAAGAGCCGTGAACAGTAACCCACAAATGTGGTTAGGACATTTAGACAACAGAATCTCCATTTCTACAATATGTACAGAAATATTTATGGTGAAATACTGGCATCGGATATGGAAGATTTTATTTTAAAGACATTATTTTCTAAAATGATCATTTTTTGTTTGCCAAAAGGGATTAAATTGCTGTTATGATTTCATAAGATTCTTTGGTTCAGTGCCGCGTGCTGTGCAAACAAGTCTTGATAGCTTATACAGTAGTGTTTGGTTACATGGGCAGACGGCAAGGGTGAAAAAAACAGTCAGTAATGATTTATTGGAAACCTATAGACAATTAAGGCTGGTACACGGCTCTCCTTACAGCTGGTTGGCTTTATCTCCTTCCCAGGTCTGAGGACACATGGAGCGATTCTGCTGTCCTGTGACACCGGACAGTTGCAATGCTTCACTCGCTTCTCCGTCAGTTTAAAGTGATATGTCTTGCAACAGTCAAACTACTTTCAGACAAACCTAATTAAATGACTGCATGTGACACCATGAGACACTATACTTAATAGATAACTTCCCTCAACTGTGAAATGCAATTCTTAGAATTCTTGGCTTGCTTAAAGCTGACTTGGAATGGTTGCATAGCACAGTAAATGACTTTAGTTCCTATTTAGCTTGACTTTTCACAAGAAAACAAAAAGAAACCCTCCCTACAACACGTGAACATTGCTCAAGTCATATACTTTCATATACAATTTTAACAATGTTGCTCCATAATTATTAACTTATTATTAATTTAAAGATATTCTTTTCAGTGGCTATATTTTATTTGTACTTAATTTGAATATTTCGCCTATGTTTCAAAAGTATTAATAACCAACATATTAGAAAATCATTACATGGGTATGTTTGTAATGCTGGTTTAGAGCACTTTATAGGACTACAGCTCTTCATTACGCCTCTACTGCGGACAAAAATGTGGGAAACCCACTGACATAGTCATATGCAACATACACACAGGTCCAAGTTTCTATCTCATTTGCATTACTTTTACTCCTTATTAATTTTCTCTGCCCCTTTGATGGAAACTATCAGCTCAAGAAGGGCATATGTAGACAAAATTGGTACCTACTTAGATTGTAAGCTCCACGAGTCAGGGACTGTTTTTTGCTAATGTATTTGTGTATATTGTACCTCAATCAAAAGGTCTGTAAACTACTATACTTACTATATGACAGCACTTATTGTTCCTGCCCTTTATCATACTGGAAACTGTAAAGCGCTAATTAACTCTATTAATCAATTAATAACAAAATATACGTAAAAAATATAGAACAGACACAAGAATCTGCAAGAACTCTCATAGGAAAATCTTAACACTTTTGTGGCAGTGCTAACCCTTGTATATCATCAGTTACTCATTAGCATACCCAAAATTTGTTAAGCTATTTAATGGGTTTAAGTTGATGGATGTTTGCATAAGATACATATGACCTTTAGTGATGAAGAATCTTCTGGAAGGAGTATTTTTTATCATGAGTAATGAATTGGTTTCAAAAGGTGTAGCCTTTCAGTTTATTGGCAATAACATGGGAAATGTGAATTCTTTTATTCTTTCTACAAAATGGTTTGTGTTCTTTTATGTAAAGAGTAAGGAATGAAACCGGTTTGTGCAGGTCTTAATTGCATGTCATGCAGGGTATTGTCCATCTGAGCCGATAGATTATTTCAATATTCTGCACAATTTAACCTCTCTTATGCCAGTGGATCATACCTGGGAACTTCCCTGTACTGGTATCCAGAGGTCTCCCTCTCCCTTGGAGAATGGAGTTGGCAAGCACCATCCCATCCATGACTGGCTACATACATACTCTTCCCAACGTAGATAGATGTGGCCAAGCATAGGTGGAATGAAGCTAGCCAACAATAGACATTAAGAGGTGTAGAAGGCAGAACCTGTGTTGGAAACAGCACAACCAATGTTTTCAACCAGCCTGAGATCAAACTCTGTCCTTGAGGCCCAGTAATCAGCTCTGATTCCTGGAGCTTCTTGGCCAGTGGATAACATAAATCATAGTCACCTCTGACCCGCTCAAACTGCTGAACATTGCTGCTCTAATCATGGAAATCCAGTTGTTGCAGTACACAGACGCTGGAGTGGTTGTCTGTTGCTCTTTCAACAGCTCTAGTGAAATACAGATCTATTAATTTTACTGGATTGCACCTCACATAACGCTCAGCCAGCCACAAAGGAAGTCTCATGGGAATTGCAGATCAATGGTGTTGGGCCACCTTTTCCATAACAGTAGCTTTCAGGGGGCCACAGATACACTTGATAGGGGTAATGGTATCTTAGCAAAAGAATGCAAGGTCTATGGACCAGACTTGAGGATCCAAAGGGGGACTTGATATAGGGTATATGTCGTTTTTATATCAGGGACCCTACATCTGTAGTTTAACCTGGGATCCATTGGGCTGATCATAAGAGATGGAAACCCCTGAAAAACCCTGCAATAAGCTATTGGCACTCTAGTCCTATTGGGTCTAACATAGACAGGCCAAGAGCCATATTTTGCTGCTAATAAGTAGCTGGATCAAATGTGCTTAACAGAAACTGGATTTGTATATAAAAGTTGAAAAACATTTTCTTTGAATTACGTTTACATTATACTGTATGTGGTTATTCTCTACAGAGATGCTTTGTTTGTCAGGGTTTTGCTGATCTATTTATTTTATTTAACGGGTCATTATGCTTAGTTTTGACTTTCATGCTGGTGTTAGTAAAAGTAGAACATGGCTACTTTGGGCTTTTTTAATTACTTTTTATGGGGATTATACAATTCAACAGGAGGTTATTACTACAAATCAATGGACAATGCAGTTGACAGATTCAAAAGTATTTTGTAATGATTGTTAAAGAAAGAAATTAGATTCTGCTATTCCATTTTTTTACTTACCAAATAGTGCAACTTGTGCTCTCACGTGGTTACGATATACCTACATTGTCACATTTATTGATATGTGTAAACTAATATTAAGATGTTCATGTGCATATTCAGTGATATACCACTGTCCTAACATAGCACTGCTTTAGAATTATCATTTAAAATGGACATAGTCAGAAATATATATTATTTCACATGATGGGCTTTGCACATTTTTTAATTTCATGCTACAGGAGATTTAGAAATGAAACTATACACACAGCAAAAATAAAGTATTCCTTAGGGAGCCTATTTAATGTCCTGTCCAAAATCCAAGACTAAAGAAAAAAAACAAGAAACCATACTCACTATAATGTTTTAATATAGTCTAGTAAAAAGCGCTAGCTACTCAACCACAAATACACATGTAGCGCACGTAACACCAAAACTCCAAGTAAGGGACACTATTTTTAATTCAAAATCAACATTTTTCAAAGCAGATCAAAGCAAACCTCCAGACAGACAATTGTGAGTAACCTAATGAAACAGTTAGATTCAATTAGGCTAACCTAGCAGTAAAAATGTCCAGATCCCCTTGATACCAATTAAAACTGCTACAAGACAAATACAACCTTTAAAACCTTACACATCGATGTTTGTTAGAATTGTTTGCATACATGTGTGAGTAGCAATTAAATATGTGTAAGTGATATATACAATTATATAATAATATGAATTAAATAACTTCAAAACAAGGGCCTCTGTATAAGTAAATGAACTAACTAGATTCCAGCATTGCAAGGGTTTTTAATAAGCTATTTTTTTATTCTGTGGCAGGCTTACAAAGGTTTGTTTGTTTTTTTACTGTGTCAGCATTGTCAATGGGCTTTTTTATTGCTCAACTTATCATAATGTTATTAGGTAGGAGATGGTTTCACAGAGGCACAGCAAAAAAACAAGTAGTTTAATGATAACACTTGGAATGCTGGTAACTGATCAAATCTGTCAGTGAAAAGGTTAAAATATCAGTATTATAGTGTATTTAGACTCCTGTACACATTTACAGCACTTCTAATGACTTACAACCTGTCTATACACCTCTAGGCATAATTTGTGTTTATTTAGCATGTGCTAACTTTCTATGGCCCCAATGAATCACTTAAGTGTAGATGTTTCCATTCTCTTCAGTAATGTGTTGGGATAAGCGCTAATAAAACAGTTGATATATAAATGTAATATTCAATTTTAAAATGGAAGTTATACAATGTTTGTTAAAACATATGTTGCTTATGTCTGGTGTCATATAGACTTACACAAAGAAGTTGTGAAGGACCTGACGCATTTAGCTAATACTGACTTCTTCAGAGGAGTAAGTTATTACAGAAAAAAGCATTTCAGTCATCACAATATTTGGGGAAAGGGATGGAAAAAGCGACATAAGAGTATGTTATGTTAGGTGATAGCTTTAGGTGAGATAGTAATCCATCAGAAACGTTAATGGGTGATCTGAGTTGGTAGGTGTGTAGTTGCCCCATCGGGATACTCAGATGTTTTGGATGGGTACTAGTGATTAGTTTTTTGAGTTGAATAGGGAAAAAAAATCCAGGTCCATTTGCTGTAGACTGTGATAGTGAAGAGTCTGTTTTTTAAATAGTCTGAGTAATATTTCTCATGGAACACAGAGCCAGGGACTGAATCAGTGAAGATGCTCGCTGGGAGGCAGAACCGCTTCAAGTGTTTGTATATGAAACGCATCAAGTCCTTAACACCACCACTTCTTGGTGTCAATCTATAACACCAGACATAAGCACTATTTCATATGTTTAACATTTTTTTTTTAATGTTTTTTATCATGAAATTTAGTTTTTTTTTAAATTAGAAACATAGAAACTGACAGCAGATAAGTACCAATCGGCCCATCCAGACTGCCCATAAAATGGAATATTAAATTAATTGTTCTTATATCTCAACTGTCCAACAGTCATATCAGCACTCACCCCCACACATTACTATTGTACATCCTCTCTAGGGGTTAGAAGCAGCTTTTATGGTGTTTTTTTTTACTCTCTCTTCTTTCCTAGCACACACTTATACAGAATTTCTAGTTTCCATTATCTTTAATTGTAGCATTTTTAGCGGTCTGATTTCCACACTTAAGGATCTGATTTTAGTCAGGTCATTAAATAGCAAACCATGTGTTACTCAACTCATTAAAAGTACTTAAGGTCATGCGCTCAGGCCCAAAGTTTCTTTTACGAAATAAAGAACAAAAAGCTTATAACATATAGCTTTAAAATAATTTCATATATGCCATACTGACCTTCATAGTGTATCTTAATTCTGCAAGAAGTAAAGATTTTTTGTTGCAAAATAAACAGCTTTACCATGTCCAACTGTAAGCTACAAGCATTAAAAACCCAAATAAAAAATGAGCTTCCTTTTATTTGTGACACGTGATATTTTCGTATTACTTTATACATTTTGGCAGTTACCTAAACCTTTAGTTTGGTACATTTTAATGTCCTTTAATTTACAGGGAAAAATAAATATTATATTTTAGGGTTTTAGGTTACTTTATTTTGTGCCTGGTTATTGTGATGTGATTTATATGACTTGTCTCATTTTTATGGTTTACATTTTTATCTGTAATATTTAAGACCAAGAACATCTGTTTGTCAATTGATCGCGCTCTAAAAGCCTGTGATAAAACACCATTTGTTAATGTAAATAAACCTCTTGCCAATGAGTATTATAATTGTGAAAAATGAATGCAATAAATTGTAATCCCGAAGAAGACAGGCTTGGAATATGTTGTTTTCTCTGCTTGGAATATGGTTTTTTTTTCTGTTTGAATTCAATTTATGTAAACAAATGTTTAATTTTCCATGGTGAATTGAAGTATTCTTTCTGGGACAAGTTGCAGTAAAATGAAATACATTTCTTCCAGATGACACTATGTTTCTTAAAAACATGACAGACAGTCTTATGTTCTAAGTGGCCATAGACATTTAAATTTCCTACGCTGGTCCATACGCCACATTTTGTGAGTGTAAGCAGAGCGTTGGTAGGGAATGTATGACACATAGTAAAACTTGGATTGGTATATGTGAAAAAGAGGTAGATTGAGAGAAATGTTTGTGAATTATGCAACGCTACCATGTTATCTCCCTATTTTGCCTCTTGTGATGGCCTCACAGGTCTGTGTAGATCTACCATATGGACAATATGGCTCTGGACACTTTAGACACTAGTAATACCTCCGTTTATACTTTTGGTGCTGCGCAGAGAACCAGAATAACTTTAAAAAGAAGCTCAAGTTTGACATCCTAAAACAATCTTTTTCTAAAACATTATATCCTAGCAGTTACAAGCACTTTTTCTGATGGGCTTTTTGTCAAGCATTGGAATTAGCATAGCCCACCTTCCATTATGTCCCGTTACTAGGAAAGTCTTTATAAAGAGCTATCCCCATGCAGAAGTTGACATGGGCCATTTGAGGTACCAGAACTGGTAGAGGAACCAGTTTTCTATCATCTTCATGTCAAACAACAGCAGCAAAACACCAACACTGAGCCACATAAAAAAGAGGTATTAAGACATTGTCCTTTAACAATGTCAACCCTTGGAGAAAGTAGGAATATGAGTTCAACTAGTGCCAATTTGTTTTGCTGATAAGACTTTTGATAATCCAATTAACAGAGGTCCTATGGTGTATGGTGCTACCCACTGAGGAAAATAAAGTATTTCTAGTTCATTCTGCACAGGATTAAGCACAAGCAGACAGAAGCCTTGGGCGCGCTATGGTGTAATTTGCTTCTTAGCAGAAGGCTCAGTATGAGGCGGGAAGAGATTATTTCAGTGGCTCAAAATTTAGGAATCTAGGGCTAGCACTAGTAGTTTTCTCCCCAAGGATTTAAAACAAGCACCACCTTAAAGAAGAGGAAGAAGAGCAAGATTGGGGTATTAAGTCCCTATAAACCAAAGCTATGTACAACAAAGTAAAAATAATTTTAAACGAGAAAAGTATAAAAACTTAACTTTTATGGACTTGTCTAAAATAGATAATAGACAATTAGACATGCATTTGGATTCGTAAGAAATTGTATTTTAATGAAATTTGTGAATTTTGTTAATTCGTACCAATGTCTGGAAATGAGCCTGCCCCCTCTTGAGCCAACAAAGTTAGTGCTTCGGCATTTTTTGTTACGGCGCTAGAAAACATCACCACTTCTCATGATTAATAATGAGAAATGAGTATTGGAATATTAAAAAGAAACCTTTCCCATAGGTCAGTTGTTAATAAGGGAAACTTGAGCATATGTTTCAGCAGTTGTCCAAAGCCAGCTCAACTACAACCAGATGTTTCTAAAAATAATGACATTTCATCCACAAATTCCTACTACCTGGAGCCTAAACATCAAAAAATACTCAACTATCTTTTTCATGGCGGCTGTAGCTTTCAAGCTTTCTCCCCAACCTGTGACTTTCAATGCCTGATGGGACACCACATGTATTTTATATTGTTTTCTTGCTGGTCCTCTTGTTCCTCTCCAGCTTTTTTTAAACTCATCTGCACAGATTGGGCTTTAACCCTCTCTACCAGCTCTCCACATTTACCCATCTCACCAGTCTTTTACATGCCTCTCAAGTAGCCTTTCACCGTCTGTAAACCACCTTTTCATACACATTGTCTTCTTTTTTTGTCTATATCCCTTTGACCACGTCCCAGAAACCTCCTAGCCCCCCCCCCCAGAAAAAAAACCTTTATAAGACCCAAAAACCTAATTGGCAGGGGCCTCACGCAAAGTTGTCAGTAAGTGCTTGTTAAAGAGATTTGTGAATTCATCAATGTCGAAAACACTGCTCTGATTGATGGAAGATACAAATGATGGCACAACCTTGTGAGATCCTTCACAGCTTGATGAAGCAGATTTGTACGAACAGATGTCAGCAATGGCAAAAGTTTCTTCTCTCCCCAGGCCCCCTAAATGGACAGTTCTAACTGTTCCATAAATCACAAACTATAATTCATTTTATTCATTTTATTAAGTCAAACTAAGTAAAGCCATTTTAAAAATATATGTCCTTCTAAGAATTACATACCACCCTTCATGTTTCATTATTACATTGATGAAGAAAACATACATACCAACACAGATGTGTACTTTCTGACACAACAGTGAAACCGACACAGCCTTAAAATGCCACCAACATTTCACATAGAAGCCATGTTTTTATACATTTCATGAAGAAATTAGCAAAAAGAAACACTATAACTCTAATAAACATGCAACCATTCATATTCTAAGACAAAAATACAATGTGAAATTACAAATGTAAAAGCTGAAACCTCTCTTTCTCCACTGATCCATATGCGTTATTCTGAACCTCCTGGAGCACTTCCGCATCACAGGGGAGAGGTTGTCCCACTGCTGCGTGCCAAGGCTCCACCTTGATGCACAAGTGCTCCTGGAGGCCAGGGTTACGCAAAGGATCATTGGGAGAAGCAGATCACTGAAGAATAAAGAAGAAGACAGACACAGAAATCAGGAAGAAAGAAAAAAAGAGGGTAGGGAGACATTAAGAGAGTGTGACAGAGGGTAACATAGAGTAACAGAGAGTGAGTGCAGAAAATAAGATTCAAAAGAGAATTCTGAGATTTTGTTTTCATTTGTTCCGTTGGGTCTCTCCTCGTTTTTGGACATTCGTATGAATTAATTAAATTGGCAAATTTTTTTAAAATTTGTACCAATCTCAATGCCCAAGTCTATTATGCATCATTCTCACAGTTTATTTTTGTGATTGTAAACTATCAAGGGATTTGCCCCCTTTAGCATTGCTGTTGCTATTGTACATCACTGAGATCATAGTTCACAAATAGAGGGTACTCATTGGTACAAATTAATGCAGCATTCGTTGTTTGCAATACTATAGCTGCAGTATTCAACGCAGGTGCTGCAAAAAGAATACAGGGAAACTGTTAATTCTTCCATAGGATGAGATAAAACATGAGAATGAATATTGTGACAATGAACCTTGGCAAAACAATAAATTATACTTTTGCATGATTCTGATAATCATTCGCAATCAGAAAAATTGCTACTGCAATTGGCATTTGCCCAGCGCCCACCATCAATAGACCATGGCTGTCAAATCAGTTGCTAGAGAAGTTGGCCCAGGCAGTCATACATGATAATTGGTTAGCTGTCTAGATACATTTTCTCATCCACGTATCTCATGCCAAGTGGTTGGAATTCCAAAGTCTACATTTCCTAAAATTAGCCATCATACAGCTACTGACAAACATAATTCAGTATGTCAGTAAGGTGTACAACATGCTTTAACCAGATACGTCACGTGTAATATCAATATAATCTGCAAAACAACTAAGGATTGTAGAATTTAGAACAAACATGAAATGTTAAAATTATTATTCAATTATAACATCTAAATCTATACAGGCATAAAGAATCTTTTTTATGAAGGCATTTTCTTATTTCAAACCAACTTTGGTTGGTTGCCTTATTGTACACCAAACACAATATGTTTATTTAGTATACAGAACTATAAAGTACACGATTTAGAAGACAGCATACTCCTGCCATCATATGCACTTTAGTGAATTTCACAGCTGAGAGCTCCCTTTAAATGTATGTGGTGCCACCCTTGCAAATGCAAGAATCCCCCATATGCATTTCCAAGGGTTCAGGTGAGTTTCTTCTTTCTCTGGACAGGGGACCTTCGTTTGGCCATCCTCCTTCCCCTTCCCTCCAAGTCTAAAACCACTGAAGGCAGTCAGGTGCTACCCTACCCCTACACACAGATAGCCCTCCTCCCACACTAATCAACTCTCAGACGTCATCTAGTCTGGAAAGCTATTCACTATCCATAAGACCTAAAGTCAAGATCTGGCCTCCCAACAGGTGTGAACGTGGGGAAGAATAATTCAAAGAATGAGGTTAGGGAAAATGTTTGCACTATATTGTGACTCATTTTAATATACTGCAGGAACAAAACTCTTACACAAGTACAACACTTTCTTTTGTCAATTTATCATTCTGGTAGCTATCAAACAGATGATTTTAAAAAGGTGGTAGACATTTATGCAACTCTTGTGTTGCTACTGTGTTTCTGATGTCTCTGGGACGCTTTTAAACGTTTCACACAATGTGTGTGATTACTCCAGGTTACAGTACAACGCTTTGTGAAACACCGTGCCTACAAAAAGCCTCCCGTCGTAGATTACAGCACAAGAAGAGCCTTGGATCAAAGAACCATTGTTGACATACACTTGGGTCACTATAGGATGGTCAGAATGTATGTTCTGCACCCGGACAACCTAAAAAAAAAAAAAAAAAAAAAAAAAAATTGTAACTGACTTCTTATGTACATTTTGGAGAGTGAAGGTTCTTTGAAAGTAATTTATTCAAGTGTTACTAGCAAAGTTATTGCTCTACCTTAAGAGCCATGAATTTATATTTCCATAGAAATATAAGTACAACCCAGCGTGCCCCCAGTGCCTATGCATGGACAGATGTCCATAAATGTTGCCAGATGGAAGACAGAAAGCAGATAAAGAGAAAGCATACAGAAGGGGATCAGTGTAGGGATCAACCAATCTCAAATGACCGGTTCTTCACCTGGAGTCGCATTAAGGGCATTAATCAACATTAATCAAGCTTATGTGAGAATTATTCCTGCAATGATTAATTTAGGTTTTCATAGACCTCTAAGATCACAAAAGTTTACGTGACTTTTTCTTTGTTGAAAAGAAAATGTTTCACATCAGTTAAAGGCTTCATCTTCCCTTGGATCATTGTGGCTACATACAATTATTAATTTAAATCTAAAACTTTATTAAGTGAATTCCAGATCCACTTATTTAGCTCTGGAAGCAGGAGGAGACACAAAACACAGGCTAGAAAGTAACTAATGAGATTGTGGCATACTATGTATTTTGGTTTTTCTATAGGGAAAATTTAAAAACTAACCTCTGATCCAGGGAGATCTTCAGAATTGTAAAAGAAGAGTTTCTTTCCATTTGGATGTGCTCCTGTCCAAATGTCTCCTGTGTTTGGGTCAACAAACAGATTGTCCAAAAGTGTATCTAACTGCAAAACCTAAAATAAGAAAAAAAGGAATATCATCTCCTCTGAAACAAGTGATGGCTATTTTTGTATTTTGGGTATTGTTTATTATATCTCCTGATATCTAAATAAACCATATTTAGGCAATATTCAGTAATTCTCTTTTTTGCCGTACCCAATGGGTACATAACTGTTTGATGGAATATCCCAACTGACTCAGTTTTCCGATTTTCAGGAACTTTTCCACTCTTCCTTGTCATACTTGACAACATTGCTACAGGTGTCCAGGAACAAAAAGGGGAGCCTAAAGTAGATGAAAGTGCTGCGTGACCCCGTAGGATTGAGCTCCAGGCTCAATGAGGGCCAAACGGCAGATCCTCAGAGTCACACAGTCTGGAACTGACTCCTTGTTCTACACTGTTATGATCATATATAAGAGTCCCAATTGGTGCTTTTGCTACCATTATGTTATGGTTGATATCCCTGATTGAATCCACTGGTAACTCAATTAAGTGTAATGACAAGTCAATGTTCCCACGAGGACCGGTATCAGAGTCATTAGGTTAACACATTCGGTGAGTCACTACATTGAATCTTCGTGATGGGATATTAAAGGGATAATACTTCAAGAGTCTCAGGATCAGCTCATTTAGAAAGGTCCCAGGCATGGTTATTTAGCATAGAGAATGTTGCTCTCTATTCATAATACCTAAACAATAATAATAACAGCATCGCAATTAACTATGAATTATCAAGAACAATTGAAATTCAACAGTAATCTAAGGCACCTCACCTTTACTGTCGAGAGCAACCAGTTTGCCTGTTTTTCAAAGACATTAATGGTCCGACCAAGACAATCGGCTACATAAATATACCTTTAGGAAAACATAAATGGCATAATCAGATATTTGGACTACAATGTGATGATCTACACAGTGAGAATTACCAGCATGTGGGGAGGTCGAAGGATAAAAGCTTATGAAGAGACCAAGAGCAGGAGGGAGCATGAAGCAGTGATTTTGCAGGGTGCCCGATGTGTGGGGCCTGGGTTAGGAGCCCTGCTTATCCCTGCCCAAGGGCATCTCCAAAGGTGCCTTCTATGGTTCCAAGATTCTTGTTTTATGTTCACACAAATATTCCACCAAAAAACCCTGGCCTTATAGATGTTCCTGCTTACTCGCCCTGAAAATATGTTTGCTTTCAAAAGCTGCCATTCTGTCAACATCTTGTCACAAGTGTTTATAGCTATACGTTACTTTTTATCGGTTGACATGGTAATTCCATTTGCCATATACATTCCAGAAGCTACTTCTTTTACTTCACTCGGGCTGTAGTAAACCACATTTGTCCAAGATAATCCCAGAAACCATGCCACCATTCTCATGGTGAAATCAGTAAAGTAATGATCATTGGTGGCATAAAAGTTTTCAGGTCCCACGGCTACAATGTCATTAACACTGCAAGGAAGAGAAGATTTAACGTAGGTCAAGATTACGCAACTGCAATATTTCATAAGGCAGACTGATTAACCATTTTAGTAACAGGCTCCACGATGTATGACCTAGGTCCAAACCATAGGACCAAATGCTTGCCTCAGGAAATACCTCATAATTACATCACAGAGGAGTCCCGTCATTTTACAATCACAGGAGTGAAAAAAACATAAATAAAAGATAGCAAAATACTTGAATGAATATTTATATATGGTTTGCCTTATCTGTACGGTTAGTGTATTTATTAATGCCAGATCCCGGGCTGTCTCTAGAGCCACTTTAGAGCACTGAATATTGAGTGAAACTTGAATCATAATGATAGAGGGACATCTAAACATTTCCTAAATGTCAACATTAGAGACATTCCTGACCACATTGACAACTCCACATTGTATTTATAAAAGCTTTCCATAAAAAATAAAATACAAATGTACACTGTAAAATAGCACAAAATGTTTCTGATGTAGGCTGTCACTGCATATGATTGTTATTACCTTTGTAGCAGATCATGTTTGATTGTTTTCAGGTGTATAAGAACATTTTCCTCCTCATCAAATTTAAAAATCTCAACAGTGGATTTGGAATTTGGATGATTGACCACAAAGAGGTAGACTGTGTCATCTAACGAGACATAACATAGAACAAAATCACAACATAGAAAATACGACTGTTTCATGATGAAAAAATAGGCTGTACGCTTTGTGCCAATGTATCACACAAAGTTCCATGAATGAACAAAATGTCCATCTACAGGTACTCTATGTTAGTCTTATAGATCTTCCCGGTCTACTTACATTCTGACAATTACAAGGGCAATTGGGGTCATCAGCTGTAGCTATGTGGTGGATTTCCATTATTGCAATGCCTTTTTAAATATGTTTACCAATAAATAAATTGGAGTCAAAATAGATGGCCAAGAAATGGTGGGTAGAGGTAATGGAAAACCCTTCCACTAAAATTTAGGGGGTAGCAGAAGCATTGGAAGGGTTTTCCATCACCTTTACCCACCATAACCTATGTAATGGTATTTCTTGGTTACCCCAAGCCTCAACTATTAAGCCAGTATCACATCCTCATGCTGATGAGTCCCATGAAGGATGAAACAGCTGTCATGAGTGGTGATCTGGCTATTGCACCGCTTCACGAGTTTTGTCTAAAGGCTGTCCTGTACAGCCGGCAATGACTTTCAAGGGATCCATGTATAAAGTGGATATAGAGGCAAAAGGTGATAATTGTTGACCTTATTTGCATGTGCCTACCCAGAATCCCTTGTGGTTGTGGCAGCACCATGAGATTTCTGAGGGAAAAACAAGCCTTCTGGCTTGTCTGGCGTCTGTAGATGAGTGTTTAATAATGCTTCTGCTACAGGTTAACAATTCAAATACAAGATATCACTGTATATTAGACTTGCGCATTCGTCTTCGGGCGAACATGTAAACGAGCACGAAGATGTTGTTTTTTTGTTCGTGCCGAAGACACGCCGAAGAGAATACAGTGCCGGCAAAACGTAGGAAAAGACGAAGACTCACAACCACGAAGAATCAAAGATTCTTCATGATCGTCTTCGTATTTGCCGCGCAGCCGCCAAAATTTCAAACAGGAGTGAGCTGATCCTCGTCTCTCCAATCAGCTCACTCTTGTGACGTCACGCTAAGGGTCTCGTCCAATGCCTGTGCTGCTGTTTTTGGAATTTCTGAAACCGCCTTTATAAGACCAGAGCTTGCCTGAGAGATCCATTCATTTTTCGCTGTGACTGCTTTGGCAACACTGCTGTGCTGCATCCGAGCGTTACAGAGAGATTGTTCTGTTCTGTGTGAGACTGGTAAGCCTCAGCCTGCCATTTCTCACAGTGTACTGTGTTCAGTTCTACTGAATTAATATTTAATAATAATTTTATTAATTTAATCATTTTTTAATTTAATTTGTCTGTCATCAACTGTGTAGTGCTGTTGAGTTGACAGTGCACCCAGTGCCTCACTGGCACTGGGGTGCCCTTTTCCTGGGCTGGCACTAGTGCCTACTGCCTGTCCTGCTTAAATAAATTAAATAATAGAATTTATAAATAATTTAATAGAATATATTATTAATGATTGAATACATATAAAATTATATATAAATTTGTCAGTTATATATACTATAGTTAGTATAGTAATAGAATAGTATACTAGTGTAGAGTGTACTGTAGACATTCAAGACATCTACTAGTGTCTAAAATCAGTAATACCGTATTGGCTCGGATATAGGCCGCCCCCGTGTATAGGCCGCACCCTAAAAGTTTGGTGCTTTTTTAAAGAAAATTTTTTTTAATAGACATGCTGACACTCTGCCCCCCCCCCCCCGACTTACCAGAGCAGACATCTACGCAATACGCGTATACACCTTCCGGTGCCGGGACTCAGCGGATGTGCCGGCACCGGAAGTTGTATACGCGTATTGCGTAGGTGTCCCCCGCCGGCCCCGAAAGACACCCGGGAGTCTGCTCTGGTAAGTCTTGGGGGCAGAGGTAAAACGCATCGTGCGGACGTTAACCGCGCTAGACCCTGAATATAGGCCGCACCCCCACTTTAAAGACTTAAAGTGGGGGAAAAAAGTGCGGCCTATATTCAAGCCAATACGGTATTAATAATTAAATACATTATAAAATTATATATATATTTGTCAGTTATATATACTATAGTTACTTAGTAATAGTATACTAGTGTAGAGTGTACTGTAGACATTAAAGACATCTACTAGAGTCTAATCTAAAATCATTCAGTAATATCAATAATTCTATAATTATCTTAATAGTTAATTAAATTAGCTATAAATAAAATTAATAATTACTACTAGTTTATAGTTCAGCTAATCTTATTAGTACTGGTGCTGCAGCTCTATAGTTTGTGCTTTGTTTTAGCAACAGCAAGAGACTAAGTCAATTTTTCTTAATTAATATTATTTCATTTTATTTCATTTGTTTTGCTCACCTCAGTCCATCAGTGAAGTGAACTTGTTGGGCTAGTGAGTGCAGCTGCATAAGTGCTGTGTTCTTTTTTGATCAGCAAGCAGTGACGGTAACTGTTTTGCAAATATTTTCTCATTTATTTTACATTTTATTTTAATTTTATTAAAAGTACCCTTAGTGTTTTGCTCACCTTAGTCCATCAGTGAAGTGAACTTGTTGGGCTAGTGAGTGCAGCCGCATAAATGCTGTGTGTTTCAGCAAGCAGTGAAGCTAACTGTTTTGCTGTGACATTTTATTTCTAATTTCTTTTCAAGAAAGATTGACTGTGTGACGACAACAACTGTACTAAGCAAAGCTTCAAGCTACTAGCTGTAGCACTAAAATAATTCTAATCTTTAATCTTAATCTATAATATATTATAAATAAAATATAACAATATAAATTCTAATTCATAATCTATAATATAAGTAATTCTAAATTCTAATTCATAATCTATATTCTTCTATCTATAATCCATAATATAAGTAATTCTTCTAATATTTATTATATAACTTAATATAATAAATTCGAATTCATAATCTATAATATATATAAGTAATTCTTTCTAATTCATAATCTATATTCTATTAATAATATAATATTATATATAACTTAACCTCACTTTAGCTTAGTGGGCTTGAGAGCGTCTGCCTAGAGTTAGACTAGAATACTAAGAAATATAGCTTTAGGTTTAGCATGGTAGTAGGATAGGCTCTTAGGCCCGTGTACATTCAAAGTCTTTCATTTTTTTAATTTAAACACTACACTACACACACAACACAAAATTTGAAATGGATCCTCCTTTTGGGACTAAGGAGGGACAAGCTCCATCTACCACCACCACCAGTTCTAAGATGCAGCCTTTGCGTCAGTCTAGTCGGCCAAGTAGGCCAAGCTCTCGCTTATCATTTGGGGAAGCATTGCTTGAAGGATCATCAAGTAAAGGAAAGGCACCAAAAGCAGGCAGTAGTAGTGCGGCTAGGCCCACAAGCTCTATGGTTTTTTACGGAAAGCCTAAAGCACGTTCAAAGTTAAAGGGTAGCACAACTAGTACTTCTACTAGCCCAGTGAGTAAAAAGAAGTGCCTTTTGCCACAAGCAGCATCTTCCCCATCCACAAGCAGCATGCAAGGTACCAAGCAGAGCCAAATTAGCAGCAAGACTCAGAGGGGTCCCAAACCAAAGCGATCTCATTCGTTCGTAGGGAAAACCACCACTCCCAATTTGGGAGCACTTTGAAAATGTTGAAGAAGGGTGCTATGGAAAGTGCAAACATTGTGGGAAGCTAATAAGCAGAAGGAAAGTGTCTGGCCATTTTATCAGTGCTAGCATTAAGCATCACCTCAGCACTCAACACAACGCTGTGCTATTGGGGAAAGATGCAGAAGTAAAACTTAGTGCAGGCAGCATAGCTGGTGGCCGTGGAAAAACCCCAACAGCTGCTTCTGAGCCAATAGCAGCAGCAGCAGCAGCAACTAGTGCTGGCAGCCAGAGACCAAGGCAGGTTGGAGCACTGCATGTCCAGCCCACCCTGGAACAATTTGTGGCATTCCACTCCAAAAGGTCAATGTCCAAACAGCAGGCTAATAAAGTAACGCGACTTATTGGTCAGTTCATTGCTGTTGGAGGGGCATCCTTCTCTATGATTGAAGGGGGGCCTTTCAAACAATTGATGGCTCCACAATATACAGTTCCGTCACGTTCCACTTTCAGAAGGAACATTGTCCCCTCATTGTATCGGTCCTGTGTTTCAGCAGTGAAAGAGGAGCTTTCCAAGGCTGCTGGTCAGTGTGTTCATTTCACTACAGATTTGTGGAGTGCACCTAGCGGCCAGCATGCCTTTCTTTCTTTGACAGCACACTGGTGGCAGCCCGGTGTGTCTAAGGAAGCTGCTGCAGCAGGCTACCGATCTTTCCTTCTTCATGCAGAAGTGATGGATGAAAAGCACACTTCCCAAAATATTCTGCATGCGATGAGGAAAATGTTTAGCCTTTGGGTGGGAGCAGAGGCGGGCACCAATGTTGAAGTTGGTTTTGTGGTAACTGACGGAGGTGCCAATATGGTGAAAGCGCTGCGAGATGGTCATATTGTTGGTGTGCGCTGTGCAGCCCACATCATCCATCTTGTAGTGAAGGCAGCAATGTCAGAAGGAACTAATGTGGCAGCAGTAGTTCTGTCCCGCTGCAGAAAGATCGCTGGGCACTTTCACCATAGTGTTAAGGCTAGCCAACTTTTGAGGGAAGAGCAAGAGAGGTCAGGTCTTCCCGTACACTGCCTACGTCAGGATGTCAGTACACGGTGGAACTCCACGTTAGACATGCTGGAGAGGATTTTGGAGCAGCAGAAGGCAATCCATAATCTTGCCTCAGAGCACAATATTGGGATTACCTCTCCATTGAATAGGGAGGATTGGACAGTGATCGCCCAGCTGGTGGCAGTCCTTAAACCATTCAGGGATGCCATTGAAAATTTAAACTCAAACACTGCCAGTCTGGCCCAGGTAATCCCAGTGTTCTCCCATCTAGGCAGCAAGATGGATGTGTTCCTTGAAAACTGTGAGGCTGTTCAAGGTGGCACTCTACATCCTGACATAGCAGCCATAGTCAGGAAGCTGAAGGATCTGCTAAAAGTACACCTTCGCAAACGCATGGAAGAGAGTCCCAAAATTATGCTAGCGTGCCTTTGCGGTCCAAGAATTAAGGGAAAGCTAGCTTTGAAATTCAATGTTCTCAGTAGCTACCGGGAGCAATTGGTCAACAAGGTGCGTGACTGGCAGCGTAAAATGGGAATGCTGTCCGAGGAGGGAGAGGTGCAGGAGGAGGAAGAGATGATGTGGTCTGCTACTCCTAGCAGCAGCATCAGCAGCAGTGCCACAAGCATCACAACACAGCTGAGTGGAGCAGCTGCGTTTTGGGAAGAGGCACTTGGGAGTATAGTTGGACCATCTGACAGAGCTAGCAGCAGAAAGGAGAGTAGTGCTGCTGAAATGGTCAAACTTTACCTCTGTGAAGTTCCTTCTGCACCTAATGTTGATCCTCTTAGCTACTGGGATGAAAAGAAGAGTGTGTGGCCTGCACTCTCATGGGTTGCGCAGCAGCTTCTATCATGTCCGCCAACCACTGTTCAAAGTGAGCGCGTGTTTTCTATGACTGAAAACATACTGAGTCCACAGCGCTCACGCATGGCACCTCATCTGATGGAGCAGATTGCCTTTCTTAAATTCAATCTGCCCAAGTTGGGTTACCCAGCTCTTAGCTTGGAAAGTTAATTTGTTCAAGGTAGTTTCTCCCCCTGGCTGCATCTGTTTGCGGTGTAGCAACGCCTGCTACCTCCCCCGGTGTAGCCAATTTACGCTAGGGCCTAGTGTCTGAGTTCTGGAAGTCCGCTGCCAAACGCCATGGACTGACAGTTGTTTGGATGCTTTGCCCTGGGGTGAAACAAGTGAGCGGGTCATCAATTGCCCACTCATTTGCTTTTCCCAATGCTGCTGCTGCTGGTGGTGGTGCCAGCGTCTCTTCTCTGCCAGTTCCCTTCCTGGCTAGTGTCAAGCCTCAAATGTCCCTAATGGTAAGGGCAGTTTCTCCCCCCTGGCTGCGTCTGTTTGCGGTGTAGCCGCGCCTGCTACCTCCGCCGGAGTAGCCAGCTTACGCTAGGGCCTTGTGTCTGAGCTCTGGAAGTCCGCTGCCAAACATCTAGGACTGACAGTTATTTGGATGCTTTGCCCTGGGGTGAAACAGGTGAGTGGGTCGCCAATTGCCCACTCATTCGCCTTTTCCATTTCATTTTTTTCCGTCTGATACACAACCAACCAACCAAACATAACACACACAATAACACATAACACAATGACATAACACATAACACATATAACACAGTGACATAACACATAACACACACACGTACAATTCACAAATCACAAGGACCTTTCCTCCTGTTATTTGCCCTGGCCTTCACTTCTACACTCACTAGCATTAACGCTATAACTCACACTTCACCCTATAACATTTTTCCATCCACATACCTGCCAACAGACCCAACTTTTTCAGGGACAGTCCTGCTTTTTTCCTGTCCCATCAAATTTAGCTAAACTAGGTATGCTAGTGCACATAGGTATAGCTGGGAAGGGTAGCACTACAACATTAAATAAAAATAAATATAACTTTAAAATAAAATTAAATAAACCCATTAAAATTAAAATGAAATTATAATTTAGACATAATACATCTTTAACCAAAACAGTGCACTGCTAATAATCTTAAAAATAACCGTACATTAACCCTAAGCTATTTTTTAGTTCTTGTCCAACATTTTTCCATTCGCATACCTGCCAACACACCCAACATTTTTGTGGACAGTCCTGCCTTTTTCCAGTCCTGTCCAGTAAAAGTTGGGTTGTTGCAAAGTATGCCATTGTAAATAGGTAGCAAATATTAGGCATGTATTACAAGTGGTCCAAAATCAATTTAAAAATGTAAAATAATCCCTATTCTTTTATTAAACATCTATGGATGTGTGACTGCGTATGATAAAAAGGAGGCCAAGTTCCTTGGAGCATTTGTCAAGGTCATTTTGTGTACAGTACACCTCGGTACGTTGTGCAACTCTATTGGTCGTTTCGGCAGGGGGCTCGCCTGCCATCAACGAATGAGGTGCATTCTGCAGTTCTGCAATTCACTCGTTGATGCCAGACCAGCCCCCTTCCGGCGACTAATAGAGTCGCACACACGTTCCTCCACGGCGCAAACGCATCTGCTGCTGCTGCGATGTGTTCTTAACCCTGTATTAACCCCTGCTATGCAGCCGGGAGAAAACGAAGATGAAACGAGCACGAAGAATGTCCACGAATATTCGCCCGAAAAGAAGACGGGAACGGGCGAATATTCGCGGAATACAAAGTTTTTTTTCCCTCCGAAGACGAGTACGAAGACGAACACGAAGAGCCCACTGGTGCCCAAGTCTACTGTATATTATGAAGGACCAACTCCAGTGAGCTTCTCCCACAAGGGCTGATCTTGTCATAAAAGGTGTTTTCTTGTGAAGTGAAACATATAGAAAGCATTTTGGAATTACGGCTGCATTGTTTTGTGTAACATAGTTGCTAACACATGTAGAGCTAAAAAGATAGGCTTACTTTACAGTTGCGTGGCAGAGCCTACCCCAAATCCTATCTGTAATGTCACAAAATGTTTTATGGAAGAATAACATCCATTTTCTGCTAAGATGTTAAGGATGCATTTAGCCCACCAGCAACCATTTGAGTAGCAACACTTGTAACATTAGATCTACCGTGACTATGATATCAAAACTAATCACCCAGGTCTGTCTACTCTCAAATACTGGTTAACAAATGGTCACCTACCTTTCTCATCAATATAAGTGCTGATACCATGAGGATTAAATGAGGAAATATCAAACCCTCTGCTGAATCGCAATGAACTTGGTCGTACATTTTCTTCATTCAGGTCCAACAGAAATATTTCTCCAGGTTTTTCAGGAGCAAAGCTTATCAAACCAGGATATTTCAGACCCTAATAACAAACAAATTAGCTTAAAAACTATGGATGCAACCTTATTATATATAAATAAATATATAAGGTGGGAACAGTATAAATAAAAATGCAAATTAAGACAGTGTTAACTTGTTAAAATATGTTCAGGGCTTCTTGAACCTGCTGACGTTTACAGTCTGTGGGAATAGTGAACAAATGAGTTGCATTTTTATTAGTTTATTTGAATTAGATACTATAGTATACAGCATAGCATATTTTTTTTTTTTATAAAGTCTATCAAGAGTCATGAGGTTTTTTTTTTAAGAATATACAATCTGTTTCTCAAGAACAGAACTCATAAGAAAGTAATACTTACAGAGCTAAGAAATGCAACTCCGTTGGGGAGAATGTCAATATCTTCTGACCCGGCCTCTGTAAAGCGTTTTCATATTACTTTAAAATAGCCAACATCATAAAACACATATGCTGCATGAGTATAAAAAAGTGCAGCTGCATTAATAAATTTGGCGGCCACATGTAAGTAATTTGGTGGACGATGGCTTTAAAGTGCCAGGGCCACTAGTTGTTCCTAGAATGGCCTGTTTTGCATATTATAAAGAGCATTTTAGCCATTTGTATGTGTTCTATCTCTGTTATTTTAGCACAATTTCCAAACACCCTCACTTCTTATAGCGCCATAGAATGACTCAGTCTTAACACCCAGACAGTAAACATTATATTAAAAAGTAGGACTAGAAAAGTAGCGCAATACTACTTTGGTGGAATTTCACCTTTAAAGATAACCAATGTCTGCCAATTAAAACATAAAGATTTCACAATTATCCATTTAGTAGCCTTTGTACTCTATACACATTAAACAGAACCTTGAAGCACAACACATTGGATGATTGCTTATCTCAAATCAGAGTTGTGCCCTTAGATAACTGAAGGTCAAAGAATTGAGTTAATTTCAAAAACTTCTGAACGTTTTGGTCAATAGTTTTGTGGTAGCAGTTGACAAAAGGCATATAATAACTGTGTAACAATGGAGCAGGGCTACCAAACAATAATCCATAAACCCACAAAAGCTTCTGTATGGCTTCCTATATGCCTTAAACTTTTAGGGATTTACTGTAGACCATTACAGTTTTTATAAGGTCTGCCCCCCCTGGCTATTTATTTACTATCTCAATTTTAGTGCTTTTCATATATATATAATTTGTTCTCCTAGGACCCCAATGTATGTGTAGATGGTGATTCAAATCTTCTTTTTCTGGACCTTCAGTCCTCATGTGGGGATATGCAGCCTCCCTCCACTTCAAAAAGGAGTCCCCAAATGTATTCCAGGCGTGAGGCATCAACAGGATAAGGCAGAGCATGGATGGGTCTAATTTACCACCACCAATTCTAATGGGGCAAGGCATTATCAGAATGATATGGAGTGTTGGCACTAAAAATATATAGTTGCATGAGCTTCGTGGAGAGCATTTGACTGCTTAGGCCTATAGCATCCATTCAGATATAGTAAAATAACTTTACTCTTCCCCAATAAGACACCAAGGGCTTGGCCACAGCTTACTTGAACACATTCACCAGACCAACTTGAGGACATTAACCACCTGCCAGCTGATTTAGCACATCAGGCAGTTACACCCAACGAGTACACCGAGAGCTTCAAACCAGTATTGTACCTCAGCCCACACTGGTTGGTCTCTCGCAATTTCCGTAGTTGCAGATACAATATAGTCCTCTCAGGCACTGGCAAAGTGACCACAAACCACAGTTGTGACTAAACAGAATATGAATCCATGTTATGCAGCAGAGGAGTTGAGGAATAAACCACTGCCAGCTAACCAAGTAAGCACATCAGGCAGATACAACCATCATATTCACCAAGAGGGCCACCACTGCCGCTGTTGCCAAAACACCAATATTAGTTTTCCTAGCAATCCATTCCGGACGGGAGTGTGGCAAAGTTCCAGCTTTTCTCCCTGCCTGATCCTGGTTGAAAAGGAAATAAGCAAGAGCCACCACTGCTTGATACAAAGTTGTAAACATGACCAATGAATAAGAGGGACACAAAGCATTCCTGCATAGGCCGGCAGTCATATCCCTCTTCTCCACTGGTTCAGGGGGGGCATTCTCTTAAACACCCTGAAGGACCAAACTAGGGAACTCCAAGAATAACCCAGACTCCCTGGCTGACTAAGTCTTTCCTTGTCTCACATTTGATGTTACCAAAAAGTTGAGAAGGCCTATAGGATAAGTGCAAGTAGCAACAAAAATTAAAATCACAAATCGTTTTGCTTTGGCAAGCTGGATATGGTTGTTTTTCCTAGGATATGCATACAAAAACTTTAAAAGGACTGTTCTGTGAATACAACAAATTGTCTAAAACTATGAAAAAGTCATTAATTTTATTTACATTACTATACTGTGCAGAGTGTTCTATTCTACACAGCTCTGTTTGTACCACATTTTTTTTTTTATATCTGTTCAGTAAACTGCTACTAGGGGGAAAACTCTCCATGAACCTGTAGTGTTATGTGTCAATACTGAACAAACCCTGAGTCACTGAGATGCCTTAAAAATAACTACAAGCATAACTGACCCTTTCCTGTATGGTTTTATGAGACAACCAGGTTAACTTGTAACACTGCAAAAAAACAGGTGACAGGTTTTAGTGACAGACTTAACATGAGATACTTTGAGAAAACAAAATTGATGCATTACTCCCAGTAGTAACGTACACAATGACAGCAAATAATATGTATCGTATATTATAATCGCAATAAACTTTCAGGCACATACCAATTCCTTTTAACAGCTTACAATTGGGAAGGTCTTTGGGTAACACCTCCCGTGTATAGTTCATTCGATAGCTGTCAATACAAATAAAAAATGTGTTAACTGATTATTACATATTGTTCAAAGTGCAAGAAGTAAGCAGCCAAACTATCTTCACTCACTGAATAACCTACAAAGTCCATCATTCAACACAGAAATATTATTCAAAAGTGGAAAATGTTCAAGACAGTTGCCAATCTCCCCAAGGGTGGAAGCCCCAACAAATTCGCCCCAAGGTCTAAACGTTAAAGTTCACGTAAAAAAAAAAAAGGCTAAACAACTATGTTTTCTTTGAAAGGGTTGCCAGGAGAAAGCCTCTTCTCTCTAAAAAGAACATGGCAGCATGGCTTATGTTTATAATCTTGCATCTGAACAAACCACAAGAATTCTGGAACAATGTCCTTCGGACAGACAAGACCAAAGTGGAGATGTTTGGCCAAAACGCACAGCGCCCAATTGGTAAAAACCAAACACAGCATATTAGCACAAACACCTCATAACAACTATCAAGCACATTGGTGGAGGGGTGATGATTTGGGGTTGTTTAGCAGCCCAAACCAGTACCTGGGAACCCAGCAGTCCTTGTGTCGACTATGAACTCCTCTGTATATAAAAGTATACTAGAGTCAGCATGGTCAAAATTGGGCCATGGAACAGGAAAATTATCCCAAGCACATCAGCAAATCTAAAACAGAATGGGTGAAAAAGAATCAAGGGGTTGCAACGGCCCAGTCAAAATCCAAACTCGATTGAAATGCTGTGACAGGAGAGATGTACAAATGCCTGCAAACCTCAATGAACTGAAGCAACTAGTGATTAAAAGTGGGCCAAAATTCAGACACGATTACTTCAAGTTATTGCTGCTAAAGGTGGTTCTACAAGCTATTGAATCATAAGGTGTACTTAGTTTTTCACACATGGCTTCTCCATTTTGGCTTTATTTTTGTCGAATAGATCATGACAAGGTGTAATTTGTCATGTGTTGTAGTTCATCTAAATTTGTATGATCCTAATTTTTTGGCCTTCTATGGAACAGATGATTGTTATTATGCCCCGATATGTAAAATCATAGAATTCAAAGAGGGTCTCCTTTCTTTTTTCACATGACTGTATATATTGCAGCAATGATAAATAATAGTTCATGTCTTTATTAAACATTCCAATTAAAAACATTCACAGTGCTGGTGGAAAAAGTAATTTAACCCTTAGATTTAATAACTGGTCAAACCTCATTTGGCAGCAACATCCTCAAAGCGCTTCCAGTAGCTGTGGGCCAGACCTACATAACATCCAGAAGGAATTTTAGACAATTCTTTCTTACAGAACTGCTTGTGCTCAACCATATTCCTAGGATGTCTGATGTGAATGGCTCTTTTGCATTCATTCCACAGCATCTCTAATAGGTTAAAATCTGGGCTCTGATTGGGACACTCCAAAAGTAGGATTTTTTTTTTGTAATCATTCTTCAAGGATAGCAAACTCAAATGGTTTGTGTGTTTCATGTCAAAGTAGCTCTAAAACACACCTCCAATCCTGTTTCATTGATTGGACTCCAGATTTGCTAACTCCTGACTCCAATTAGCTTTTGTTAAAATAATAAGCTTAAGGGTTCACAGACTTTTTCCAACCCAACTTGTGAATGTTTGAATTAAGTATTTAATCTGGACAAGAACAATACAATCAAACACCTTATGTGTGCAGTCAGTGCCAAAACACAGGAGAGATGCCAACCCACACAGGGTGTAAACAACCCTGCCTAATATCCCACACAGCCTGTAACCCATCTGTCTCTGCACATAGAAGAAAAGCAGTCCTATACTGTCCTAAACAACAATAATGAGTTCAACTTCAAATTCACCACAGATGCCACAATATCTATATTAACAACACAGCTCTGTCTAGTCTACTGTCCTGCAAAACAAATCACTTGCAAAGCTTCTCTCGTAAAAGGTCTACATCCCTTTTCTGCCATACAAATAAACATAAATGCACCTCAAGAATTTAAAGAATCTACTTTGCTTCAGCACTTATCAGGTTTCATTAACCAATTCATTTCTCAGCCTTACCACCAGACACCCACTAGCCACAGTGAAAAAGTTATTTGACTTTCCTTAGATCATACAGTGATCACAAGTATCACACTAAATGTTACAGAACCCCCTTTTCTCCTCCACCCTGATCAGACGCAATCAATGTGCAGGGTAGATAAATGCCCCACCACATCGTAAGTATATTGTATACAAGCACTAGTAGAGTCTTAAAAGTATCTAAAGTGTCACACAAATAATCAGCCTTTGCATTTAAAGAGTCACTTACCCTAGATTCACTATCCTTTCTGCTACAAAGGCTAAAATAATCCCAACTAGGGTTATTTTGAGCAGTTTTCCCATGTTTGCAGTGTAAGTAAGCTTTCCTGCCTGCTCCAGTCTTTGCTGCAAAGTCAGCAGTGATAGCTTATGGGGCGGATCCTGCTGCTGGCAGAGAATGGATATTTCAACAAGTGAATTGCTTGCTCTGTACAGATCTGAATACAGCATCTAAACTTTGTACACATGCAATGAGCAGCACTTGGGAATAAGTGTAAACAGCAAATTTAGCAACAGTGTCCAAAGTCAGTCAGCTGCTGCAAGGGCCAGTGAGATATTGTAATACATAAAAAGGGATATTAACTCACTGAGGAAAATGTCTTTTTGCTGTAAGAGTCAATTGTAAGGACCCCACCTTCAATATAAACTGGAGTCAAGCTATCGGACACTTTCAAATCATGCCAGCAGACGCTTTTTCTTTAGATTAGCAAAAGGTGCATTAGACCTGCAAACGTGATAACAATCATATAATGTTACAATTCTGAGTGGATTATGCAGAGTTTACACAAATATATCTCCCTACAAAATGGCATACGTTTATTAAAAACATTAAAGGTAAATATCCGCTCATATCCAGCAAATTACATTTTCTAGCATTTCTGCATATATTACAAAATTCCACCATTGGATGAATATATTTACACTGCACATATCTCACCCCCCCCCCATATAATATCTTACAATATGGTGCATTTTGTACTGTGGAAATTTAAAGCTATAGCACCCCAAATATCAGCCCAATACATAGCAAATGGGATTTGTCAACATTCTACATTCTACATGGGGTTAAAAAAAAAATCCCCCATTAGACCAATACAGTTACACTGAAAATATCTCAAACACATCCGCCTCTATTTTTTCTGAGAATATGGTGCATTTTTACTGTGGAAATTTAAAGCTATAGCTCCCCAAATATCAGCCTAGTAGACAGCAACTGGCATTTTTCAATATTCTACATGGGGTTAAAAAGATCCCCCCATTGGACCAATACAGTTACACTGCAAATATCTCACACACACCCACCATTATTTTTTTTGTGAAAATATGGTGCATTTTTACTGTAGAAATTTAAAGATATAGCACCCCAAATATCAGCCCAAAACAAGCAAATTTGATTTTTTCTAGTAGTAGTTAAGCAGAAACTTAATAAAACTAAACAAGTAGGGTTTTCATTACTCAAATATAGTTATAAAAACATCACAGATGGTCTTATGGAAAATGGCATCGGCAGGGGGGGCAGAGGGGGCCATGGCCTCACTACATCTCGCCAGTTGAAACACCATCTTTTTTTTTTGTGCAGCAGTGATTAACGTGAAGGAGAGAGAGGGGCGCAAACGGTTGCTCAGGAATAAGTTTTCAGCCACCACTCGGCACCCCTCAGTCTCCTCTGTGAGGCCTCTAGCTTGGTCGCGGTGCCAGAATTTCATGCTGAGCGCCAGAATATGACCTCATATACCCGCGATCAGCAGTGAAGTAGCGCGCACCGCAGCAGAGCAGGGAGACGGAGGCCTTGCGCTTCCACCGCAGGACTTCTGCAAGGTACAAATGGGGGGGGGTAGATAGTCAGAAGGGGGGGAGAGGGGGTAGATAGTGAGGAGGGGGTGGACTTGGTCTGAAGTGGTGATGAAAATATTTCCTCTAGAATGAAAAAAGTTAGCAAAAAAACAGCTATGACACCGAGCAGGGACAATACAGGGCAATCTATAAAGCTTCTCATTTGCGTCTCTTTGGAGACCCTGTGTCGCAGTAAAAGGGACTTTGCCCACTGTACCTAGAAAGATACCTAATTCTCCACGAAAAGGCATGATAGCAGAAACATACTGTATGTCTTGGCTGTTCGAGTTCATGCGCTTGGAAAATGTTGCTCTTGTTTTGTAAACGTGCTCCCCTTATGCAAATAATTTGCTCTGTACATAAATCATACCAGGAAGCTTGCCGTAATGATATTTGGCAACCCCACACATCATCATTATCATTTTAAGCAGCCTGGTTTATTAGCCCTATGGTAAGGGCTTGTGGTAGTGATATATAATCATATGCATAATTCAGACAGACCAATAGAAATATCTTTTAAAATACATTTCATAGGGAAACACAACTTTAACAGATACACGCACAACCTATATGACAAAGATACAATCTGAAATTACTTCATGTTACTAAAGATGGAGACATATTTTCTTTGTTCATGATTCTTCCGTACTGTTTTTTGAGGAGGGCAAATCAAGTCTCCTTCTTACAGTCTGATGAGAACAGTATTAAAACAAAGTATAGGATGTCCACGGCTATATTCAATAATTGTGATTTGTATGTATGTTACATATCATTCTCATAGTTTTTTGTCTGTGTAAACCCTCCAGAGGTTGACAGTAGCTGTCACAAACATCTGTGAATTCCATGAAGCGCAAGACGAGATGATAGTTCACAGGAAGTCTGCCTTCTGACCTGAACCCATTGCAAATTAATTCAGCATTTGTAGGTTTCAATACAGTATTCCACATGGGTTGTAGAGTAAATACACCTGACGTTCTGCAGACAATAGGACAGATGAGAAATCCTGTGTATTATAATGTGAAGCTAAACTCTCCTATACACGACCAAACATATGAAAAAACAAAAAAGAATACAGGAAAACAATCAACTTCTCCATAGGATGTGATCAAATAATCACAGTGAAGATGTTTAAGCAAGTATGGGATAGGCATGAGACCAAGCTCGAAATAACATAAGGCCAGATTGGACAGAGATTGACATCACTTTCTATTTTCCTATGAATATTGTAACAATGGACCTTAGTGAAACAAGTACCGTGCTTTTGCGTGACCCTGATGATCATTCTCAATCAGTATAACTTGCTACTACAATGGACAATGTAGGCATTTGCCCAACATACACCACCAAGAGACCCCAGCTGTCAGCCCAATTCTCATCTGTCCTAGTCTTTGCAAAATGGCCTAAGCAGCCATGTATGATAGTTGGTTATCTGTCTAGACCCTGTTTCCAAACCACATATCTCAAGCACGGTTGGCACTCTAAGAGTTCAAACTAGACATTACACAGCTACTGACAAAAGCAGATTGGAATGACAGGGTAGTGCCTGACATAACTGGAGACATCACATATGTAATATTAATTTTATTTTCAAAGCAATTAAAGATTCTAGAGTTTAGCACAAACATGAGATGGTAAGACTCATCTATACAGGCATAAAGAATACTTCTTCATATTTTTGCAAGGTCGATACATATTTAGGCTTTTTTCATTTTTTTTATTTATTTTTTATTTACCTTATGATGGAGTCAAGTTTATTTAGTCTATAGAATTGTAAAAAGATTTGGAAGAGGGACAGATCCACTCTAATTATGCACACCTCCAGTATCGACCCTCCATAATTATTGAAGTGAGATGAAACATTTCATCTTACCAAAAAATCAGGCTTATGCACAAACCCCACAAAGTTTAAACAAAGGTTATTAGTGCTTAATTATCAGAGATGCTCAGCTCAGTTTCTTCTTTCTCTGGACAGGGAGCTGTATTTGACCACACCCTCTCCCTATCCCCTTCCTTCCCAGTCCCCACCCATAACCAGCCCTGCCCCTTCATTAAGCCACTCCCCCAGAAGTAGATTACCCTGGAAAGTTCCATGGGAGGAAACTAACACTTTATATGGACTCTATAAAGTCATGATTTTGCCGACTTAACTTGAGAGTTTTATAAATTTGAATACGAACAAGTGGAACAATACGAGATTAGGGAATTCTTATGTGACTCATTTTACAATACTGTGGGATGCATACAAAGTGCTTCTTTATCAGTTTATGCTTTGGTGAATAGGTGAAAATGTTTATAGTGATAAACATTTATGCGACTCATCGTGTGTTGCCTGTGTCTGGAGCACTTTCAAGCGTTTTACATGATTTGTGTGATTACTCCAGGTTACAGTACAATGCTTTGTGAAATATCGTGCCCACAAAAAGCCTCCCGTCATAGACTGCAGCACAAGAAGAGCCTTGGATCCAAGAACCACTGTCAATGTAGACTTGAGTCACTACAGGATGGTCGGAATGTATGTTCTGCACACGGACAACCTAAAATAAAAAAATAAAACACTGTAAATATAAATTTTGCTGAGTGATAGTTCTTTAAAAGTTAAAAGTACCACTTGCTGTTAAAGAGTCAATAGTGTTCATAACAAAGCTACCATAACAGTCCCTCCCAGCATGTTCCCAGTGCATGCGCAGGTTCCAATCAGTGCTACATGACCGAAGACAGGAAGCAGTTACAGGAAAAGCATACAGAGAAGGATCAGTGAAGCAAACCTAGGTATACCCAATCTCCAAAGCATTACATTCTAATTACCACCCTAAAGTATACATTTTCCTATGGTCTGTTTCCACCAAAATAACCATGTGAGTTCCCCATCTAATTTCTATTAGTAGCATTTATCTCTTAAACCAGATTATCTAGGGTTAATCTTCATTGTCTATAAAACACCAGACTTCCTTTTTAACTGTTTGGTGTACATTTATTGAAGCCAACTTCTTACAAATTCTTGTGACCTTTCGTACACATTGCAAATTCAAGCTGACATTCAAGAACACTGACTTATTTAACTATGTATTATGTGAGGCCAAAGAAATCTCTTCCTGCAGTGAAAGCTTTGGGTTTGAAATGCCAACTCACTTGCAAACTCCTGCTTCAATGAGACACTCCTCAAACAACACCTTAAACAAAATGCTAAACTGAATACCTTCAGTGTGTGAATGTGAGAATGAGGTAGATCATTGATTCCATAGACCTATAAGATCCCAAAAGCTTATGGGATGTTTTGTATGTTGGCCCATTAAAGAATTTCACTTTGAATTTAATGCTACATCTTTTTGGACCAATGTAGCTAGGCCCAATTATTAATCTAGTATTAAAACAGTATGTGAATTTCAGACACCATTTTTTGGTGTATTGAAATATAGAAGCAGGCAACAGAAACTACAGAATCAACGAGATTGTGGCATACTATATATTTTGGTTTTTCTATAGAGGAAACGTAAACACTAACCTCTGATCCAGGGGGATCTTCAGAACTGTACAAGAATAGTTTCTTTCCATTTGGATGTGCTCCTGTCCAAATGTCTCCTGTGTTTGGGTCAAAAAACAGATTGTCCACAAGTGTATCTAACTGCAAAACCTAAAGTAAAAAAAGAGTGCGTGTTAAATAAAAAATCATCATCTCCTCTGAAACAAGTGATAGTTATTTAGTATTTATTTAAAGTTAATATTTTGTATATTGTTTAATAGGTCTCCTGATATCTAAGTAAACCATTTTGAGGCAACATTCAGTGCCTTTTCCTTTACCCCCCTGGCAACAACTCAAGACACCTGGATGATGGATGTTCATGTTTAGCTCTCTCTAATAAACTCATAATACCTCAATCATAATACCATCATAATTAACAATGGATTATCAAGAACAATTAAAATTCAGCAGTAATATAAGCTGCTCACCTTCACTGGGGAGAGCAACCAGTTTGTCTGTTTTTCAAAGACATTAATCGCATGACCAAGACAATCGGCTACGTAAATATACCTTTAGGAAAACATAAATGGCATAATCAGATGTCTAGCAACAAGGGATGATCTACACAGTGAGAATTCCCAGAGGAGTTAGAAGTAAAGTTAAAAACAAAAAATACGATGTCATATGCATCCCTGGGAACTCTCCGAGTTTGAACCAGAGATCTCCGGGTGAAGCACCGGTTTTCTGGTTCTCCGGGTCAACACCTGAATCCTCCAGGCTGCTGTAGCGGGTGTTTCCCACCCATTTCCCCTTTAAATGGGGGTGTTTCTCACGAGGTCAGTGGGAACACCCACTGACATCAGTAAGAACACCCACCAACATCATGGAGGCGGTCCTGGCTGCGTCCCACATGGGAAGCCGGAGCTCAGAAGTTCCCAGGTATGGTCATATGTCAGTGCTCCACATCACTTAGCTATGCAGAGTCCACAAGAGTGCAGGAGAAGCGCCTAAGCAGGTGCGTGAAGCCCAGGGCAGGTCCTACTTGCCCCTGCCTAAGGGTGGCCCTGAAGGTCCCCTCTATGTACTTTCTATGGGTACAAGAAAGTGCATCTGATCCTTGATTTATTAAATATTCCACATTGACTAATACCCCTCGGCATTTTAGATGCTCCCACTTACCCACTGTTTGTGACATTACCAGCATTTTCATCATATACTCATTTTGCCAATATCTTGTCAAAGGTTTCTGGCACCCAAGTGTTTAAAGGAATATACATTACTTGTTATCGGTTGACATGGTAATTCCATTTGCCATATACAATCCAGAAGCTACTTCTTTTACTTCACTCGGGCTGTAGTAAACCACATTTGACCAAGATAATCCCAGAAACCATTCCACTATTCTCATGGTGAAAGTGCTGAAGTATTGATCGTTGGTGGCATAAAAGTTTTCGGGTCCCACGGCTACAATGTCATTAACACTGCAAGGAAGAAAAGATGTAACAGGTTAAAGGTCAGGATTATGTGACTGCAATATTTCTTAAGGCAGATTGATTAACCACTGTATGTGGGTAGACATAGTGAGTTATCAGGGCAAGAAAACTTACAAACTACCCCCCATGTCTCAGCAGAAAGCATTTTGCTTCTTTTTAAATAAAGCAACTGGATTTTTCAGAACGGATTGAACAGGTAATGCGGTGCTATGAAAAAGTATTGCCCCTTCCTAATTTCTTCTGTCTTTGCATATTTGTCACACTTTTGTTTCAGATCATCAACTTAAGTTAATATTAAGGAAAAAAGCTGCCCAACCCTACCTGGCCCTATGTGAAAAAGTAATTGCCCTCTTAGTTACTAAAGCAATCATATAAACAAATTAGGATTCAATTTCACTAGACTCCCAGGCATGATTACTGCCAGCCCTGTTGAATCTTAACATCAATTAAATAGAACCTGTCTTGCAAAGTGAAGTAGACTAAAAGGTCTCAAAAAGCAGCACATGATTCCATGATCTAAAGAAATTCAAGAACAGATGAGAAGCAAAGTGATTGACATCAGTCTGGAAAGTGTTACAAGCTTCATCCAGGAGGTCACAAAAGAATCCAGACTAACGTGTAAAGAACTGCAGGCCTCACTTGCAAGGTGAACACCACTGCTGACCAAAAAGAACACAAAAGCTCATCTCACATCTGATATAAAGCTAACACTGTGGTAGTGTGATGTTCGAGGGCTGCTTTGCTGTTTCAGCTCTTAGGCGACTTGCCAAAATTGATGGAACCATGATGGGCCATCAGTATGTGACCCAAAGCTAAAGCACTGTTGGATTATGCAGAAGAACAATAATCGGAAGCACACACGCAAGTCCACATCTGAATGGCTCAAAAGAAACAACATTAAGGTTTTGGAGTGACCTAGATAATGTTCGGACTTGAATCCAATTGAGATGGTGTGGCCTGACCTTAGCCAGGCAGTTCATGCTTAAAAATCTTCAAGTGTGGCGGAATAAAGAACAGTGGCAAAAATTCCTCCACAGCGATATAAAAGACTTATTGCCAGTTATCACAAATGTTTGATTGCAGTAAAATGGCACCAAATGTTTCCACATGTAGGCTATCACTGCATATGATTGTTATTACCTTTGTAGCAGCTCATGTTTTATTGTTTTCAGGTGTATAAGAACATTTTCCTCCTCATCAAATTTAAAAATCTCAACGGTAGATTTAGAATTTGGGTGATTGACCACGAAGAGGTAGACTGTGTCATCTAATGAGACATAACACAGAACAAAATCACAACATAGAAAATTCAACGGTTTCACAATGACACATACAATTAGAAAGCTGTATGCTTTGTGCCGCTGTATCACACAAAAGTTTCATGAATCGACAAAATGTCCATTTGCAGGTACTCTATGTTAGCCTTAGAGTTTTTTTTCAGTCTACTTACATTCTGACATTTAAAAGGACTGAAGTCCTTCCCACTAAAACTGGGAATTTGTAGGAAAGCTTTGAATTTGGCTTCCCTGTTATCACTAGACATTATGGAAGGGAAAACGCCTGTGAGCTTCTGAGCTGGCTCTGTTTTAGACCTATGCACATGGACCAAAATTATTTGGACAAATGTTTTGTTTCATTTTTTGGTGCATTCATTTTCAGATGATATAAACACAATATAAACGGTTGTCTAAAGTGCTCTTTAGGCATAACAGTCTCAACAAGGGAACCGTGTCAATGCGGCCAGATGTCCTGGTCAGTATTGATACTTTTAGGACATCTGGCAAATGCTAACAGTTCTGAGAACATTAAAAAGACAATACAAGGATCAGCTTCTATGTAGCCATTAACACTATCAAGTGTCTTGTATAAACAAAAATGTCTCCATTGTTAATCTATATTCCTAGTAAAGGAGTACTTCAACCATATTTTCATGTTAGATGCATTTTGCAGGCAACTTCTCATTGAGTGCATCTTTACTGCATGCAAATCAGTGCAGGCATTCTTTAGTTACAAGAGTTGGAAAATGTGGATCATTTAACTCCTCCCCAACTGCCTCTATTGAAAGCAGGGAGCATTCTTTAGTACAGTTCTTGCACATGCTCAGTTGTGCTGACATTATGGTCAATGGAAACTAAGCACCCATTGAAATCAATGGAAGTAGCAGTGGCATCTGGTAAACCATTTCCTTCTTTTCGTTGAAGTACAGGCGCAGAACTTCTTTTCAGGATTAGGTTACTATTGCAAGTACAACACATGAAAGATACCCAGTGACCTTCTCTTCAAGAAGAGCTTAGCTTGTACTGCATAACGTACAGGTAATGTGAGATGATTTTCTTGGAAAATGCAAAAAACTGAACACAGTCACTTCAATGGTTAATATTATAGTCCTGCAACCTCCTTTGAATCCCTCTCAAGTGCTCTCAATGTTTAATTCTACTGAATAATAGGAGTGTTTTGTTGTTTAATTAATATAACACACCCTTGTGTAGTAATATCAATTTGACGAAATACTTAATGCTGTAAGTAATCAAACTCCCTTGCGACTTCCACCCAGTATAAAACAGGATATCATAGTATAACACGGTTTAAAAATTTAAGTATTTCTTTAAATTGATATTAATACACAAGCATGTTTAATTCAACAGTGCAACCCTCCTATTATTCATGGTTGTTTTGAATTACAGCTGTGTTGATTTGTAAAACATAAGAAAACCAATGTTTTGTATGTTAGACTTAAATTATCCAAACGCAATGCATTCTGTGAAAAAATTAGGTTAATGTTTTCCAATCCAAAGTCTGCAAATGTCTGCAGACCCAATGTGGTCTAGAGATCTACCAGTTGTGTCGTCTAAATTCATGGCTCCCAAGTAATATTCCGTGTACTTTCACATAAGGTTGCATGAGTATGCATAGTATTCTTTTTCTGCTAAGAGGTTATGGATACATACAGCCCACACAGCAACCATTTGTGTAGCAACACTTACAACATTAGATCTAACATTCATGTCAGTGGTTATGATATCAAGACTAATCTCCCTGGTCTGTCCAAACTCAAATACTGATTAGAAAAAAAGAGTGACCTACCTTTCTTGTCGATATAAGTGCTGATACCATGAGGATTAAATGAGGAAATATCAAACCCTGTACTGAATCGCAATGAACTTGGTTGTACATTTTCTTCATTCAGGTCCAACAGAAATATTTCTCCAGGTTTTTCAGGAGCAAAGCTCATCAAACTAAGAAATTTCAGACCCTATTAAAAACAAAATTAGCTTAAAAAATATGGATGTAACTTTGTTATATACATAGGGTGGAGACAGTATAAATAATAATGCAAATCTTGATAGCATTTTCTTGCAAAATATGTTCAGGGCTTGTCTAACCGGTTGAGATAAATCAGCCAGCCATTCAACCATGCAAACTGACTTACCATATTAATTTCCCAAAACCTACCAAGTAGCATTTTAGGCTTCAAGGTGAATCCATTTATGTTTCAAATTCTGTTGATCTCTGTTTATCTAGATTAAATAAACTCTAACAAATTACAGAACTTTAAATTTACAGTCTGGAGGAATAGTGAACAAGTTCAATGGATGAGTTACGTTTGTGTCAGTTTACTTAAAACAGATTTGTAATTGTAATTTGTCATTTTATGTACTAAAACGTATCACCAGTCAAAAGTGAATTTATTTTTTAAAGATGACAAAATCGAAACAACCCAATCTTCGCGCTTACATTCAGTATGTTTTTTTTTTTTGGTGGTTCTTTTTGGCACTTTACGTATGGAACATATTTGATGTGGATATTGCTAACTGCTAAAACACTAACGCTAACTTCATTGGAAATGTTAGAAACTGAATTCTGGTCTGGTCTGCTCTCTAAATAGTGTATGTGTGAGCTTGAAAGTTTGCAACCAAAACTTGCACAAGTTGAATTAACGTCCCACTCACATATTTACTAATGCCAGTTTGCGTGTGCACGCCTATTGGGAACACTGTTATGTCTGGGACAACAGAAAAGAGGGACTTGGGAGTAATTATTTTTGATGACCTAAAAATAGAAAGGCAATGTAATAAAGCATTAGAAAAAGCAAGCAGGGTTCTGGGTTGTATAGCTGGAGGCATTAATAGCAGGAAGATGAAGGTGATGAAGTTAAATAAATCCCATTTCCACAAGGGTATTGACATATTGGAGAGAGTTCAGAGGCAGGCTACTAAAATGTTGAATGATTTGCAGGGTAAAAATATCAGACAAGAAAAGGGGATGTCAATATGTACAGCATGGAGGAAAGGAGAGACACTTAACTTAACAGGAGGGAAGTTTCTTCAGAGGAGAATTTTTTTAGGACAAAAGGCCATAGTCTAAAACAGGAGTGTCAGATGCTTAGAGGTGTAAGGAGGTTTTACTTTACCAAGTGGGATAGTCTCCTGTCAGAGGTAGAGGCTAATTCAGGGCACTGGATAAGCAATAGGACAGACTAAATGGGCCAAACGGGTCTTATCTAATGCCAAATTCTATATTTCTTAACGCAAACAACTCGCAAATGTATTAGCCTATAAGTTAGTGAAGAGGTGAGATTTGTAGGTAAATAAAGGTAGACACAGAGCTCACGACAGTATGATGGGTCTTTAAAAGTAACCAAAAGCCCCTTAGGTATAAAGATGCCATCTCTTCCTTACTCTTATTCCCCAACAGCTACCCAGTGGCATGGGGTAAAGAAGGCGTGGACAGACATGGGCCCCTGTTTTACATTTGGTAATTAACTTATTTAGTTCTTTTGAAAATAATGTTAAAGTTTTTGTGTTAGCATCCAAGGGGATGTGTCTGTTATGATGAACCCTTACCTCAACTGACTGCTGAACTTGGTAAACACCCTCACGGGGATTTGGGGGGGCACAGTTTTTTGTTTTTGCAGATGTATCTATTTATTATTTATTAGGCATTTTAATTGAGAACATAATACTTACAGAGCTAATAAATGCAACTCCGTTGGGGAGAACGTCAATGTCTTCTGATCCGGCCTCTGTAAAGAGTTTTCATATAACTTTAAAAGAACCAACATTATAAAACAGATAAAGCCTCGGCAAAGAACTTTAAAAGGGCATAGAATTTCTGCACCTTAGTTTCTCATTAAATCTGGTTGAATTATTCTGGCCTCTCTGAGTAGTTTTGTAACAGGGCGGAGCCACAGGGACATCCTCTCTCACATTTCCCTATTAGGGGAGAGGGTGTGCCCAGAGTCTCCGCTTTTTTGCAGAAGTGCTCCGGGAGATCAGGTTCACAAAGAAGCAGACGAAGAAAAATTACACAAGTGGACAAAGAAAAGGGAAAAAAGAACAAAACGAGGCAAGAAAAGAAGCGGAGCTGCTGCAACATAGGACATAGGGACGCAGAAGCGGTTGGAGGAGAAAGTAGGAAGACATTGTGAGACAGTGTGAATCAGAGCATGAGAGAATGTGAGAGAGCATGATAGAAGAGTATGAGTGACAAGCACCTAGGCTTAGTTGGCTGTGCGGCAGTGCCACAGATCTGAGGTCTGAAAATAAAACGACCTTGATTAAAAGACAAACGTTTTAAATATGGTAATTGCATGAAGGGTCCTGGATAGCACTGGGTGCTCTTACCAAAAATTTTAACATGTATTGTGCATTCCCACAAAAACACATTCAATGTCGAGCATCCAGGCAGACTTAACCAGGGATAAGTTATTATTATTTTATAATTGCAATAAACTTTCAGGCACATACCAATTCCTTTCAACAGCTTGCAATTGGGAAGGTCTTTGGGTAACACCTCTCGAGTAAGGTTCAGTCGATGGCTGTCAATACAAATAAAAATATTTTAACTGATATTTCTAATTATATACATATTGTTCAAAGTGTAAGAAGTAAGCATACAAACTATCCTCATTTGCTGAATAACTTAAATAGAAATAATTAAAAAATATTAGAATCTTTAAATTATTGGTTGTATGTTTAAAACAAAACAGACTTCATTCAGTGTTTATTCCTTTCTGTATAGTTCATGTCCAAGGATGACCTAAAATTAGATGGATTCAAAACTCTCTGCACTACAAAGTAAACAAAAAAATGGGTTTATTCACTAAAGCATGAAAACACAGAGCCCGGTGAGCTTTCCCTGCCCTTTGTATATCACCGTTAAATCAGTGGTATTTCTTGAAAAACATGTCAATGACCGAATTATGCAAGGACTACTCTGGTTTCATTTTAGGAATCCCCTACTCTCTCGTCTATCGTCCACCCGCAAAACTCATCTCTTGCAAGGTTTCTCTAGCAAGTCCATATCCCTTTTCTTCCATATAAATAAACATCTATGTATCTTAAAGAATTAACTCTCTTACACCTATTGTATTTCATTAACCAATTAATTTTATAACCGCAGCATGCCACCAGACCCACACATCAAAAGTGATAAGTCTGACTAATCTTAGATCATACATTGACCATGTCTTCACATGCAATGTACATAGTATTACACTACATGTTACAGAACCCTCTCCTCCCTGATCAGGAGCAATAAATGTGCAGGGTAGATAAAAGCACCATCACAGAAGAACATTGTTGTATATAAACACTAGTAGAGTCTAAAAAGTATTTAAAGTGTCACACAATAATCAGGCTTTGCATTTAAAGAGTCACTTACCCCAGATTCACTATCCTTTCTGCTACAAAGGCTAAAATAATCCCAACTAGGGTAATTTTGAGCAGTGTTCCCATGTTTGTAGTGTAAGGATGCTTTCCTGGCTGCTCCAGTCTTTGCTGCAAAGTCAGCGGTGACAATTTATGGGGAACTGGTTACTCTGCGCAGAACTAGATAAAGCCTTTATCTTGCCCTTTGTACACAGTATACAATTTGTAGCCATTGAACGAGAATGACTTGGGGATAAATGTAGATAATAAACAGTGTTAAACATCAGATAGGAGCAGCAAGGGCCAATAAGACATTGTCATTTATGAAAAGGGAGCTACTAAGTTAATAAAAGGAATGGAACTCCTTTGTTAATAATATGTTGAAATTGTTTACTTAGCAAAAAAAAAGGCGTCTTAGAGGGATATGATTTCATTATACAAATACATACAGGGTTAATAACAGCTGACCTCTAATGATCTATTGATTAATATGACTGTACAAAAAACACGACATTCATTCATGAGAAATTTTCACTTAAAGCAGTCAATCTTTACAATAAAGATGTGGAATTCACTAGCCACAGACATTGTGCTATTCGATAGATGCTTTTTAATATGGGCTCAAATTTTTTTTATAGAAATATCATTGGCTATAAGGACTGGATAAGTTATAGCTTATTGATTCCGTGAAACATTAGATTGCCCTTTGGCGTCTAGAAGGATTTATTACCCTTTTTTGAAGGACAATTGGAAATTGTTTGTTTGGTTTTTTTTTCCTTCTTCTGGATTAATAGCGATGTTGAATTTAATAGGCTGGTGTCTTTTTTTGCACGTACTTTATTTTGTAGTTTCCATGTAAACAAAATAAGATAAAAAGGTTTTGAGGATTGTAGTTGTTTTTTTACTCATCAAGTGCTCTGAAACAAGCTGTTTACTAGTATTTGGTACTAATAGTGCTTAACATTGTTTGTACTAGTTTTTTAACCCCTTCAGGTCCGGGACGTACGTGGTACGTCATCCCCAAAAACCGCCCCCACATCGCCACAATCGTGGTGATCGTGGGGCGCTGCTGCTGCTGTCTGCCCAGGAGTCTGGGCAGACCAGCACAGCCTTTCTAAGCCCGCCCCCAAGCCTACGATCACTCCCACGGAGTGATTCTGTAGGCTGAAACCGCGATTGCAGAAAAGATTGCAGGCAGCTTCAGGGAAGGGGGTGGTGTGTTGATTGGGTCCCTACACAAGTGTGGGGACCTGACACAATACCCCCCTGCTGCCTGATCGCTCCATGAGAGCGTCAGTGCAGCGTTAACCCCTTCAATGCCGCGATCGCGGCATTGAAGGGCTTAATTCCCGTTAGGACTGATCAAAGAGACTCCTCTCCTGCAATCTCCAGTCTATGGGAGATTGTGTCCCAGAGGCCAGAGGCAGCTTCAGGGACAGGGAGACTGGGTTCTTTGGTCTCCACATGAGTGTGGAGACCAGCCCCCACCCCCTCCCTTGCTTAATTAACCCCTACCCCCCTCTTGCTCAATTAACCCCTTCAATGCTGCGATTGTGTATTACCCCATCGCAGCATTGCAGGGGTTAATATTAGTCCCCACAAGCTTGTGGGCCACCAGAAAGACTGGTTGGACCTGTTACTGTGTGCACAGTAATACCATCAACGGCTCCTCCCAGTTTCCCCCTTTCCTAGCGAACTATGGGTTTCAACCCTCCATGTTGCCCGTATTGGCACAAGGGATTCTGGCATTGGAGGAACATCTCCACATGGGTACAGGTCTAGAATGTCCTGCAATACTCAGGGCAGATACAAGCTCCTGGCCGATGGCAGAGGCCTGCCCGCACCCTCCTACCAGGTCGGGGAGAGGGTTTGGTTGTCTTCTCATAACCTTTGGCTGCAAGGACCATCACAAAAGCTAGCCCCCCTAATACATCTGTCTGTTCCGTATCATCCGCAGGGTCAACCTGGTCACATATGTGTTAGATCTTCCTTCCAGCATGCAGATACATAATGTGTTCCACATGTCCCTTCTCAAGCCATTGACATGCAACCGTTTTACCACCTCTGTCCCACGCCCTTGGCCGGTTCTGGTTGACAACCATGAAGTTCGCTCCATCGGTGACTCTCGTAAAGTCAGAGGGCACAATATCTGGTCCACTGGAAGGGTTACGGTCCAGAGGAATGCTCCTGGTACCAGCTTCCGGTATCCATGCCCCCTGCCTCCTTTGTTAATTCCATGCCTGCTTTCCCCTGAAGCCTGGACCCCCCGCGGGGAGGGGGAGCCGTTGAGAGGGGGGTACTGTCACAGTTCTCTCCTGATTTCAAATGAGAAGCCTTTCCTCCCTGTGTCAGGCTGACTCAGCTGATTGCTAATGGTCAGTCTTGCATTCCCTGTGTCAGACTGACTCAGCTGTCTAAAGAACTGCCTTACAGTTACCATAGTTACCCACCTGGCTGCTATCAGGCAATTCCTTTCTGGCTACTTAAGCAGCCAGTCCCATTTTCTCTTTGCCATTGTGTCTGTTCCAGCTTCCAAGTGCATTATTTTGTATCCTGTGTTCCTGTGTATGACCTGGCTTCATCTGACTTCTCTCCTGGCTCCCGATCCATGGCTATTGCATACTGACTTCGCTGATCTTCGTATCCCTGAACCCGGCTCGTCTAACTACCCGTCCTGGCTACCAAACCTGGCTTGTCTTTTGATTACATTTTGGACTATGATTCTGTACTTTGCATTTGTCTTATTAAAGGTGTTATTATATTCTACCTTTTGTTTCTGTCTGGTTCCTGGTTCCATACAGTGTGTTAGCATGAGTGTATGTGTGTAACTGTGTGTGTGTGTTAACATGTGTGTATGTTAGTGTATGCATGTTTGTAGCATGAGTGTGTATGTATGTGCAGGGGCGTAACTAGAAACCACAGGGCCCTGGTGCGAAAATTGTCCCAGGCTACCCCCAAAAGCTGGTATGTGCCAACATTGCCCCAAACAACTTGTTTGTGCCTTCTTTGCCCCTTGCCCCCCTTCCAACATACACAACATACTTACTAACATATACATTCATACACAAATTACACATGCATGCTAACACACAATTAGACATCTGTGCTCACACACACAATTAGACATCCATGCTAACAATCATACATACATACATACAAACAAATATTCCCGCCCCCGCTTACCTCTCATCGCACCTGCAGCTTTCCCTCTGGCTGCTCATGTGACCTCAATACGCTTCATTTTCACTGTGTGGTTTCAAAATAGTTTAGAAAGGGCCCTTCTGACCTGGAACCATGCGGTCCAGATAGGAAGGGCCGTTTCGAAACTATCTTAAATCCATACGAGGAGAGACGAACAAAGGGTCACACCGGGCCCCCTAGAGGCACGGGCCCCATCGCAGCTGCGACTGCTCTAGTTACGCCAGTGTGCATTTTTTTTAGTTTGAGAGTGTTTAAAATGTGTGCCAGTGTGTATGTTACCGGGTGTTGGGTATTTTTTTTTCTTCAAATTAACCCTTCCTCCTTTATCTGCCCAGGACTTCTATCTCTCCACGCTCCCCCCCACTGGCCTCCACTACAGATATCCAGAGTGCTGAATAATCAAGTAAACAAAATAAATAGAAGGATAAAAGTAGTACTCGTGGGGCCGTCTGGCTTTGGTTGAGCAGGAACGCGAGTAGCCTACACAGAGCCCTGACCTTAACCCCTTTAAACGCTTTTGGGATTAATTGAATCGTCGATTGTGAGACAGGCCTTCTCATCCGACATCAGTGCCTGACCTCACAAATTCTCTTTTGGCTGAATAACCACGAATTCCTAAATATACACTCCAAAATCGTGTGGGACAGTGGAGGATGTTACTGCCGCAATAAGGTTGGGGGGCAACTTCATATTAATTCCCATGGTCTTGAAATTGGATGTCCAACAAGTTTATATAGATGTGAGAGGTAATGTGTTGTATGATGTGTTTAAGAAATGTTTCTTTTTAGTGACTTTGGTTCTTTAGTTAATTTCCTGTACACTAAGCAGGTTGCTCAGAGTGCATCAGATTGCACTGTGATCAAGCTGAATGGCAGCCAAAATCTGGTGACCTATTATAAAACAGCCCTGGTTATAATTCGACTTGTGCATTCGTCTTCGGGTGAACATGAAAACGAACACGAAGAGTGCGTTTTCGTGTTCGTTCCGAAGACACGCCGAAGAGAAGACAGCGGCGGTAAAACGTAGGCGAAGACGAAGACACACACCACAAAGATCTTCGTGATCGTCTTCGTCTACCATTCTCCCCCCCCCCTTCTAACTTACCTTGTCTTTGCGGCATCGCGGCAGTTCCCGGAAGTGGAAATCCGCAGGTTCGCCGTCACGGGTTATAGGGCAGTGCGAATGAGCCTATTGATCGCCTACAGGGACCTCCTCTGGCATCAACCAATTGGTTGATGCCAGAGGAAGACCCTGCAGGTGACCAATAGGCTCATCCCACTGGTCTGCCTCCCTGTTCAATTAGTTAAATGTCCGTACGAGCGACTTTATTGGTTGCTCGTATGGACATTTAACTAATTGAACAGGGAGGGAGACCAGTGGGATGTGCCGGGTAAGTTGCAGCATTGGGGTTTTAAAACCTCAATGCTGCAACTTACCCTGCAGATGCCACTGGTCTTTAACTAATTGAACAGGGAGGGAGACCAGTGGCATCAGCAGGGTAAGTTGAAGCATTGGGGTTTTAAAACCTCAATGCTGCAACTTACCCTGCAGATGCCACTGGTCTTTAACTAATTGAACAGGGAGGAAGACCAGTGGCATCAGCAGGGTAAGTTGCAGCATTGGGGTTTTAAAACCTCAATGCTGCAACTTACCTGGCACATCCCACTGGTCTCTCTCCCTGTTCAATTAGTTAGTCTGTGCTGGGTTAAATGTCCGTACGAGCGACCAATAAAGTCGCTCGTATGGACATTTAACTAATTGAACAGGGAGGGAGACCAGTGGGATGTGCCGGGTAAGTTGCAGCATTGGGGTTTTAAAAGTCTGTACGAGCCGGGTAAGTTACGGCACCAGGATTTAACAGTCTGTACGAGCGACCCTATTGGTTGCCAGCAGGGGGCTCGTCTGCTATCAACCAATGGCAGACAAGCCCCCTGCTGACGACCAATAGAGTTGCTCATACGTACATTTAAACTTAACCGGGGAAACGAAGAAAAACCGAACACGAAGAATGTCCACGAATATTCGCCCGAAGAGAAGACGGGAATGGGCGAATATTCGCGGAATACGAAGATTTTTTCCCCCCCGAAGACGAGCACGAAGACGAACACGAAGAGCCCCCTGGTGCCCAAGTCTAGTTATAATTATATATTATGTGTTCATTTTCTAACACTTATTAGTAACAACTAAATTCCTGCTAACACCTGGGTAGTTATCACCCCAATTCTATTTCAAGGACAGCTGGATTGTTATGTGGAGGCTGGCCCAGTCTAGAACAAGATAAGCCAGTTTTGTTGCTCCTGTAGGAACAATCAGATGTTCCCATCATTCTTTTGCTGTGTGTAAAGTAGGGTCTCCTCAACAGCACTGCTCCTTTCACTTTGCAGGGAGAGGGAGGTCTTTTAATACATAATAACATAACAAACAGACAAAAAAGGAGAAGAGGGCTCTGCTCTTGCAAGCTTGCAATCTAATTATTGGTGGTACAGCATAACTCTTATAACTATATACTGAGCCAGACACTGATGGTGGTACAGCATTACGCCTATAACTATATACTGAGGGAGACATTAACAGTCCTACTATTATATTGTGGTCCATACCTTTATTCCCATTTTCAACGTCTTATTTCTCAGGATTTAGCAAATTTTACCACGAAACCCACCTATAAGATCATGACACATAATATGTAAGTTTTACAAAAACAAAGCACAAAGCTGAAACGGAGACAGTTGACCATCGTACGTTATGACTGCCTGATATCTACTAGTATACTTACAATATTATAAATGAAAGTGTGAGTACACTAAATCTTAATAGATAATTATATATTGCATTAATCTTATCATAAGCCCTTACATTAATCATGAAGAAATTAAAAAGCAAATATTTTATCATAAGCCTATAACAACCACATCAGCCTTTTTTTTCCAGGACAGATATAACTTTTACATATTGCTGACCAGCCCAGATAACGTGCTGTCCTGCAGTATGGAGAAGGAAGGAACCAACTAGTCAGATATGCATATCCCATACTGCATGGCAGCATCTTATCTGTGCTGGCGGCATCAATACATGGGGGGGGGGCAGCTGAGGCCATTACATAAATCAATACTAAAGGAAGGGGTAGGCTGGGGGTGATACACAAGGGGGCATCTACTAGTTCCATAATCAAATAAACAACCAGGACTTCCGTTTAACTCAGCACTCTTCTTTTCAGTAGAAAGGATCAAAGTCGCTACACCACTTAATCTGCAGCGAGTGGTACCTCGTCTACGGGTACATTCGGATCCCTCAAAAATCTTATTCCATACAGCTCACCTTCTTCAGTTCAGAGAGAAGCAAGGCCTCTGCGTCATCCAGTGGCAAGCCTGGGGGCAGATGTGCATAACGGGGGGAAGGTTGGAAAATAAAAGGAAATAAAAACAAAATATTTTTCTCAATCATAGCTTTTATTGAAAAAAAAATAGTTTACATGAATTAACATTTACTGGTAAAACTTTTTTCCTATAGGGCCATCTTATATTCAGGCCTTTTCTTTTTTTCCTAAATTAATAATCAGATTCGGGGGGGGTCGTCTTATAATCAGGCAAATACGGCAATTTTAGGCTCTTCTTTACCAGTAAATCCACAAAGTATATATATAAAAAAAACAACACATTGAAACATAATTTTTCACTTAGTGTACTCCCAGAAATAAAAAATCGGTTGGGGCTAATTCCCTCCTTAGCAAAAAACCAAAAGATTTTCACACATGTGGACCGTGTAAGTTGTGTGTCAACTTACCAAAAAAAAACCACTAGTTTCACTTGCACACAAACAGGAACAACATATGAAATAAAAAAGTATTAACTGCAATACCTGGGAACACTTAGGAAATATTAGAAATAAAAATGTGAAGCACGGTGTACCAAGACACTGCAATTCATGTACAAAATTCTCCATGGAAACCTTTAATATTGTAGGGATAGATGTAGTGCCACCAAATTGGAGGGGGGCAATTATGTAGAGAATATCTCCAAAAAAGAAACTGAATGGATTTTTAAACTTAGGACCTAACAAAAAGGAGGGCTCAACACCGATTTAAATATAATATCCTTTATTTAGACTATTACAGCATTTAATTTTAACTGTAACATTTAAATCGCAACATTATTTTTGGTGATTCAGTTCTAATATATGCCAATATATATCCATATGTGAGACACTATAAATACATTTATTATTACACATAATACTTTCTCTGGGCCTATGTTTCAATGTGAAGTAGGCATTGTCACATTTACCTTCATTGCACTATATCTCTCTTTCTCCCTAAGATATTTTAGATATTTCTTTTCCATTATATTCATTTCATTGATTTTCCATATAAACACACATAAAAAATGTAAATATACATACATTAGCCATATTCATTCTATTTATGTTTTTCTATATATTTAGATTTTCCCTATACGTATATAAAAATTGATATATATATATATATATATATATACGTAAATATCATTATAAAATTCATAAATAATACATAATGTCTACGGACACTCTTTGTATGAAAGCATTTCGGATATTTTATTGTACATTCGTTTTCTATTCTAAATTAACATATAAATTATCATTATACAATACATTAATTGATTAGGTATTCTTTACTATAATGTAGATACATAAATATGCATTTGTATTTTTTTGGAAACACTCCTTTGAATTGTCGGGTTTCCTAAAGAAGTTCTGTGTCTTCTTCCCCTTGATCTATAACGCTTGGTAACATGGAAAGATAGATTGGATGACCTACCGTATTTGCTCGATTATAAGCAAACGCTCTGAAAAATACCCCTCGTATTATAATCGGGGCCATCTTATAATCAGACCTCAAATAGGTCCGACTGTGAGACTAAGATCCAGATCCCACCGGTGCTTCTGACTTCCAGGTGCGGGGAATTCTCTCTGACAGTCGGGGAAGGTCTGCACGATGGACGCAGACAACCCCCGCTGCTAACTGCACCGGCTGCAGCGGAAGTTGCCTCAGAAGCACCGCCATGCCATAAATCAGTGGTGTACTTTTTTTACAGCATGTACTTTAAAGAAAATATATTTTTTAGCAAAAAACCACAATGTCCAAAAATAAAAAAAGAAATATTTCGATGCCATTTCATCTGTAGAAATGCCTTATACCCCCTATATGCCACTCTGCCCCACAGATATGCCTTACACCCCCTATATGCCACTCCGCCCCTGGATATGCTTATACCCTATATTTGCCACTCTGCCCACCAGATTTGCATTTTACCCCTATATACCACTCTGCCTCCCTGGTATGCCTTATACCCCCTATATATGCCGTGTCAATGTTTAATGCTATATCCATGTATCATGCTATGTCCATGTTCAATGCTATGTCCAAGTGTAATGCTATCTCTGTGCAGGGCCGGCCTTAGGGGTATGCGACCTTTGCAGCGCACAGGGCACCATGGCAACAGGGGTGCCTGCCCGGGACATAAATTAAAACATTGGGGGGGTTGTTTTTTTTTTACTTTATTTAACATCCTTCATGTTAAATAAAGTGGGTTTTTTTAAAAGTATATTGTAAAAGATTCTAACACATTTAACATCTCTTTTAACCCTAGTAATATGAAATGGACCATATATAATTATTGGTATAGGCAATAGTCAAAGATATGTAATCATTGTTCATAAATAAATGATCATTAAGATATATTAATATGTTTCAATGATAGGTTTTAAGGTTTCCTTGACCTTAAAATATGGAATGAAGGATTTGCTGAACAGGCATTCTATAGATAGGATAGAAGCTTGCTAATGCATGGTATAGTTGTAACTCTAAAAGGGCATTACAGTATGAGTACAGCCACCACCTAAAATAGGGTTTCGACGTGTAAAGATCTTAGTGAGCATGTTTACCCAATTAGGTGAAGACCAATAGACTGACAAGACTGACATCATTATTCAAACCGTGTATATAAGTTAAGGCCTTGGAGAAGCATAGGAGGAGAGGTAGAGGGGAGATGTACTTGCCATCCAAGGACTCTTCTCCTCCCAACACTCCCTCCCTCCATCCTCAGGAATGCATAGGACAGATGTCATGAACTAAATTCCTCTCCAAGGTTTTGTAAGACTTGTTTCGTATTTTTGTTATCTACTTTTTATATTCTTCCTCTATTTTTGTTCGTATTAGATGTTTAACCTTTGTTTGCATCTAAGTGACTCTGCCTATTTTTGACGCACATACATTTATATGTGATCCAATTATTTGAAGTTTGTATTGGCCCGTATTCATTTTATTACATATGTTAACTAAAGTTAAAACAAAACAAAACTGGTGTTTTAATTTAAGACCTGGGCAGGGGCGCCTAGCGGTCGCTCGTGAAGTTTTCAGCAACCGCTTGGCGCCCCTCACTCTCCGAGACTCCGTTGCGGTGCTGGCGTTTCATGCTGAGCGCTAGAATTATGCTGCACCGCGGCAACAAGGTAAGTAAGGATAGGGAGAGGGGGGTAGATAGTGAAAAGGGGCAGAGAGGGAAGGCAGTGAGAAGGGGCAGAGGTGGTAGATAGTGAGAAGGGGCAGAGGGGGAGGTTTTTTTCCTTTCTTTTTTTGGGGGATGGGGGCGCCAGAGGAGTAGTCCGCACAGGGCGCCAGAACACTTAAGGCCAGCTCTGGATGTGATGGTCAGATGTTGATGTTGTACTTTTGGTCATATAACTGGTATCTTAAACCTTAGTAGTTCAAGTGTTAGTAGCCAGCCCCTAGGGTTCCATACTCCTTCTTGTATGCAAGAAAGACAGCCTGATGGTGATATGAAAGGACCTGAGCTGTTTTGCAAGAAAAACTATTTTATGGCAGTTAATACTACATTTACTTGTAGCCACTGACAGGGAGCGCCTCAGTTTTTACGGGAAGGGTAACAATGTGGAAGAGATTCCCTAAATACATTCATTAACTTGCCCTGATCTGGAAACTACCCTATATCCTATATAGATTTTCATCTATTTTGGCCATTATAGAGCAAATATTACAAGGAATAAGGTATATATTACAAGTGCATAACTTTTTTTCAAACTCCAGTTTTATTTCCCTAGAAGGCCATATAATCACATAATGAACGACAATCTCCGTACATTTTTTTTAACTACACTAAAAAGGGGAGAATCTCACCATTTTTAAAGAACTGTAATGGGGGGTTATAAAACTCATCTGTAAAACTCATCTGCTCAACTATTCACATGTAACAAATTAGCATAAAGCATCATCAGCCGGGGAATATCTCTTTGCACCGACAGAATCTTCTATTGCACCCATATTGCAAAATGATGGACTTAAATTGCACCTGCACCCGTGTTGCACCTAAAGGACTTGTTTTATTTATTTAGTATTATAAATATGTGCGAGAATATTTTCTCTGTTAGACACGTTATGCAAACAGAAATATTCCCCGGCTGTCGCTTTATGCTAATTTTCTCAAAGTTACTTTGTTACTTGTGAATAACTGAACAGCTCGGATGTTATTCGAGTTTAAAGGATTTTCAAGAAAAAAAAATTTTCCTCACTCCAGTTGTCCTTTAATTCAACTTCCTCTACGTGTTTATTTCTTGTTTCCATGGCAACTGGACGGGTGACTGGGATTCTGAAAACAAACATTTTGGACGGATTTCGTCCAAACTTAAAACACAGACGGACAAATTTCGTCGACTATGAAGAAATGTTTCCCCCGAAAACAAACACGGAAACAAACCTTCTTTTGCCAGCGCCCAAGTCTAATATATATATAATAATTATTATTAATTGTTTTATATAGCACCATCAAATTCCGTAGCGCTGTACAATGGGTAGACAGGATATAACAAGCATGCACATCTTAAAGAAGAGGAAGAGCAAGATAAACCAAAGCTATATACAAGTAAAACCAATTTGAAACGAGAAAAGTATAAACTTAACTTTTATGGACTTGTCTAAAATAGACAATAGACAAATATACATGCATTCGGATTCGTAAGAAATTGTATTTTAATAAAATTTGTGAATTTTGTTAATTCGTACCAATGTCTGAAAATGAGCTGTCAATAGCCTTCTCCCTCCTGAGCCAACAAAGTTAGTTCTTGTTTATGTAAATAAATTAATATGCGTGTAAGCATACTACTATATGTGTGTTAGTATGCTATTGTGTGTAAGTATTTTAGTGTGTGTAAGTGTGTGTGCGTGTAAGTAAATGTTATGTGTGAGATGTGATATGGATAGGTGTAACAGAGTTATGTATGATATGTGATAGTTATGAGGGAGTCATGTATGACTTGTGATGACTGCGAGGTGTTATATGTGATGGGTTTTCTATGTAGTAGTTGTGAGTGAATGAGGTGTTATGAGTGAGGTAGCGACGTGTGAGGTTTGATAGGTGCGAGGGATTAAGTTGTTATATGTGATAGGTGTGGCAGAGTATGGTGTTATGTGTGATCATTGTGAATTGTTATATGTAATAGGCATGAGGGGGGTGAGGTTTGATATGTGATAGGTTTGATGAGAGTGAGGCATGTTGATAGAGTAGAGGATGTTTTAGTGTGTTCTAGTGCATATATTAGTTATTGGGGGGTTAAGGGTCTGAAAGGCCTCATGGCTTTTCCTGCCCATGGGCCAGTAGGTGCCAGCACTCTCCTGGTTAGTGTATTAGTATGTTAGTGTATGTATGTTGTTAGTGTGTGTGTAAGTATGTTAGAGTGTGTATAGGTATATAACTGCATATATGTGTAGGAGGATCTTGGGGGCCCAAACCATAGGTCTCACAGAGGGCTTCAGCATTTTTTGTTAGGGCACTAGAAACAGGGTCGGCCTTAGGGGTGTGCGACCTGTGCGACCGCACAGGGCGCCATGGTAGCAGGGGCGCCTGCCCGGGACTTAACTTAAAACATCATTTTTTTTTTGTTTTTTTTGTTTTTTTAAACTTTATTTAACATCATTCATGTTAAATAAAGTTTAAAAAAAACCCGATGCTTTAATCTAAGTCCCGGGCAGGGGCGCCGAGCGGTTGCTCGTGAAGTTCTCAGCAACCGCTCGGCGCCCCTTACTCTCCGTGACTCCGTCGCGGTGCCGGCATCTCATGTTGAGTGCCGGACTATTCCGGCGCTCAACATGAAATGCCGGCACCGCGGCAGAGCGAGAAGACGGATGCCTCCCACTCTCACCGCAGGACTCCGGCAACAAGGTAAGTGTGTGGGGGGGTGTAGTTTGAAGGGGCAGAGGGGGGGTAGTTTGAAGGGGCGGGGGGTTAGTTTGAAGGGGCAGAGGGGAGGGGTAGTTTGAGTGGGGGTAGTGAGGGGGGGCGCCAGAGGAGTAGTCCGCACAGGGCGCCACAACGCCTAAGGCCGGCTCTGACTGGAAAACATCACCACTTCTCATGATTAATAATGAAAAATGAGTATTTGAATATTAAAAAGATTTGTATTAAAAAGATTTGTACGAACAGAAGTCAGCAATGGCAAAAGTTTCTTCTCTCCCCAGGCCCCCCTAAATGGACAGTTCTAACTGTTCCATAAATCACAAACTATGAATCATTTTATTCATTTTATTAAGTCAAACAAAGTAAACCCATTAATTACATACCACCCTTCATGTTTTCATTATTACATTGATGAAGAAAACGCACATACCAACACAGATGTGTACTTCAGCCTTAAAATGCAATCAACATTTCACATAGAAGCCATGTTTTTATTAATTTCATGAAGAAACACTTTAACTTCGAGGACAGAAATACAAGTTGAAATTACAAATGTTACTAAAATAAAAGCTGAAACCTTTCTCTTTCTCCACTGATCCATATGTGTTATTCTGAACCTCCTGGAGCACTTCCGCATCACAGGGGAGAGGTTGTCCCACTGCTGCGTGCCAAGGCTCCACCTTGATGCACAAGTGCTCCTGGAGGCCACGGTTATGCAAGGAATCATTGGGAGAAGCAGATCACTGAAGAATAAAGAAGAAGGAAGACACGGAAATCAGGAAGAAAAAAAAGGAGAAAAAGTGAGGAGGGGAAAAGAAGAAGGTAGGGAGACATTAAGAGAGAGTGTGACAAAGGGTAACAGAGAGTTACAGAGAGCGAGTGCAGAAAATGAGATTCAAAAGAGAATTGTGAGATTTTGTTTGATTTTTTCATTGGACATTCGTATGAATTAATGAAATTGGCAAATTTCATAAAAACTTTAAATTTGTACCAATCTCAATGCCCAAGTCTATTATGCATCATTCTCACAGTTTATTTTTGTGATTGTAAATTATCCAGGGATTTGCACCCTTTAGCATTGCTGTTGCTATTGTACATCACTGAGATCATAGTTCACAAATAGAGGGTACTCATTGGCAGGGGAGGGCTGGCAGCCTAAGGCCTGGGGGGCAAGTCAAGTGAAGTGGCTCCGCCCCCTCGCACCCACCTTTCACCCCTCACGCTGCTCCCATCACTATGCGGCCATCAGACTGCTGGAAAACGTATCTAAACGGCCACTGGTTGCTGATGCCACCGGCCAGAGCTACTTTAATCCTTTTTTTTATTTATTTAATATGCCGGATCGGCTTGCCATATTAAAAATAAATAAATAAAGTATTAAAGTAGCGCCGGCAGGCAGCATCAGCACCCAGCGGCCGTTTAGATTCGATTTCCAACAATCTGATGGCCGCATAGTGATGGGAGCAGCGTGAGGGGTGAAAGGTGAGTGTGAGGGGGCGGAGCTTTCACCCCTCACGCTGCTCCCATCACTTGGCGGCCATCGCATACGGCGCTGCTTTAATACTATTTTTTTTTTCATTTAATAGCCGATCCGGCTTGCCATATTAAATTTTAAAAAAAAAGTATTAAAGTAGTGCCGGCCGGCGGCATCAACACCCAGAGGCCGTTTAGATTATATTTTGGGCGGCCTGGGGGGCAATTGCCCCCCGGCCCAGCCCACCCCTGCTCATTGGTACAAATTAATGCAGCATTCGTTGTTTGCAATACTATAGCTGCAGTATTCAACGCTGCAAAAAAATATGGGAAAAATGTTAATTCTTCCATAGGATGAGAAAACATGAGAATGAATATTGTGACAATGAACCTTAGCAAAACAATAAATTATACTTTTGCATGATTCTGATAATCATTCGCAATCAGAAAAATTGCTACTGCAATGTATAAAGTTGGCATTTGGCCAGCTCCCACCATCAATAGACCATGGCTGTCAAACCAGTTGCTAGAGAAGTTGGCCTAGGCAGTCATACATGATAATTGGTTAGCTGTCTAGACACATTTTCTCATCCACGTATCTCATGCCAAGTGGTTGGAATCCCAAGGTTTACATTTCTTAAAATTAGCCATCATACAGCTACTGACAAACATAATTCAGTATGTCAGTAAGGTGTACAACATGCTTTAACCAGAGTCATCACGTGTAATATCAATATAATCTGCAAAACAATTAAGGATTGTATTATTCAATTATAAAATCTAAATCTATACAGGCATAAAGAATCTTTTTTACGAAGGCATTTTTTATTATTTTAAACCAAATTTGTTTGGTTACCTTATTGTGCACCAAACACAATATGTTTATTTAGTATACAGAACTATAAAGTACACGATTTAGAAGACAGCATACTCCTGCCATCATATGCACTTTAGTGAATTTCACAGCTGAGAGCTCCCTTTAAATGTATGTGGTGCCACCCTCGCAAATGCAAGAATCCCTAATATGCATTTCCAAGGGTTCAGGTGAGTTTCTGATGTCTCTGGGACGCTTTCAAACGTTTCACACAATGTGTGTGATTACTCCAGGTTACAGTACAATCCTTTGTGAAATATCGTGCCTATAAAAAGCCTCCCGTCGTAGAATGCAGCACAAGAAGAGCCTTGGATCAAAGAACCATTGTTGACATACACTTGGGTCACTATAGGATGGTCAGAATGTATGTTCTGCACACGGACAACCTAAAAAAAAAAAAAATACATTTTGGAGAGTGATAGTTCTTTAAAAGTAATTTATTCAAGTGTTCCTAACAAAGTTATTGCTCTACCTTAAGAGCCATGAATTTTTATTTGACTTCTTTCTTTCCATAGAAATATAAGTACAACCCAGCGTGCCCCCAGTGCCTATGCATGGACAGATGTCCATAAATGTTGCCAGAAGGACGAAAGAAAGCAGATATAGAGAAAGCATACAGAAGGGGATCAGTGTAGGGATCAACCAATCTCAAAACCACCATGTGAGTGCCACATGGATATTTTATTATTAGCATTCATTCCTTACTCCAGATTATCCGGGGTTTATTTTTATTGTATAAAAAAAACCAGGACCACCTCCTGTTTTTACAGTGTGCTGTACATTTCCTATTATAAACGAATAACTCAATGTTTCCTTTTTTACAGTTTATGAAGTTAGAGATGGTGGTAGCTGTAGGTTATTTTTTGTTGTTTTTATACTCCCGCAGAGTGCGGTCAGACACTGTTGAACCAGCTGTTCACCTGGAGCGGCATTAAGGGCATTAATCCCCACTAATCAACCTCACGTGAGAATTATTCCTGCAATGATTCATTTAGTTTTTCATAAACCTCTAAGATCACAAAAGTTTATGTGACTTTTTCTATGTTGAAAAGAAAATGTTTCACGAAAATTTAAACACTAACCTCTGATCCAGGGGGATCTTCGGAACTGTACAAGAAGAGTTTCTTTCCATTTGGATGTGCTCCTGTCCAAATGTCTCCTGTGTTTGGGTCAACAAACAGATTGTCCACAAGTGTATCTAACTGCAAAACCTAAAATAAAAAAGGAATATGTGTTAAATAAAACATCATCATCTCCTCTGAAACAAGTGATAGTTATTTTAGTATTTTGTGTATGGTTTAATATGTCTCCTGATATCTAAGTAAACATTCAGTAATTCTCTTCACCGTACCCATGATAACAAGTCAAGGTATCTTGAGAATGGGTACATAACTGTTTCATAGAATATCTCCCAATAGTCCCTGTTTTCCGATTTTCAGGAACTTTTCCAATGTCCCTGGTCATACTTGACAACTTTTGCTCCAGGTATCCAGGCACAGAAAGGGGAGCCTAAAGTAGATGAAAGTTACGTGGTGCTGCATGACCCTGCAGCCTTGAGCCTGGAGCTCCATGAGGGTGAAAGGGTAGATTCTCAGAGTCGCACAGTCTGGAACTGACTCCTTGTTCTACACTGTTCTGATCATATATAAGACTCCCAATTGGTGCTGCCAGTATGTTGTGGTTGATATCCCTGATCAAATCCACTGGTGACTCAATTAAGTGTATTTTTAAATAATGACAAGTCAATGTTCCCACGAGGACCGGTATCAGAGTCATTAGGTTAACACATTCGGTGAGTCACTACATAGAATCTTCGTGATGGGCTATTAAAGGGATAATAATTCAAGAGTCTCAGGGTCAGCTCATTAGGAAAGGTCCCAGGCATGGTTATTTAGCATAGTGAATAATGTTGTCTCTTACTAATAAACTCATACTACCTAAATAATAATAATAATAATAAATAGTAGCATCACAATTAACTATGAATTATCAAGAACAATTGAAATTCAGCAGTAATATAAGCCGCTCACCTTCACTGGGGAGAGCAACCAGTTTGCCTGTTTTTCAAAGACATTAATCGCACGACCAAGAAAATCGGCTACATAAATATACCTTTAGGAAAACAGAAATGGCATAATCAGATATTTGGACTACAATGGGATGATCTACACAGTGAGAATTACCAGCATGTGGAGAGGTCGAAGGATAACAGTTTATGAAGAGACCACGAGCAGGAGGGAGCAGGAAGCAGTGATTTAGCAGGGTGCCCGATGGGTGGGGCTGGGTTGGGAACCCTGCTTATCCCTGCCCAATGCCATCTCCAAAGGTGCCTTCTATGGCTCCAAGATTCTGATTCTTGTTTTATGCCCAGACAAATATTCCACCAAAAAACCCTGGCCTTATAGATGTTCCAGCTTACTCACTGTTTGTGGCATTAGCACCATTTTAGCCCTGAAAATATGTTTGCTTTCAAAAGCTGCCATTTTGTCAACATCTTGTCACAAGTGATTATAGCTATACATTACTTTTTATCGGTTGACATGGTAATTCCATTTGCCATATACAATCCAGAAGCTACTTCTTTTACTTCACTCGGGCTGTAGTAAACCACATTTGACCAACATAATCCCAGAAACCATTCCACTAGTCTCATGGTGAAATCAGTAAAGTAATGATCATTGGTGGCATAAAAGTTTTCGGGTCCCACAGCTACAATGTCATTAACACTGCAAGGAAGAGAAGATTTAACGTAGGTCAGGATTACGCAACTGCAATATTTCATAAGGCAGACTGATTAACCATTTTAGTAACAGGCTCCACGATGTATGACCTAGGTCCAAACCATAGGACCAAATGCTTGCCTCAGGAAATACCTCATAATTACTTCACAGAGGAGTCCCAGCATCTTACAATCACAGGGGTGAAAAAACATAAATAAAAAATATCAAAATACTTAAAACTGTCCACTTAAACTGAAAAATGTCAAAAGAGATAATGATTTATTAGAGAGAACAAATAATAATTTGCTTATAACTGATAGATTCCATTAATCTGAGCTGAATATTTATATATGGTTTGTTAACATGCTTTATCTGTACTGTTGGTGTATTTATTAATCCCAGACTGGGCTGTCACTCAAGAGCCACTTTAGAGCTATATTATATGAAACATTGAATATTCAGTGAAACTTGAATCATAATGAAAGAGGGACATCACACATCTAAAACTCCACATTGTATTTATCAAAGCTTTCCATGGAAAAAAAAAATGTATACAACTGTAAAATAGTACAAAATGTTTGTGCAGGTAGGCTATCACTGCATATGATTGTTATTACCTTTGTAGCAGCTCATGTTTTATCGTTTTCAGGTGTATAAGAACATTTTCCTCCTCGTCAAATTTAAAAATCTCAACGGTGGATTTAGAATTTGGGTGATTGACCACGAAGAGGTAGACTGTGTCATCTAATGAGACATAACACAGAACAAAATCACAACATAGAAAATACTACATTTTTACGATGAAAGATACAATTAGAAGGCATTTACGCTTTGTGCCGATGTATCACACAAAGTTTCATGAATGGACAAAATGTCCATCTACAGGTACTCTATGGTAGCCTTAGAGTTCTTCCTAGTTTTACATTCAAGTTGACATTTACAAGGACTGAAGTCCTTCCCACAAATTGGGTTAATCAGCTGTAGCTATATGCTGGGTTTCCATTATTGCAATGCCTCTTTGAACATGTTTACAAATACATAAACGGGAGTCAAAAGAGATGGGCAAGAAATGCTGTGTATGATGAACTGGAGACAAGCCAGAAAGCAAATCTAAGCTTTCTGAACAGAGCCTGTGTCAGTCCCAGTTACTTGATATGGAGGATCCAGATAAATGCAAGCAGGGCCGGCCCAAGGCAAAATGCCGCCTGGGGCGAATTTTAAAATGCTGCCCCCCCCCTTATCTACCCTTCCTCTCCCTCCGTCCTTGCCGCCCCCCCCTTATCTACCCTTCCTCTCCCTCCGTCCCTGCCGCCCCCCCCTTATCTACCCTTCCTCTCCCTCCGTCCCTGCCGCCCCCCCCCCTTCTTGTACTTACCTTTCGGCAGTCCTGCGGCGAGTCTCCCTGTTCGGTCTCGGTGCCGGCTATGAGGAAATCTTCCGGCACTCAGCATTACAAGCCAGCACCGAGACCGAACAGGGAGACTCACCGCAGAGGAGAGAGCGAGGGGCGCCGAGCGGGTACTGACAGCGGCGCCCCTTTCTCTCTCTTTTGCTTTAGAAAAAAAAAAAAAAAAAAAAAGGGGCTTGGGGCGGCCAAGAGTGCCGCCTGGAGCGGTTGCCCCACTCGGCTCCATTGTCGGGCCGGCCCTGAATGCAAGGACCCAAAGACAGTGGAGTGCTCCCTATGGTACCAGTAGCGCTGATGTATATGCATAATGCAGGGCTTTTTTAGTATTTCTATTTTGCTGGTGAGACCCTCTTCTCCTGGTGAAGTTAAAAAGTTTATTATATTTCGTCTGCAAATTCCAGCATTTAGGATTGTGAGGGTGATTTTTCTAGATTGAAGCCAACCCCTTGTTTTGCTGGTAGACATTTGTGTGGGGCTTTAATTCACATAAATCACATGAATGACAAATCCAGACGTGGGTGTTGGTGTGGCAGAGCCTGTCTTGGTCTGTGTGTTTGGGTGTCGGTGTGGCAGAGCCTGTCCTGGTGTGTGTGTTTGGGTGTCGTTGTGGCAGAGCCTGTTCTGGTGTGTGTGTTTGGGTGTCGGTGTGGCAGAGCCTGTCCTGGTGTGTATTTGGCCATCTGTTCTCTGGTACTTTATTTTCTGTAGGAATAAATTGAACTGTTTAATTTTTACTTATTCAGAGATAAAACACCCTCCTGAATTTGTAGTCACTTCAGAGAACAACATTCTTGGCCCAGAAATCAGTGAGAGGAAAAGTAAAGGTTTTGTGTTATTTACTCTATTTCAATCTGCATATTTTATTAAAAAGGATTAGGGGCATTTAGTGTACTGAGGAACTTCCAGTCCCTTTACATAAGATTTTATCCTATATTATCTGCCAAGCACTGATGTCATCAATGAGTTAAGATTCTGTCTGTAATTTGAACTCCCTGATTTTAGTAGAAATTATGAAACTAAAATGCTGGTGAGCTTTTTTCTGCAAGAAGGGCTGGCTCAGTATAATGTATTGCTGAATCAGTTAGGAAAGAATTAGGAAATCAGGATTAACTCAGACCTTCTTTGCAGAAAAGGATCATGCAGGAGGTTCATTGGGAGCTTCATTGTTAAGGGCACTTTATCTCAGCTTCCAAATTCTCTCTCGCTATTTGTTACTGCTTGTGAGGGGAATCAAAACACAGATCAACATGCTGGCTTGCTAAAAAAAACAACCTCAGAGACTAATTCCTTTATTAAGATATTTTGGCAGCTTTCTAATATTGTAAACTCTACTCTGATACTAAATATAACCTTTAATTCTTTAGTTAGGGGATATTGAAAATGAGCATGCCGTCTCATATAACTCCTCCCCCAGCTGCCTCTAAAGAAAGTAGGAAGCATTCATTAGTACAGTTCTTTCACATTCTCAGTAGAGCTCCCATTCTACTCATTGAAATTAATGCGTTGCAGTGGGCAGTAATTTTCCTGAGCAATTTTTCAGGAGGTTGAGAAACATTTCCCTTAGTTATTTTTTTTTTTTAGAAAACACATGGTGGGATGTTTTCCTAGCAGTAAAGACACAGTTTTTTTTTTTAATATTTTAACTGTTCAGCAAATATCATTACTCATAGCTACACCTTTTTAAGGAAAATATTCACTAACCTAGGAGTTTTCAGGTTAACATTTCAAATACAAGATATCACTGTATATTGTGAAGGGCGAACCCCAGTGAGCTTCTCCCACAACAAGGCCTGAGCTTGTCATACAAAATGTATATGTAATGTGGGGGTGTTTTCTAGTGAAGTGAAACATATACAAAGAATTTTGGAAGTATGGCTGCATTGCTTTGTGTAACGTAATTTAGATTACCCGAGCATAAAGCATACTGAAACAGTTAAGTTTTTCCATTCCAATGTCTGCAGACTCAATGTGGACCTCTTATCTACATACCAGGGTTTTATTGAAAATCCTGTCCATTTTACTGCATCACTAATTAAGAATGGAATTGTCATCTCAAAACAGGCCCACTACACAGGTTATGCAAGCAAAGTGCTAGCACATGTATAACGCAAAAGAGAGGCTTAAAGTCCAGAGATCTACCAGTTGCGTGGTCTAAATTCATGGCTCCCAAGTGGGCAGAGCCTACCCCAAATCCTATCTGTAATGTCACATAATGTTTTGTACAGGAATAACATTCATTTTCTGCAAAGATGTTAAGGATGCATTTAGCCCACCAGCAACCATTTGTGTAGCAACACTTGTAACATTAGATCTACCATCATGTCCGTGGCTATGATTTCAAGACTAAACACCTTGGTCCGTCTACTTTAAAATACTGGTTAACAAATGGTCACCTACCTTTCTCATCAATATAAGTGCTGATACCAAGAGGATTAAATGAGGAAATATCAAACCCTCTACTGAATCGCAATGAACTTGGTCGTACATTTTCTTCATTCAGGTCCAACAGAAATATTTCTCCAGGTTTTTCAGGAGCAAAGCTTATCAAACCAGGATATTTGAAACCCTAATAACAAACAAATTAGCTTAAAAACTATGGATGCAACCTTATTATATATAAATAAATATACATGGTGGAAACAGTATATTAATGCAAAGTGTTAACTTGTAAAAATATGTTCACGGCTGCGTGAACGTATTTTTATTTGTAATAAAGTCTATCACGAGTCATGAGTAAAGTCATTTTTTTTAAGAATATAAAATCTGTTTCTCAAGAACTCACAAGAAATTAATACTTACAGAGCTAAGAAATGCAACTCCATTGGGGAGAATGTCAATATCTTCTGACCCGGCCTCTGTAAAGAGTTTCCGTATGAGTTTACAATAGCCAACATCATAAAAAAGTATAAAAAAAAGTGCAGCTCCATGTGTAGCTCCATCGGCCAAAAAGTAATTTGGTGGATGATGGCTTTAAAGTGCCAGGGCCACTTAGTTATTCTTAAAATAGCTGTTTTGCATATTATAACGTTTTCAGGTGACAGCATATTAGCCAGTTTAGCACAATTTTCACTCTCATGTCTTATAAGGCTAGGTTTCCACTTGGGTTTTTGTCCTGCGTTTTTTTTCTTGATGTAAAACGCCAAGAAAACTGCCACTGCATTTTTCTGCGTTTTGGCGTTTTTTTCTTGAGTTTTTTCTGGCGTTTTAGCCTTTCTGTGGAAATTGCTTTTTTTGACCTTAGGCAGTTTTCCAGCCTTTACAAGTTAGAAGTTTCACCCAGCTAAAAAAGGGATTAGGATAAATGGCAAGTATCTGCCCCCTGGTGTCATTTACTTGGTAGAGTTCTACTTAAACGCCCCGGCGGACCCTTTTGTCACTTTTCTGTGGTTTGTAAGGCATGCTTTATTCCGAATGTCTGCTCCTCTAGGAAGATTGGCCCCAAATGATGGTGCAAATTGTTTGCTGTTGCTTTTGGCACCCAGGATCCAGTTGATGCGTCGCGTATGTTTGTTTGTAATGGCATGTTTGTTCCAAATGGTGTAGAATTCAATATGAACTTTGTTTTGTGTGAAACTGTTTGTTTGTAGCCTATTTCTCATAGGACACACAGATACCGGGTCCATCCTCTGCATTGTAACTGTGGAAAAACGCCATAAAAAACGCCAAGGCAATAAACCCACATGGCTTTTTCATGGCGTTTTTTCTCTCCCATAGACTTCTATTGGAGAAAAAGGCCAAGATTTCCTTGCAAAAAACGCCAGAGTGTCAACATGCTGCGATTTTGAAAAACTGCCACAGAGCCCAAAAAAGCAGAAAAACGCCAAAGAGGACTGAAAAAACGCCAAACAGAAAAACGCCAAGTGGATATGGCATTGTGCGATTTCCTATTGAAGAACAGCTAACATCTGGCTGCTGCGTTTTTTCACTAAAAAAACGCCAGGTGGCGCTTTTGGCGTTTTTATGGGCGTTTTTAGCTAAAGAAACCCAAGTGGAAACCTAGCCGAAAAACGCCAAAGAGGACTGAAAAAACGCCAAACAGAAAAACGCCAAGTGGATATGGCATTGTGCGATTTCCTATTGAAGAATAGCTAACATCTGGCTGCAGCGTTTTTTCACAAAAAAAACGCCAGGTGGCGCTATTGGCGTTTTTATGGGCGTTTTTAGCAAAAAAAAACCAAGTGGAAACCTAGCCTTAGGCTAGGTTTCCAATTGGGTTTTTTTTGCTAAAAACGCCCATAAAAACGCCAATTCAGCCACACGGCGTTTTTTTTTTTATTTCAAAACCTTCTGAACGGATTGGCCAATAGTTTTGTGGTAGCAGTTGACAAAAGGCATATAATAACTGCGTAACAATGGAGCAGGGCTACCAAACAATAATCCATAAACCCACAAAAGCTAAATTTTTAGTGTTTTTTCGTTCTTACCTAAAAACCTATATACTATATATATATATATATATTATTTGTTCTCCTAGGACCCCAATGTATTCCCTCCTCATGTGAACATGTATAGATGGTGATTCAAATCTTCTTTTTCTGGACCTTCAATCCTCATGTGGGGATATGCAGCCTCCCTCCACTTCAAAAAGGTAAAACATAAGGGCCACACATAGGTGTCCCCAAATTTATTCCAGGCGTGAGGCATCACCAAGATAAGGCAGAGCATGGATGGGTCTAATTTACCACCACCAATTCTAATGGGGCAAGGCATTACCAGAATGATATGGAGTGTTGGCACTAAAAAGAAATAATTTCATGAGCGTCCTGGATAGCACTTAGTGCTCTTACACCCTGGAGGACCAAACCAGGGAACTCCAATCATAACCCAGACTCCCTGGCTTTTAGGCCGGAAGACCAAGTCTGTCATTGTCTCACAGATATTACACTTGATCTTACCAAAAAGTTGAGAAGTGAAGGCCTATAGGACAAGTGCAAGTAGCAACAAAATTTAAATCACAAATTGTTTTGCTTTTGCAAGATGGATATGGTTGTTTTTCCTCCCATGTTTTTTAGGATATGCATAAAAATACCTTTAAAACTACTGTTCTGCGAATACAACAAATTGTCAGCTGGTTCACCCTTTTGCTATGTGTAGAAACAGTCATGCATTTTATTTACATTACTATACCGTGCAGAGTGTTTCTATGCTATACAGCTCTGTTTGGTCCGCCATTTTTTACCTGCTCAGTAAACTGCTGTTAGGGGGGAAACTGATGGTGATTGCACCCCCTTTATGCCTCTCTATGAACCTGTAGTGAATCCTGTATGGTTTTATGAGACAACCAGGTTAACTTGCAACACTGCAAGAAGACAGGTGACCGGTTTTAGTGACAGACTTTACATGAGATACTTTTTTTTTTTTTTTATTTCTTTATACAATTACATTTTTTTGGACAATTACAATTGACAAGGACAAAGAAAAGCAGAGGATTCATAATAAGCACACATCAGAGTATACCTTGTGTATGTGACAGGAATATACATCGTATTGTCTATCAATAGGTTTCATGGTACTTATATATGTAGGATAGGTGTTGCTATATCACTGCAACAAATTCACAGCGTCCCATGTTTTTAAAAAAAAAACCACGAAAAACTACAAAAAGGGTCTAGATATTTCTAAATTCATAAGACCCTACTTCCATACCTACATTCACACCTACTACATACACAAAAGAAGCTCTAAATCAAATATATGTATATATACATGAGATACTTTGAGAAAACAAAATTGATGCATTACTCACAGTAGTAAGGTAAACAATCACAGCAAATAATATGAATGTATCGTATATTATAATCGCAATAAACTTTCAGGCACATACCAATTCCTTTTAACAGCTTACAATTGGGAAGGTCTTTGGGTAACACCTCCCGTGAAAAGTTTATTCGATTGCTGTCAATACAAATAAAAAATGTGTTAACCTACAAAGTCCATCATTCTACACAGAAATATTATTCAAAAGTGGAAAACATTGAATGCAGTTGCCAATCTTCCCAGAAGTGGAAGTCCCAGCAAATTCACCCCAAGGTCGACAGGCCTCAGTTAGCATGTTAAATGTTAAAGTTCACGTTCAAGTTAGAAAAAGACTGAACAAGTGTGGTTTATTTGGAAGGGTTGACAGCAGAAAGTATCTTCTCTCTAGAAAGAACATGGCATCATGGCTTACGTTTATAAAGTTGCATCTGAACAAATCACAAGAATTCTGGAACAATGTCCTTCGGACAGACAAGACCAAAGTGGGAATGTTTGGCCATAACGCACAGTGCCCAATTGGTAAAAACCAAACACAGCATATCAGCACAAACACCTCATACCAACTGTCAAGCACGTTGGTAGAGGGGTGATGATTTGCTAAAAAGTGGGCCAAAATTCCCACACGATTACTTCAAGTTATTGCTGCTAAAGGAGGTTCTACAAGCTATTGAATCATAAGGTGTACTTAGTTATTGACACATGGCTTTATTTTTTTTGAATAGATCATGATATGGTGTAATTTGTCATGTGTTGTAGTTCATCTGAAATTGTATCATCCTAATTTTTAGACCTGCTATGGAACCTATTTTTTTTTTTGGGCCTGATATGTAAAACCATAGAATTCAAAGAGGGTCTCCTTTCTTTTTTCACATGACTGTATATATATATATATATATAGCGGGAATAATAAATAATAGTTCACAGTGCTGGTGAAAAAAGTTAACCCTTAGACTTAATAACTGGTCAAACCTCATTTGTCAGTAAAATCCACAAAGCGCTTCCAGTAGACCTACATAATGTCCAGAAAGAATTTTAGATGATTCTTCCTTACAGACCTGCTAGCCCTGAACCATATTCCTAGGATGTCTGATGTGAATGATGTGAATGGCTCTTTTGAGTTCATTCCACAGCACCTCTAATGGCTTAAGGTCTGGGCTCTGATTGGGCCACTCCAAAAGTCAGATTTTCTTTTTTTTTTTTTTTAAATCATTCTGTAGTAGATTTACTTTGAGGATAGCAAACTCAAAATTTGTGAGTGTTTTATGTCAAAGTAGCTCTAAAACACACCTCCAATCCTGTTTCATTGATTGAACTCCAGATTTGCTAACTCCTGACTCCAGTTACCTTTTGTTAAAGTAATTAGTTTAGGGGTTCACAGACTTTTTCCAACCCAACTTGTGAATGTTTGAATTATGTATTTAATCTGGACAAGAACAATACAATCATCAAACACCTTATGTGTGCAGTCAGTGCCAAAACACAGGAGAGATGCCAATTCACACAGGGTGTAAACAACCCTGCCTAATATCCCACACAGCCTGTAACCCATCTGTCTCTGCACATAGAAGAAAATCAGTCCTATACTGTCCTAAACAACAATAATGAGTTCAACTTCACATCCCGTTTCTGCCATACAAATAAACATAAATGAACCTCAAGCATTTAAAGAATCTACTTTGCTTCAGCACTTATCAGGTTTCATTAACCAATTCATTTCTCAACCGTACCTTACCACCAGACACCCACTAGCAACAGTGAAAAAGTTATTTGACTATCCTTAGATCACACAGTGATCACAAGTATCACACTACATGTTACAGAACCCCCTTTTCTCCTCCACCCTGATCAGATGCAATCAGTGTGCAGGGTAGATAAACGCCCCACCACATCAGGAAGTTATTGTATACTTAAAAAGTCTTAAAAGTATTTAAAGTATCACACTTTATCAGGCTTTGCATTTAAAGAGTAACTTACCCCAGATTCACTATCCTTTCTGCTACAAAGGCTAAAATAATCCCAACTAGGGTAATTTTGAGCAGTGTTCCCATGTTTGTAGTGTAAGGATGCTTTCCTGGCTGCTCCAGTCTTTGCTGCAAAGTCAGCGGTGACAAGTTATGGGGAACTGGTTACTCTGCGCAGAACTAGATAAAGCCTTTACCTTGCCCTTTGTACACAGTATACAATTTGTAGCCATTGAACGAGATAACTTGGGGATAAATGCAGATAATAAACAGTGTTAAATGTCAGGCAGGAGCTGCAAGGGCCAAAAGGACATTGTCATTTACGAAAAGGGAGCTACTAAGTTAATAAGAGGAATGGAACTCCTTAGTTAATAATACATTGAAATTGTTTACTTAGCAAAAAAAAGGCGTCTTAGAGGAGATATGATTTCATTATACAAATACATACAGGGTTAATAACAGCTGACCTCTAATGATATATTGATTAATATGATTGATCAAAAAAACACGACATACATTCATGAGAAATTTTCACTTAAAGCAGTCAATTTTTACAATAAAGATGTGGAATTCACTAGCCACAGACATTGTGCTATCAAATTCGATAGATGCTTTTAAATATGGGCTCAAATTTTTTTTAGCAAAAAAGAGGTATCATTGTCTATAAGGACTGGATTAGTTATAGCTAATGGATTCCGTGAAATATTAGATTGCCTTTTGATGTCTAGAAGGAATTATTCCCCTTTTCTGAAGAACAATTGGAAATTGTTTAAAATTTTTGTTTTTTTTCCCTTTTATTTACATTTATATCAACAGATCCCAAATTCACATAAAAAGTATCAGTAAAGCCTAACCTCATAGCCATGCCTCTAATCATATTTCTTCAAATTTTTCCCCTTCCTAAATATCCCCTAGGGCTCCATACTCCTTCTTGAATGCAAGAAAGACAGCCTGATGGTGAAAACCTAACAACTCAGCATCCTAGCCGCCTGTATAAAAGGACTTGAGCTGTTTTGCAAGAAAAATGATTTTATGGCAGTTAATACTACATTTACTTGTAGCTATTGACAGGGAGCGCCTCAGTTTTTACGGGAAGGGTAACAACTGGCCTAGAGCTGGGCTTAGTGGGGAAAGAGTGCTATATAATTGAAAGAATTATAGCTTATATTGGCTAGCGCATACTTAGCATGTTTATCAATGCCATTGCTGAGAGTTATTATTTTAACTCCATATAAACCTAAAGCAAACGCTTATAAACACTGATAATCATCAATATATGAAATTACGTTTAATGATTGACACAAGTGCAGTTGCTAAAGACATCTCTTCCAACTCTGTGTATAAATAGACTCTCCCTCTGCGATAATGTTACCCAGTCCTGCAAGTGTCTCCAGAACTGCACAGCCGGTGTAATAGGTTAGTAGACATGTGGTATAAGAATGTGTTGTCGCTTGAGCTGGACGCTGTAAAACAGCAGACATGGACAAGGACATGGACAAGAGATGCACTCGCACTCTGTCTAAACAGCTACTTAAAGAAAGCTTTCTGCAGACTCTGAAAGAAAATGATTTTGTAACGCTGGAAAATTTGCTATCTCAAGGGGAAATTGATGTGGACACCATCTTTGAAGTAGAAGATGAGAACTTAACTCTGGCCTCCTACAAACCAGGTATGATCCAGCATGACATTATCAGCCGTCCCCGTTGATTCTGGAGTGTACACAACATGCCATAGTATATTCAGAAAGCATCACATACAGAAGTGCTTTTTAATATTAAGGGTTACACGGGTTATTCTATTCCATGTGATGGACTGCAGCAGGATTGATGAGTAATAAAAAGTATCAAATTTTGCTCCACTTGCAATTCAGTCTCTGGCTGTGAACATTGATATCTTTCCAGATCAACCTAAATATACCATCATATGGTGAGCCAGCATGTGCTAAAAAGAAAAGGGACAAACCAGCAATGTATTGTAGAATTTATTACAGACCAAACCTGTATAAATTGTTAATACAAACCCAAAAACATACCTGAAAGATGTGGTTGGTGTGCTTGATAGATTGAGGTGTTAGGCAAGTATTATTTGGGTTACTTTGTTAGATGACACTATAATGATTTTTATTACGATGTTATTTAGCCCCTAGATTTTAGTACAATTATAGTCAATTCTGGATATCAAATGTATTCACAGTGATTGTGGGTCTGATTCTATGACCCACCTAAACTAGTAAAATGACTTAACAGAAGTAAAAAATGCATGGTTTGTGATTCAATGATATCTCTAAACTCCCATTCCCAGGGGTAGGACCTAGACAATGACAGCTGAAAAATGAATGACAATGAAAAATAATCATTTTAAAGGCATTTATTAGGTTCTCTACAAAATGAGCACAAGTAAAATTGATACATTTTAGTCATGTTTTCTAGACAACCAAAAACAAGGTCTAGAAATTTATAGATGGGTCTAAACTCAATTACCGTACTGTTAAAGGCAAGTGCACACAGGAGTGTACATCTACTCTTCAACTGCCAGATGTAATTCAATTGGTACCCACCGTTGCAATGCGGGTCAGTCCAAAAGTTTTCCAAAACTCAGAGAGGAGTGAAGGCAGTAGGGTCATGTAACACAATTTAATGTTGCCTCATGGTAAAAACACACCCTTACACATACTCTCACATTAACACATACTTACACATTCACCAGTGAGCTTATGCTTCATGACAGACAGAGTTGCCTCCACTTAATGCATAGTCAATATGGGAAGATGTTTTGAAAGCACTATGCCTTATACATGTTCAACTCAGCCCCTCTGGCTGGAGATACGTACTGGATTTGGAGAAGTGTAGGTGAGAATGTTGTAACATGTGAGAATAATATAAACCCTGATGGCAATCATGAGGTTAACCAACAGGGTTGGTGTAACTTTAAGGTAAGGCTCTTGATGGAATGTGTAAATTTGGCTATGGTAGTTCTAAGTGAACATGGTATGAGTAAAGATTTAACATATTAAGCAGACTTTGTAAATATCTCTTTTTACACAGCTAGAGCCAATGTGGAAGAAATTCCCTAAAACATTCATTAACTACCCTATACCCTATATAGATTGTCATCTATTTTTGCCATTATAGGGCAAATATTACAAGGTATAAGGTATATATTACAAGTGCATAACTTTTTTCAAACTCCAGTTTTATTTCCCAAGAAGGCCATATAATCACATAATGAACGACAATCTTCGTTACACTAAAAAGGGGAGAATCTCACCATTTTTAAAGAACTGTAATGGGGGGGAATGATTCGTAAACTCATTTAAACTCTAATAACATCAGAGCTGCTGTAAAACTCATCTGCTCAACTATTCACATGTAAGAAATTAGCATAAAGCATCATCAGCCGGGGAATATCTCTTTGCACCGACAGAATCTTCTATTGCACCCATATTTCAAAATGATGGACTTAAATTGCACCTGCACCCGTGTTGCACCTAAAAGGACTTGTTTTATTTATTTAGTATTATAAATATGTGCAGGAATATTTTCTCTGTTAGACACGTTATGCTGCTGCTTTATGCTAATTTTCTCAAAGTTACTTTGTTACATGTGAATAACTGAACAGCTCGGATGTTATTAGAGTTTAAAGGATTTTCAAGAAACATTTTTTTTCCTCACTACAGTTGTCCTTTAACTCAACTTGTTTCCATGGCAACCTGTACGGGTGAATGGGATGGACGGATTTCGCCTGAACTTAAAACAGAGGCGGACAAATTTCGTCGACTATGAAGAAATGTTTCCCCCGAAAAGAAACACAGAAATGCGCCAAAGTCTAATATAAATATATATATATATATATATATATATATATATATATATATATATATATATATATATATATAACAAATAGCCCTGCACTCCTACCAAAACATAAATATGGTGACAAATACTAGTTTCCCTATTTACAAAATGGTGCCTGGTGCTTGGCTGTTAGCGTCTTGCAATAAAAGCTAAGTACTATTGAAGACCATGAGTGCTGGCTTTTTTAAATACTTAAAAAAGCACAAAAAAATAATATCAATATAACTTTGTAAATAACATTCTTTATACACCAAAATGTAACATTAAAGAAAAATCCTTTTAGGAATGTGCATGAATCTTATTTTAATGTTAGGAAAATTCTCAGACGCTGACTGTGGATTCTTACAAAGCACAAATGTGCGACATATATGACATTGCTTGCCAAAATCTGGAGCTTACAATGGACTTTAAGTTATGCCACTGTTGTGGTATGACAAGACATTGCCATACTTAACCTTTTACTTTCAATGTGAGGCAGGATACACAGGCAGGATTAGGTTGTAGTCATGTCTACAAAGTAAAAAAGTTAAAAACTAAGGTAAAACCAGCTATTTCCCCAAATTCTGTCGCATTGCTCCCCGCAGTCCTGAATCTGTGCAGTTTGGTTTACATGCACTGCGTCCAGTTGGGCACTATGTGTTGGGCAACAGAGGAGAAGATGGGAAGGTTTTTTTTTTTGGAACTGTGCCCACCTGCGTCCCAATATTGTTAAGTGGAACATAGACATATGGCCTTTTTTGCAACATTTTTCTTCCCTGTCACATAACCCCACCACGCTTTCTCTGCCTCTGTGTGACAGCACATACATGGGGGATACAGGTCCGTGGATTCCTAATGTATCTGGGTACAGGCTGTTTATATATAAAACCTCTGCAGATGGAAGAGGGAAGCTGGCTAGGTCCAATACTTGGGAAAAAGAAAGACTCTCACTTTTAATATGCCTGTTCTTTAAAGTGTACCATATAAAAAACGAAGCAAATAAATGAAAGTACTTACCTTTAGAGCACACCGGTGCCCCAGCCTCTGGTCAGGTTGTTATGCTGATTTTGCATGAAGCAGCCAATAGGTGCCAGAAATGCTGTCTCAGTAGGAGCACATTCTGCGCATGGGCATCGATAGGTCTCATTAGACCCCCTTTAACTCTTGCATGAGCCTGTGCTGGTAATGTAGGATGTGGCTATACACAGTGGGGGTTATGTATAAAAAGTGATTCTGGTGCAACATTTGGAAACTATAGCAACCAATAGAGTAGCAACATTCAATGTCTTGTTATGGTGATAAACCTAACACCCTAATCCAGGGGCGTCCAACATGCGGCCCGCGTAAGATCGGCAGCCAGGGCAACTCGAGCCCTGCTACTTACCTGTGGGAGGGTCTTCTGTACTGCATAGAGGAAGTGGAACCTAGCAGAGTTCACGTGACATCACATGACTCTGCTCCAGTCCCGCTTCCTCTGTGCAGTACCAGAGAACGCAGAGGGAGGCTGTGCCCTCTGCTGAAGTCTGTGAGTGCCATCGAGGAGCTGCAGTGCAGGAAAGGGTGGTGTTTGAATGCGTATGCGTGATTGAGGGAATGAATCTGTGAATGAATGAGTATATGAATGAATGAGTGTGTGTGATAGCATGGATGTGTAAGTGCTGGAACCTAGGCATGATGGGACTTTGATTGCTGTTAGCAATCACACTCCTATCATGCCAAGTCAGCCAGTACATGCTGAAACCTAGCTAGCTGCCCCCCTTGTGTATTGATGCTGCCAGCAGTATGGGGTCTACGCATCACTTACAGCCACCCTGTACCAGCATGTACTGGCTGACTTGGTATGATAGGAGTGTGATTGCTAACACCAATCACAGCAAGCACAGTCCCATCATGCCTAGGAACCAGCATGTTAGCAATCATACTCCTATCATGCCAAGTCATATTGCTAATTTGTTTGTCCAATTGTGGTGTGTTACCTACTTTTATAAAACATTTTAGTTTTTATTATTATTTATAAAGGTGGGGGGTCATTTTTGGTTTTGGCTAAGTGAACTGTGAATGTTTTGGTCCAGAATTTTCATTTTGGTGCACCCCTAGAATAAATAGAAGTATTTCATTTTAAATTATACTGTATTTGTAGTCACAAACCTTTCTAGGCCCAGAAATCACAGAGAGGAAAAATAAAGGTTTTGTGTCATTTACTTTATTTTAATCAGCATATTTTATTAAAGGCCATATTTTCTCACAGTGAAAAATGAGTGCAGCCCGCGCACGTATACAATTCTGATGAAGTGACCCACTGCAGAAAAAACTTGGACACCCCTGCCCTAATCCTTTATATAATAATAATAATTATTATTATTAACTTTTATTGATATAACAGCAACATTTTATGCAGCACTTCTTACAATCCATACATTCAAGGGGTATGACAAAACTAGAATTGACAGACTAAGACAAACTGATACATTAGGTGAAGAGGGCCCGGCTCACAAGCTTACAATCTAGAGGATACATCAACCCCATTGACTAGTTAAAGGTTGCATAACTGTTCTGAATAACTGAACATAAATTGGCAAATTTTCTTCTATAATAAAATCTGGTTTTCCTTTCAGGTTATTGGATGCCCAGCTATAAATTAGCATCGTCCTGGGCTACGGGATTACACATCACTGTTATGTTTGGACACCTGGAAAGCATCATGGTTTTGCTAGAACACAATGCATCTATCAATACTAAACCCAATGGGAAGACCCCCCTGCATGTTGCTTGTGACATTGCCAATATAGACTGCGTCAAGATTCTCATAAACCATGGAGCCAAGCTGAATAGTTTTTCAATTAGTGGACTTACTCCATTACACTACTGTACAACCAAAGAGTCCATAAGGTGTGCCAAAGAGTTGGTCTGGAGCGGTAAGACATCTAAATCAGGCAAAATGACAGTAAATCAACTCAACAAATGTCTTATATTCTGGCAACAGTCCTTTTGTCTTGCAGATTACTCTTTAACAACAATCTTTAGTCTATACATGCAGCAGATTGTATGTCTGTTTCATAACCCCCAACACTTCAGGTACCCAACCTGTGTTGGAGCAGCGGCTAGGCCTGGAAATGGACAGGCCCCTGTGGGAAGTGGACTGGGGTCAGGGCCATGGCCTCTGCCTTATAGGAAGATCCACCTCACAGAGCTCTGCTTTAAAACTTAATGATGGAGGTCTATGCAGCAAAGAGTTTCCAGCTCTCTGGGCCGGTCAGATGAGATCAAAGGATCTCCTTAACTGGCCCATGATTCAGCAGCTACCCAACCCAGCAGGACAGTGCTCAAAAAGCATCTTGATTAAATAATGTCCTCAACATACAATGCATTAGTTGGTAAAACATATATTTTGCTTGTTTAACCCAATTCAATGGAGGTGAATGGACTATTTGGATGGAAGATAGCAGCACCCATCAGACAAAGTTCAAGGAAAATTGGTGCCCTTGTTAATTCTAGATTTCATGCCACCTTACTGTCATCTGCCCCTAGGCAAGCTAGGATGGATTGCCCTTTGGCCCCTGGCACTAGCTGGTTATAATGTGGCACTGTAAATCTCCATCCCTCGAGAGACACAAAGAGGCCAAGGAATTCTTTGTATCCCTGCCTATAAAATCGTAATTTAGTGAATTTTCAATTGAGATGCCTGTACTCAATCTGCATATCCAAAAATTGCAGCATAATTGCCAGTATCAAGGTCTGGAGTTTGCTGCCCTGTTACAAAGATGGTGCCAAACATTGTGGCAGATAGGTTCCTGCAGTTACAGAATGTCCGTGATACTAATAATTTTTTATTATTTTTTCTATAGGAGCAAATATAAACTTAGCAACCAACAATCAAATGGAGGAAACCCCACTTCACACTGTTTGCCGGCTGGGAATCCCTGAACTTGTAGCCTTTTACGTAAGTCATGGAGCCTTGGTTCACAGCGTCAATGCTAGCCTGGAAACTCCACTAGCAACTGCGGCTTACTGGGCACTCAATATCAAGGAACAGAAATACAGCACCAGGCATCACATTATCTGTAGGATGTTACTTGACTATAATGCTGAAGTCAACTGTCGCGATGAAGATTTTAAATCGCCCCTCCATAAGGCTGCTTGGAATTGCGACCATGTGCTCATGCATATGCTGCTTGAAGCGGGCGCTGGGGCCAACACCATGGATGTTAATGGATGTGCACCGCTACAATATGTATTAAAAGTGACTTCTGTCCGTGCAGCTGCTCAGCCAGAAATCTGCTACCAGTTACTGTTAAATCACGGGGCAGCGAGGATTTACCCCCCACAGTTTCACAAGGTGGGATGATTATATTTAAAGGGATCTAATCCGAGGTCAGGGTGATTAGCCCAACCATATAAGTGGATGATTTTTATCACAAATGACCTTACAACTAAGAAAACTAAGTGATTCCTTAATAAAATAATATTACCGGTATATATAATAAGAGCTATACAATTGGTCTATGGGCATGAATACAAAAAATGGTGAAAAAGTACTTCAAATTGATGGGTTGTGGTCAAAACATGATAATGTGTATGAAGGAGATGATGGAACTACCATCAAGCCCTCATGCATTGTCTCCCATGATGATCCTTAGAAACTTGCTTCCTAGGCACATGTGTAATCCGTTTTAAGGGAATTCTGGCCAGGTTTGGAATATAGTGGCCAAAAAACACCTGATACATGGTCTACTCTTTACAACAAAATTAAAACTAGCTGTACAATCTTACAAAGCATGTTGACATTTAGCAAAAGGCACCTAGTGTAATGAATGACAGAAAATGCCTGGCTATGATGTCATACACCTCTTCTGCACTTACTCTCATTACCCAGTAAAGGGAGATCTATATGTCCCTGTACACTAATCACCAGGAAAAGGGTTTATGGTGGGAATATACATAAAAGGGGACATTCTATGTGTAACATTGGAAGCAGTTATCTTTACCTAGTTCTCTTTGTATCTCCGTGATTATCCCTCCTCAATAAGTTACCCTATTGTTAAGTTGCTGATTGTTGTGGATTGGTTCAAGCAGCCTTTGGTTGAAAGAAGAAGGGGAGATAAGTTTAGGACAGGTAATTGATGAGTGAAATATAATTGAGGTATAGATTTCAGCTTTCCGGAGGTGAACTTTTTCTCCAAAACAATGTGTAATTGACTGACAAAAAGCACCAGCTATAGGTTTAATAATTATTCAAGATATGAAAAACCCATAGTATACATAGAAATTGTATAATTGTATAATTTACAAGATAAACATTATTCGTTCTTGTTGATTTATATTTATTTGGTTTGTGCATATTCCATATTGCATATATTATAACAATATATTTAATATTAAAAGGCAAGTGTTGTATTTCCAGGTGATCCAAGAATGCAGTTCCTACCCAAAGGCAGTTGAAGTTATGGTGAATGCTTACGAATACATTAAATCAACAGAAAGGTGGAGAAAAGCAATTCCAGACGATGTATTCCAGGTAATAATTTGTCTGTACCTGAGAAACAAATGACCTGTAAGTATCAAGAAGTCTATACACCCTGAAAGTATTTATTGCTCATCTGTGTACACATGTGGTCCATTCAAACTATAAGACCTCATAACGCCGCTCCACAGTTTACTTATTCACTTATAATAATAATAATAATAATAAGTAAATGTCAGACCATAATAGCAAAATTCATCCTATCCTTTACTAAAGCCAATTCCGTTTTAACGCATCGTATGGAAGTTTTTTATGTTAAAGAATAATAAAAAGAATAATAATAAAATGTTAACACAGCACATATAAATAGTTTCCATGCTCCTTTGGTTAATATCGAGTATTTTTGGTGGTTTAGCCATTCATTCCTTCAGGGCATTAACACATTGGTACTTACAGGACTCCAGCATTCTCTATCTGAATATCATGTGCACTTTATGTGTGTATTACAGAGACACCAGGACTTCTATGAATCTCTCTTTGAAGCCTGCAGTAACTCCCCCAGGTCCCTCATGCACTTGGCCAGGTGTGCAATCCGTGCGGTCCTATGGAAGAATTCTCACCAATGTATCCCACAGCTTCCATTACCTGCTACTTTAAAGAAGTATCTTCTTCTTGAGCCACAAGGAAGAATCTACTGACCAAGCCAGACCATGTAGACATATTATTATGCTCATGACGCACAAGACAGACACACCAGACGAGAAGAAGCAAGGTAAGACGAGGACACAGAGAGCTTTAATCTATTATTATTATTAAATGCCAGAACATTTATTTCAACTTAAGAGACTTGCATCTCTCTGTTTTTACCTTTATGAGCAAAGTTGTCTTTCCTGCAGCCTAGGTAAAAGAAATTTTTGCTTTACTATGTGTGCCAATAGACAGCTACCCTTTAGGTTACTGAGAGGATGATAGATAAGTGGAACAGCCTCCCAGGAGAAGTGGTTGAGGCTAATACAGTGAGGGATTTAGACATGCATGGGATAGTCATTTGACTATCTGGAATGTAAGATAAGACCAAGGGCCGATTGAGGTTTGAGTCTTTACATAAGGAAAAACGGGTAGACTAGATGGGCCGAATGTAGAGAACCGCCTGTTTGCCCAAGAATCTTTTATATAGGATAATATAAATCACTTAACATTAAAAAATAAAAAAAACTCATACTCTTGTATGCATATGCTTGAAATGCAGAAAGAAATACTCTATTCGTTATTTCATGAGACAATGTAGCCTATTTTTAAGCAGTGTTTAAGCAGTTTTAATCTACTCTAGTCTACTAGACTGGACTGTTTCATTATAATTATTGAATTATTTTAAAATATGGTATGTAGAATTTGGCCGGTAATGATATTTCTTTAATATAAAGTGTTTTCCATCCATTATTTTAAAATGCTAATCCGTGTTAATGTGAAAAACGTAAATACTATTCTTACAAAGTTGTAATGTTGTACACTTATAATTAAATGGACATTCCAGTTTCGGCCTTTCTGAGTTGTGGTTGTGCCTCTTTTTATGCATGTATGGAAACGGAAGAATCATTATTTCTCGTGTCGCATCTACCCTTTCCCGGTGGACACTACTGCAAAGTATGTTTGTGAAGGTGTGTTATTTGAAGAAATGGAGCAGATCTCCTTGAGCCACAAGTGGACTGAGCCGGGATCTACTTAAGGGAAAGAGTTTTAGCTAGCCTGGCTCCCACTTGCTCTTTCTCTAAAGCCAGGCCAAGTTGGGTGCTGGGTTGCCCAACTATACTTGTTACAATCTCTATAATCTTCTTCCGATAAGCTGTCCGACCAGAAAAGTACCACCAATATCAAAAGGCAACTCACTCGAAACTAATGCAAGCACTTTGTACAGCTCTGCAGAAGATGATGGCGCTATATACAAAATTAAATAACTCCCAGATATGTAAATTTTGCCCCTTTTTGTGTTTGAAGGAGCTGTCTGGACCCCAAAATTGTGCTTTCATTTTTTAATGTATGTTGTAGTGCATTTTGCATGGACTTTGATACATGTTTCTGCATTCAGTTAATGCATTATGTATTCTTAAGCTGAGGCCTCTTATGTAACTTATCCCGTGGCTGCCTCGATTGGAAACAGGAAGCATATTTCCTGCACCTGCTCGGTAGCACCCACTTCGAAGTTTATGGGAGCTGAGCTACTGGAATCAGTAGCAACCAATCACAAGTATGCTCATAAAACATCAGTGTTCAGATAGTATAGCTGTGATTGGCTGCTGATAACCACTGGACTAGAATGGACACGCATTCTTGAAGTGTACACAACAATGCTTCCTGCTTCAGTAGAGGCAGCAGGGGGAGGAGTTAAATGAGACAGATGTTTAGGCCACATACATGTGATTGGTTGCTGCTTTTAAGGGAACTATCCATTTCCAGATGATTTGTAATACTAATTCATATCCCTATATAAAACATCATTATAATTGTTCTTAACACTTAAACATTAATATAAAACTACATCTCTTATTTTTTTTCCGTGCTACAATCTTGCTGTTGCATCAAGTTTTAAACCAGTACCTCATTCTATATTTGCAATAATAGCTATAAAGGGGGACCGAGTGGCTTTAAATGGTCTAGATCATTCGAAACTCATGCACATTCCGCTACAACATTCTAGATAGAAGAGGCATGTTACAATTTCCAACATGGCGGACAGTAGAATTCCAATGCAAACAGGGATAAATTAAGGAGCATTTTCATGAAACACCCTGATTATAGCTTACATATGAATAACTTAAAAATGTAACATTAAAGAAACACTCCGGCCATCGTATTTACCTTAATAGCCGAGTGTTCCCTTTACATTTTAAAGGTGTTCCCCCTCGCAAATGCATGGAGGAATTCTACAGACAGGAAATGCCAAACCATGGAGAAGGTGCTGAGCTGCAGCTCTACTAAAAGTCATTTAATTTATTAAGACGATACATGGTTTCAATTCTGGTCTTAATTATATTTTTACAATTACTTTGACACTTTAACCCCTTAAGGACAATGGGCAGTCCCTAAACCCATTGAAAGCAATGCATTTGAAGTCTGTACATGTACAGGTTTTGTCATTAAAGGGTTAATCTTTGATGATACATTGTATACTGGCTGAACTGCAGGAGTTTTTATTCATTGTATGAAAAGCGGGTGTAAAATGTAATTGATTGTATACCCAGAAGGTTAAGCCGCTTTCATCACAAAGATTTCCCATTATAACATTTTCCTTGTCACATTTTCCCACATTTTCCTGATGATTTACATAAGTAATATACATACTGTGTCACTGCAAACTCGTTTTCTTGGCAGTCAAAATTGTTATTTACAGAGGAAACCAATTATTTCAACACGGCCTTTAGCAAATAGCACATTGCATAAGCGTTTGCAACAGAAACCAACCTAGATTTTCATGATGGTTACATAAAAACATGTTAGTATGTGAACCTCGTCACATGATGACTTTCAAGTTTTTGGTACAACTCCAGGTTTTGTATTTTAAGGGTAGAATAAGAAGAATGGCTTAGTTATAGTTGAGTCGATGTTTCATTATTGCCCAACCTAACACAAACAAAAAAAGATCACCATTTCCCTGATCCCCCTATCTATCTTATATTTCTAAATCTGTTGACTTCAGAATCTTTGAAATATTAACCCTGGGTAGTATTTCATGCCAGTGCAATTAAAAACCTAATTTAATGACACTAAGAATGAATAACATAGTTTTTACATTAGGTGTTATGTACAAGGAGCATTTGGTGGGCTGAGCAATAAATGGACAGATAGTGTGATGGAATCCCCAATATTTATGTCTTAGATATGTGTTTTTTGTATACACAGTATATATGTGCATATATATATATATATATATATATATATTTACATATATATATAATATAAATATGAAACTTGAAGTTCCAAATCTCTAAACTTAGCAAAGTCATTTTCAGTCCAGCTGATGATCACATCCTCTTCAAGGAGGTCCGCATGATACGTGGTATTTTGGGGAGCCTGGTTCATGTCCACAACACATTTAAAGTAATGGAGAAGATACTTCTGTGCTTTCATGTGTTATTTTACTTGAATGACTTTGACATCACCTCTGCCTGTGCCAACACATTTGAAAGGGCATATCATGCAAATTTTCCTTTATTTCTCATGATCTGTCTGTGAAGATCGCATTATAATTCCCATGCATCCCATGATACTCTATGTAAATTGTTTTAGCAGACTGCACACATAGCCCCAGCACTAACATCAGGGTTCTTCTGGGAAACCATTACATTCCAAGAAAGAGAGGCAAATGAAACTAGTAATGTGACCACATGATGGCAGCACAAAGAGCACAACAGAAAAATAACAGGAAAAAATGAGTATTTGGGCTAAATCATAAATGTATTTCCCAAAGCTACCACTAGAGAGTGCTGTTGTCTGGAAAATGTCATCTGAATGTTTTTTACTGGAAGTCAGAGGCAGGAACAGGTGTGCATGAAATCTATTTGAATGAATGCAGCATTAGTGTCTGGTGTTCACAGGAGGGCTGGCAGCCGCTAGCCTGGTAGACAATCACAGAACTGGCTCTTTCAGCATCCTCTTGGCCTATGATTCTGTTCATCACTTTTTTATTTGCTCACATTATTTTTTTATTATTGTACGTATACACTCAAGTACACATGATAAAAATACGAATCTTTAAACATTTGTTATTCTGAATCTGTTTAAACTTGCTTACATTATTTTACACACTAACATATACAGTACAAACATGCACTTATACATATACACACTGACATACACACAGATTCACATACGCATGCTCACGCCATCTCTCATACTTTTGAGACCCCTTCCCATCTTTGGAGACTGAGAAGGGGGCTCATCTCTGGTGATCCGGTGAGAGACCTGTTTTGGTATTCCCTTTCAGTCCTCTCAAATTCTGTGATGCTATGCAACGCATATATATTCATGGGACACGTATATGACCAAAACCGCAACATATTTATGTTGGGCATTGCCCTTGGTCCCCTCTCGTGGCCACCATCCTTACTGCTGGTTGCTGGAATTTGAAGTCATATTCTGGCACCCAAACCCCTGGGTAGAGCATGCTATGAAAGCTGTGTTGGCTTGGCACAGTCTTCCAAAGGGTAAACGGACTGGTTGGCGAGATCACAGATCTCCCTTGTAACTGGCCCATTGAGCAGTGACATATCAAAGAGCCTGATATCCTAATGGTGCAATCTAACCCCTGGTTATACAGCAGAAAGTCATCTGTCCCCCCAGTACCTGCAACCAGAATTTGCTACTGGACTGGTTTGTAGGACACAGCTCATTAGACCTTAAAACATACAAAAAATAATTGCAGACAGATCAGATATAAAAACTGTTATTAATCTCCTGATAATCTCGTGAATCTCATCTAGCATTTGGTCTTCACATGTTCCTGCATATCCAGATGTATTTAGTTATTTTAATTGCTATGTACTAATATTTCAAGACTGTGTAACGCTTTTATTGACATGACTCTTAAAAGGACGCTACTAAAAATGTTTTATATTTTTTTGCATTTAAATACTCTGGCAATATTTTATTATTGTGATATACCCATCTTTCTTTTAACTATTGAGTGTAATATATACCCTATTATTCATAAAACCAAAGTGTTTGGTTTTTTTTAACAGTATGCAGCATTTTTATTTTGTGCAGCTGATCAATATTTCCACGGGGAATGCAATAAATTACCTTCACCATCTTTACAATACAAAACCTTCTTCATATCCCCCAATAATTTAGGTCTCCTTGAGAAATCACCTTTGTTGGGAGGACATGGTTAAAGGCAGGGGTGAGAGCAGGACAGCCTACCTACTTTACCTATCCAGCCACTTTGAAATGCATTTAAGCAGAAAGCCAGCATATGATGTCTTATCTCTTTTTCAGTCCATCCTGAGGTGGCCGTGTGGCCACGTAGGAGGTGTGCCAGAGGACTGCGGTGAAAAAGTATAGACCTCAAACGATTTCAAAGCTTGGTACGCCAGCCATTGAGGATCCTCTGGTCTCCCTGACCAGCTCATGATCCCCACTCAGTTATTATGCTTGTGCTTGTTTATGTAGCATTATATATATATATGTTTCCTCTATACACACATTCATATATAGTGGCAAAATAATGCGGGTCCCTCCTCATCAGTACAAACTGGCATTCTGTGAAAGGAACTGCCATGATCCTCTTTATGAGTGGATATCTCAATTAACGCTCTGTAGCAGACGACTGTCTCCTGTCCCAATTTTTTGCTTTATTTTACTAATATGGACACTTAAGGCCACCCTTACCATCCTTATCTTGCTTTAAAAGCTAGGAGTATATTTACTCGCAAAACAGTAAACTTTTAACGTGCTTGAATTTTTTTCTATTAGAGACATGATCATCTAATTATTTTACATAGAATTGTATAGAATTTGAGGCATCACAGAGTTCTGGACTAGCCAAACAACTAATTAAAGACCTTAGTGGTTTGATTAAAACTCACAGCAACACCTCCTGCTTTGGCTCTTTTGCCGTTCAGTCCCTGTACATATTGCACCCTACTGTTGTTTATGGGTACTGTATTTGCATATTGTCTGTACCACGTTATCACTTGTCTGTGCCTGCAATTGTAACTACCCGCTGTCTTGCATCCTGTTACGATGTCATCTTCAGTTTGTATTTTTGCGGGTGCTTGATGTTCTTTTGGTGATACTCTATGTCTACCATACTAGTGTTATTTTATTGCTGTGCTACCGTGTACGGTCTTGTTTTATTTTTCCTTCAATAAACGGAGAATTGAAAAAAAAACCAAAACAAAAAAACTCACAGCAACAACATAAAATAATATTAATTATGAGACCTTAACTTAACACTAAATACTATCTCTTCACAGCTTAGATCAGTGGATAGAAAATATAGAACTGTATCCGCAGGTAAAATTAAAAAAAATTACCGGTAATAACCCATCCAACCAACATGCCAAGCTTTGTACGTTAGCTGAATTCCATTTGTGGAATGTAAACTGATAACAAATATGTAAATATTCAAAAATGTCTATTTTTAGCTTTTTTTTTTTTTGGATATTACACCAATACTGCATCTGTATAATCTATGGTAAAACTTAAAAGGTTGCTTCTAAAATGTAACGTCAACGTAGAAATATCAATCAGACCATTTTTAAATGGCAGAAATACCAATACGTATTTTTTTTCGCCCCTCCACCCCCCCGTCCAGAATTCGCCAATGATTTACAATGAAACAATTGGCACGGTTGGTAGCGGGTGGGCTTCTTTACGTAAATGTCAGCTCTTGATCAACACTTGAATATCCTGGAAGTGTGAAATGGAACTCAGTAGGTGTCTTGTCCGGACTTGTTCTTAGTCATTCTATAGGAGTTTTCCTGCTAGTGGCATAACAAAAAACTAGAGGGGCTTTCCATTCTATTCACATATCCTATTTTGTAACATAAACAGCCCCATGCGTATATGTGAAATCAGAACTATTATAAGCGAATACAATAAAAATAAATAAAGAATTGCCAAGATGGGGTAAGAGGTAACAACAACCCTGGGAATTCTGCTCATGATTATGGTGCTTGAATACAGGTTGGTTGATTCTTTACCATTTTGGCAAGTAATGATTTCCGTGATGACCATTATTTGAATAATTTGGGCGCCTTTACTACTAAAGGATTTTGATGGGTCAGCCCGTTTAGAAAGCTCCCAGGTGTGCTTAAAAGAAAAAGATCTTAATACACTTCTCGTTATTGCGTTAACTTTTATGTTCCAGTGGCCCAACTTGTTGCTTCGCTTGTCCATGTGCACGTCACGGGTTTAAATGATGTCTCCTATCATGTTAAACCGGTCATTCAAGCATCTTGCGTATATATAAGAGAACACAAAAGGGCAATTTTCCCAGTAGGGCGAAAGTATTTGGCACAGAGAGGTAAAAGTGTATCAGATGTGTGTGTGTGCGTGACAGCTGTTCCACTCATTAGATTTTCCGTGCTGTTATTAAAATTAGTATTATGAGTGTACTCAAATTAAATGGTATAGCAACAACATGTTCAGGAAGCACAGACTTGTTGACCTTTCTAATGCCTCCCCGCATTAACCGGTTACTATGTTCCTGTATTTATCAGGCACTTCAGTTAATGGGAACACTACGCATGAGTTTGCAAAGGATAAGCAGCCAACCGATGGTCCACAGTCAAAATACATTGTCTAAAAAAGGCCAATTTGTCCCTTCAAATGGATTTTGCTGAAACCAGTTTTTTTCCGATGAGAAAAGCACTTTTATTTAGTCACAAGTATGCAAGGCCACGTTTTACAATCTGCTATCAAATATGTCCACACGTCAGATTTTCATCCCCCCCAGCAACGGCACTCGCCTTTCGAGACCCACTTAGACAGATGAAATGACCAAGTATTTTTATTTTTGGAACATTCGTTAAGGGCAGCCAATGCTGGTTTTATTACCAGTACAGTTGTATGGGTACAGCCAGTTCCCAGTGACTATGGCATGCCATACTGTTGGGTCCATTGCTTGGTGGTCCTTGTGGTCCTACTGCATTGTTATGTGCCTCACAGCAGGGAGTGGGAGAGGATAACACTTCAGTTGGCCCACCCTGGCTTTTCAAAGAGCTTTTTGAAAAGAGAACTTTCTGAGTATATTTTTTAGATTTCATTGAAATACTGTAGGTTTCTCCCTGTAGAAACTATCCTCATTATATCTGTGATTTCTCCTGGTACAGTGGTTTAAATGATCTTTGTCAAGGACCTCTGTATATATGAGCCCAATATACAATAAGTATGTAAGAAATAGAGTATGACGTCAACAAAGGACGGTATCCTATTTGGTCCAAAGTTCAGCCAAGGGAGGCACAGCTGAAGCACTTTGAAGAAAAACGATACAGTAGGGAATGCATGAGTATTGAGATACAAAATTAGAAACAAGAACAAAATAAAGTAATTCTAGGTTCTGTAAGTTCTCCCCATACAATGGTAAAATCACAAAAGGAGACTCTGGTCATGCAGTCGATTCCAGTAGAAATGTATTGGGGTTTAGTAGATGAAAATTCAACCATGTCTACACATCAGATGCATGCTGAAAATACCTGATGACTTCTATAAGTCATCAGTGCACTTCTATAATTATAATTTTTCCCCATGATATGTATCCACGTTTGCCTCCATCCGTTGTACCTCTGGTGGTGGCCCTGGTTCGTTCTTGTTACCCTGTGTGCGTGATGATAAATCCAGTTTGAAACACGTGTATAAGTAGTCTGTAACTTGCTTAACATTACAGTGACTCACATGATTATTGGGCCCTTATTTCATTATGATTGCAAAAAGTATGATAAACAAGTCCATGCATTTTTGCCTGCATTAGTTATTTGCCCTACTTAAGTTATCTGGAAAGCTGATGACACATGCACGGTTAATGTTAGGTTTCCTTTACCCCGCATCCTTATTTTTATGGTTGCAAAATATCTGTGCTGTGTGACATTTTCCATATGTCTTGCAGCTACAATTTGTTATGAAATAAAGTGCGTTAGTCTTACAAAATGATGCAAAAATATATTATTTTTTGTTTAGATTTTTTCCTTAATCATATTGAATAGTTTTCAGAGGAGGGCCGGTAACGGGAGCAGAGGGCAGGGCAGATACTGCCACCTGGGCTGCTCTGATAAAAAAAATTACTTGCAGTTCCTCGTACCGCCACCGGGGTGTTTAGAGTAACAAGGAATTTATGCAGAATGTACACCCTGGTTGGATCAGTTCTGTGCTCCTTCTATGCATTCATACTTAAACTAGGTTACATTTAGGTGGTTGTTCCATTGAAAGACTGAAACGTTTACCTCTTGTGTAACATGCCGTAATGCCTTTTAGATTGTAAGACCATTTAAGAAGGGACCTCCTTACCTTATAGTATTTTTTATTACCTTTAGAGGGGATACGATAACATGATATCAATATATGCAGGGCCAATATAAAGAGCAATTCAGTGACCTGTTCCTTAACAGAAATATACAAAGAAAAAGAGGTCACCCTCTGAGACTGGAAGAGCGGACATTTCATAGATGACAAAGGAAGGGATTCTTTACAGTGAGGGCAATAAAGGTATGAAATTCACTGTCTAGGGAGGTGGTGTTATCCAAAACATTAGATGCCTTCAAAAGGGGTCTGGATATTTTTTTTTTAGAAAGGCGTGGCATACAGGGCTATAAATAGAATAACATTAATATTTTAGAGCTTCTTGATCCAAGGAGAAATCCGATGGCCTTTTGGAGTCAAGAAGGATTTTTTTCCCTGATGGCAGAATTGGAAGTAGCTTAGTTAGGGTTTTTTTTTTTGCCTTCTTTTGGATCAAGAATAGGAAGGTTAGGTAGAAGGGTTGAACTTGATGGACTTAGGTCTGTTTTTCAACCTTATGTACTATGTAGCCATGTATACTAAAAATGAAAATGTGTGCCATTCCCCATGAAGCACATTAAAAGGTGGTGTCTTTAGTTACGATGAGGCTCAGAAAGCCTCTGCTAATGGGTTTGATTCCAGGGGCGAATTCACATTAACAGGGTGGAACTGGCACATTAAGGCCAGAGGCCGTCGGATGACGCAAGTGTGGCAGACGACTGGATATGCTGACGTACATAGCCTGCCGCAGGCTGCACCCGATGCCGGTTGGCTGACTGGGCCAAGCAGTCACCCGCGGCACCACTAGGCGTTTCCCTGGTATACCAGATGGCCAGTCCGGGCCTGTCCTGATCTGTGAAGCCTGCCCTACAGAGCTTGCTATTACTTTTTTGTGTATAGCAAATCAAAAACTTGTAACTTTATTTATAGCACAAGCTGTCAAAATGACTTTTTGTTTATGGAAAAAGGAGAATGTGGAAGGGGCAACTACAGGGCAGAACAGTTAGACGCTAGATGATGGGCCACTGATGTACGGAGCGGGGGGGGTTTTAATCACAAACAAATGCTTTAGTAATCAATTGATTTATTCCTCCAGCAGTTGCAGAGTCAAATTGTTATTTTCTTAACATTTTTTTTTTTTAAATAACATTCCATATTTTTCCGTGATACATGGCGTTTGTAAAACAGAAAAATAAATTTTTTCATGCAAATCACTGCAAAATTTTTTGGCCATTTGGCTAGTGCGCTGTGACGGCTGACATTGGTGCGAGCACTTGGTTATTTTCTTTTTTTGGATTGTACACACATTGGAACGACACCAATCGATGCATACAGAGTGTGAGTATTGTTTATGTTGCTGGGAAAAACACTATCTTTAGCACTTGCTGTATAAATACAACCAATGAATAGTAATGCTAATACATTATACAATATTGGCCCATGCCATTGTGACTCAGAGGAGTGAATATTTAATTTTATTATGGTTTCCAGCAGTGTTCCCTCTAAGTTGTGCACTTGTGCGCGCGCACATAGCTTTTTTAGAGAGCGCACACGTCCAAAAATTGTGCGCACAATATAGTAAATATAAATTTTTTTGAAACTTGCGGCGCGGATATTGTGCGCACAAAATTTTTGCTCTGTGAAAATTTTTGCACAAGAGAAATTTTCTGCTCACACCAACTAAGAAAAATTAGATGAAACATTGGTTTCCAGAACTAATATTTCTAGAAATAGTGAAAAATTTAGCACCTCTCTTACATAAAACTACATCTGCAAAGATGAAACCCCATAGAATATCTGACCGATGAGCACATGCATATTTTCATTCTTGCACTAGGAGACTGTTCCATTTATCTACCACCCTCTCAGAAAATTAAGACTTCCTCAACTCTTTACTTACATCTACACACGTGACCCTCTAGGTTTGGATTATGACCTCTTGTTCTAACATTTCTCCTACTTTGATATAAACTTCCCTCCTGTCATTTGAAATATCCTTTTATGTATCTGTTTCTATCACATCTCCTCATTCGCTTTCCTCCAAGCCGCACATAGTGAGCTCCATTAAGTCTGCAGATCATAACCTCTGACCTTATATTTGGGGTAATATAGATCAGATAAAACCAGCACCCTTATATCCAATAGACAATTATTAAATCAGAGAACATACAATGCACATTCAGTATTCTTTAATTTCTAATAACACAACACTTGCATGAATGCAAAAATAAAACATAACTTTCAACACAATGTGAAAATGATGTTATGCAAGATGGAGGCATATAGAAAAAAAGATGGACTTGGGTTTCTAATAAATTAAGATTTAGACAATGCATTGTCTTAAAATAATTAAAAATTGTATTGAAATAAAAGAAGAATACATAATAAAACGTGTAACATTTGGAAAGGCCTTCTATTAATGAAATGACTTTCGAAATTCTATGGAATAAAATGTTTTGTTTTCTTTAAAAAAAGGTTTCTTAGAATACAGTAGCATAAGAGTATATCCTTATATCTGGGGTATAAAGAAGTACTTCTAAAACTGGCAGAATGCCCACTACGCAGATCTTACTACATAATACACGTAAAAGGGGCCTTGATTATATTTCAATGAAAGTTTTGGGGGTATATATATATATATTATATATTTATTTATTTTTATTTTAAAGCAGGGTCTAACATGAAACATGGTTGTTATTTTGAAATCCAACACAATAGTTAGTGGTAAGGTTAGATTCCGCAGAGAAATTAGGATTGCAGTTATTATTATCCCCTTAAGAGGGACACAGTACATTGATATAATATTGGTTAAGATCTGCTGTTCGCAAACTTTTTTTGTCCTCCCCACAGTACGTGTTAGGTCTCGAAGGACTATAACGTAACTGTCAAGTAGGACGTTTTTCCCAATTCACAGACGCAGGGTTAACCCCCTTCATATAACAGTAACAGGGAAATAGCTTAACATACATCATCAATACCAGTTTAAGATCACACCAGCTATGAATTCTGACCCTCCAACACTCTGGAAACATATTCTTCTTGCGATCATGAATGGATGGTAAAAACGCATCATTTGGAGTAATTCATGAAGCACCGTGTACAGTTAAAGGTGAAGATTTGCAAAAGTATATTACTACTACTAGCTAAAGATTTTGCATCTTCTGGTGGTGACAATTGACTTGCTCTCCCTATTGCATCTCTGGCCAGCTCGAGCACAGTACATTCTGCCAGCTCCTAGCAATATAACACACGCAAGGAGTAGTCCTGGGCAATTAAGTGCTTGATCCCCCTTCCATTTTCCTGGGAATGTCTTCAGCACATGTTCTATCTTGCCAGGTTCTTTGGTTCACTGCTTGGAATACACCAGTCATCTGCTTCTGTACAGAATTTATAATGTTTCCACGCAGACTTGTTGAAGACCGGTAACCTTTCTATGGATTCAGATGATAGTGCCTACAGAATGCAAACAGCCAGAAATGTTAAATACTGTGCTTTACAAACAATATTAAAAAAGTAATATTTAAAGTTAAATCTGACCAAAGATAAGATAAAAAAAAATAAAAAGACAGACCTAAAATGTATTCATCACACTACGGAGCACAGGTTAAAAGGAAGAAATATTAATACGCGAGTGGCGTTTAATATATAACTAAAGGAAGCGAAAACAAAGTACACGTTTCCCATTCTGTAACCTCTCCACCAGTTAATGATGAATGCCTTTAAGCAAAAACACCATCACATGATGCACAACTATGAAATAATGTTCTCATAACTACTGGCAACGGGTTCTTTCCACCCTGAGCAAAGAATGGAATTATAAAAGAAAAACAGGACCAAAAAAAGAAAAAAAAAAAAATAGAATCACATTACCTTTAAATAAATAACAGCATCTGTTCCGTAGCCTTCCATAGAATGCAGCATTAAGTCCCCTTGGAAGTATTTGGCATATAGGCGGGAGATTGGCAAGCCATACCCAAAACCAGCCTAAAATATATATATTTAAAGGTGTCATTAATTGTGGTTCTACTCTAAAGTTTCACAACATATCAAACCGAATGTTTTTTTATTTATTTTTTACGCATTGCAGGCGAACATTAATATTCAACTGAATAAAGTTGATTAGCCTATGAAACAAATAAATGTACAGATTTTCTTCTATTTATATACCACCAACTATTTATGCAGCACTTCTCACAGTCCATGCATTAAAAGGGTCCGACAAAACTAGAACTGACAGACTAAGATGAACCGTTACATTAGATAAGGAGAGCTAATAGAGCTTACACACTTCTAGCCGCCTCGATGCTTACATTTTGCTTACAGACACACAATATAGGTAAACCAACTAACAATACAAACAACACACTTATTTCTCTGTTATAAAATATCATGGATGTACTGGTATGGTATGATATGATATGGTGTGGTATGTGCGGAGGTAGGATAAGAGCCATGATTCTTACCAAAGGTGCATTACGTGAGTTGTCCATCATTGGTCTGGGAGCGGTGGAATACATGTAGCTGAAAAGTCGCTCTATTTTCCTCATTGGTACTCCTCCTCCATTATCAGATATCTAAATAAAAGGTGCAGGGACACAAAGATTTGTTAGTAATGCACAAAAGGGTCTGTACACATTGTCTATGAGGAATACACTGCTTGTCGGGGGGGGGGGGCACCTAAGAAACAATGTAGCATCTCACTAGTCGCTACACACATTAATTAAAATCACAGAGTTTCACTCATGGACAGCTGGATTCCAGGATGAACGCTCCGATACTCTAGGATCTGTAAGGGGCTGAAATCATTCAACCGCCTGTTATTCTGAAACAACTGCTCCCAGCCACATATCCTTGGGAGGTCAGACAGATAGCGTTTGAAATCCCTGCTTGGTGTGCAGTTATCTCATTAACGTGTAACTTCTTTCAGACCCAACACTACGGAGAATGCCGAGAACGTATTTTCATCTGTCCTTTCACCTGTAATTACCGCCTCATTAAACTAAATTGTCTTGATAAGCACAAGTTACCCGTTTCCACAGACACGAAGAAGGGGAGCAGATGTGTTTGTAGAAGGATCTTCCAGACCGTTACCTTAATAGTCAGGTCTTCTTTTCCTAGGACGACGTTCACTTTAACCGGAGGGAGAGAAGGGCTGTCCTCATGATACTCCACGGTCGCCCGCATGGCATTCTGCAAAAACGCACAACAAACAGTGACATAAATAACAAATACTGACTTTATACCGTATCCAAAATCTGTAAATCCAGCATCCACAGCCACAATTTTACATTACACAAAAAATACATAGGGTTAAACAAATTGACTAAGACTGTCATTTTTTATTTTTTTATTTTGTTTAGGAAGAGATACATTCATAAATATCAATAAAAATTAGTAGAAAAAGTTTGGGCCAGCAGTAAAAAATAAAAAAAAATATAGAAGCCAAGACTACAGTAAGGTTATTGTACAATAAACTAAAGGAGTGGAGACACACACACACACACACACTATTATCATAAAAGTCAGATTCAAAATACAGGAAACCAATTACACCAAAAACTTAATACCAAACCTAATAACACTGTCTGTATCTTAGAAAGGCTGGAGGTCAATATACTAAGTTTAGCTTCATGGCATTTAGTTGTCTGATCTAGCAGAGACCCGATACATGATCTGCCGGGGGCCTGGATGTTTGGGAGATCTCGCATACTGTCCAGTATGTGGTAGCTGCAGTCACAGTGGGACACACAGCATTAACACTACTTGATCATGACCTCAGTAAAATGCCATCACACTGATGCCACGAAAGGTTTATTTAGAACACAGAGAATACTTCTATTCTAGGAAAAAAAACCCAAAAAAACGACCATTGTCATATTACGGAAATAACATTTTTTTTTTTTACTACCAACATTACTTTTAAATTTTACCGATATTAGACGCACACGACAGGCAAATTAATTAAAGAGATTTCACGCTAATAATACTGTACCTTAAAAAGCTCAAAAAGCATGTGATACAAATGAGAAGGGACATAGACGATATTAATAGGCTGTCCGGGGGCCTTTCCTGTAAACATAAAAACAAGACAAATAAATGACTTATTTTTGGTACAAATACAGAATATGCTGTTCCTCTACTAAAGAGCAGAGACCTCTTCTCTATCACTATTATACGTTCAAACCTGCCAAGAAATAATTGGCAATCAAATATTTACTCAAATCATATATTTTTTAAGGGGCGTTATAATTCCAGCCTGTAGTCATGTGACACAAAGACAGGTACAGACTAGCTGCGTATACTTAAATTGCTAGAAAACTCCAATACTGTTTAAAGAAGCTTTTTCAGAGAAGCCATCAGAGAGGAAGATCAACTAATAGAACAAGTATAAAATTATCTAAAAGCTATATACCGTTATAAACGCTAAATAAAAAAGAAATAATCTTGCCTATGACAAAGTGACAATATTATACTGGGAATATTTTTAGATTTTGTCTTTGTCCCTTTTCTCCGGAACAAGATATTACAACCCCCTCGCCCCCCCCCCAAAAAACAAAGTTTCGATCAGATCAGGTGCTTTTGACTTACCGTTGGTCTGCATTATTTCCAGCTCAGGGGCAGCTAAATAATATTGATCACAAAGCATCTTTGAATTTTCAAATGCGTCTGCAATACAGAAGGTTATGAACTCTTTGTTAATAAAGAATTAATTTTTCAGGTTTCCACATCTAAAATCAGTAGGTTTTTTTTGTTTTGTTTTTTTGACATTTCAGAAAGTAAAATATTGGTTACAAGTAGCACTAGATATATTGGCATAAATGACAAATGAAACAAGGGACATATAATCAGGAAGAGTTCCCCCAAAAATCAAAGGGAGAGCTTTCTACGCATGCACAGTGCTGGGGAGCTGGGGCTGAGTATTCGGGGCATTCAGTGGGACATTTTCTGAAAGCTAAATGTCTGGGGAGCTGGGAAAAAGCATAGGGGAGATTCCGATTTTATTTTATTACTTGCATGCAAAGGGTATACTGATCACAGTTTCATCTTACAAAACATTCTGCCTCTCGCAATCCTGAAGCAGGAATGTCTAATTACAGGAGGGCGCGCTATATGAATCGATAGCCAAGCGTTTAAGTGCACCAGGTTATATCTGCACGTACTATCCGTAACAATCACTAATGAAGATATCTAGCCGAGTAAAGGTCAAGGAAATTCCAACAAAACAACTATTACAAAAAAAAACCCCATCTCTTTATAAACTTAACGCATCATCAACGGGGAAAGGACTGTACGCTAAAGGTGCAAAGCTGCTAAAGTACACACTTACCCTGTACAACTTCAACTACGTCACAGTTTGGGTCAATGCTCCCAATGTGTTTCGGGTGTGCTGGATTAGTTCCGCCATCAAACAGAAGGGCTAAAACAAAAAACATTCAAACAATTAGATTTTCATACCTAGGAACTGTGTTTGTTTGACCCGGAGGCTCCAGGTGAAGCAGGGCTTCCCAGAGTCTCCAGGACTTCCTCTATCCTCAGGCAAAGCCACTCACTCAGAAGGGGAAGAACTCCTCATAGAATAAACCTGGGAAGTTCCCAGTTATACCAGTAAGGAGCTCTGGTCATATCTCTCCAGCAACTTAACTAAAGTTTTACAGCGCTTTTTTTTTTTAATAAATATTGTGTTCTAGCAGCCAGAAAAAAAGTCTTGACCATCAAAATAAAAACTTTTTTGTAACATAAATTAAACACAAGCAGAATCACATATAATTTAAAAGTCAATACACATGGATGAGGACACATAGCAATATCATGTTTCAGTCCACGACAAGGACAAAGGATTTTCTACGTACTATATTGAACTAAGGGAAAATCAGCAAATGAGTACAACCCAAAAATTGTAGGATTTAAAAGGGCAGCAATCGCTATTTTTGGGGATGAAAACTCAGAACGTCGATAAGCCTGGAAAATATTTAGTCAAAGGCTGAAGTTTAACAATAACTAGGAAAAAAAGAGCAAAGTCCTTAAGACTGAATCATAAAACTTATCGCAAGGCAAAGATACCAAAATACAAACCATATACCAGACTCTATTTGCCCCTGAATAATAAAATTGTGGCGTTTATCATAAATGATGATTTGGAGTTTATTCTCCGAGTCGATTGCTTAACATACATGTGATGCAATAAAGGTTGCTTGCACCGGATTTGGTATTTATGCCCAAACCCCCATACGTGTAACGAGCTGTGACTCATTGTTTGCGAAGGGAGACTCCCAATTACTTAAGAGGAGTTCTGTTGTGACCGTGCCAGCGGATGGGATTATTAATGGGTATAAGCCTTTTGAGCAGAAATGTGTGTATATTATTTTTGTTAATAGTTTTATATAGCGCCATCATACTCTGCAGAGCTGTACAATGGATAAACAAGTAGTGTATAACATAGCAATTTGACTTAAAGAATTAAGGAGAGCCCTGCTCAAACAGGCTTACAATGTAGAGATCTATAATATAGAGATATATATATATATATATTTATTATATACTGTTTCTGAAATGGACTCTCTGGAAAATAAAAATGGTCTTATATGATTATATATTAAATATATATTATTCCTTCACTTCTTGTATACAAGTGCTTTAATTGATCATTAAAACAAATGAAATAGTCTTACTGTGTTGGTTAATAAGCATCCTGATGGATATTCGGCTCATGTAAAAGCGGTCTAAGAAGTACTGAACGTTCTGATTGGTGACGGGATCAACTCCAAAAGCTTCCTTATATTCAATCACACCTTGGGCCATTGTGGGGACCACATTGTTGTGTCGGTTTCGGATGTTCACAAGTATTTCTGTAAAGCTTTGGGGGGGGGTCAAACAAAGAATAGCATTACACAACAGTAGGAGGCATAATAAAGAGTAAATAAAATCACATTACATAGAATGATTAAAACACGTTCTAATCCTCATTCAAAGGATCAAGACTACAAATGCTTGGAACGCCAGGAGCGTACGTGGCATTTCCCGGAGCAATCTCATTCTTATTACCATTTAATATGATTGTTAATAGAACAAAAGGCTACTGCACACAATGCAGAGAAAGCCAGTGTTCTTTCTACCGTGATCCATTATGCTGGACTACAACTCCCATCATCCATTAGCAGCCCCGTCTGCCTTTAGATTTCAAATGTCTAGCCTTGGATATTAGGGGTAAAAGTATCTCCTAAACCACACAGCAGCTTTATGGACTGAAAATACGCTTCACGTTTACAAGCGGCTCATTCTTTCCATCTTGCCCGAGGAAACGTCTGCAACCGAACCGTTGAATTAACAGAAATACCTAAGCCTGTAGTGTAAACAAGCACCTCGCGCTCGCTAAATTGCCATGAATATTGAAGTCAACATGTGCCCGGCGGTTAAGCGGTTGTCGCGAAATCACACAAGTGTTTTGACAATACAACAGCATGTCCGTGTCACAAACAAACAATACTGACAAAAACGTGACTTCAAATCGCGCTTACTCCGACAACACTCGCTGGTCCTCTGGATTCTTCTCAACAAATTCCGTTAGCTCCATCAAACTCTGTATATACCTGTATACAAAGAATGAAGAATCAGACACGCACGTCAAAGAATTCCTACTCTTTCATAGCAATTCACATAATCAAAGACACAGAACGTCCACACTCACAATTTATAGGGGGCTTTCAAAACCTACACTGAATTTGCTGCTGTTCAGGTCCTAGGACTGCACTCAGATCCAAAAGGCCTGATTTTTACTCCAAACGCAGCAGTTTTGATAGTCAGTCCTTTACTAAAAACTGATATTTACAATAAAATTACTACAGGGCTTAGCTGTGGGAAGGTAATTGGCTTTTAAGTACAATTTTACATCTGTATTTATTATTATTTGTAGTATTTTATTTTAGAGTGAACTTTTTTTTTTTTATACGTACATACACACACACATATATATATATATATATATATATATATATATATATATATATATATATATATATACACACACACACACATATACATATATATATATATATATATATATATATAATATATTCTCCGGTTCTCTACATTCTGGATCTGTACATCAGATGACCTGAGTGTATTGGACACTCTTTGCACATCCGTTATTTAAAGCAGATCTGTCTAGGTTTGTTGGAAAATACTCCCTTAAATCCACATCGTATGGAAACGCGACACAACTTCACACACTAATGAAAAACATCAGGCAAGGAGGGCGAATTGTATCTATTGCGTCGCATCAAAAGTGGCAGTTTGTGGCAGACCGCGATTCACCTATTCTGTGTATTGTAACTGTAGCCTCGGTTGTATGGTTTGTGACAAAACATTACAGATCTGCTTTAAGTGCCACAATAGACGGGGGTCCGTCCGCCGCTAGGTTTTGGGCAGCTGGTTGCGCTCAGTGATGCGGTGTGCATGCGCTGGATACTCACCAGCTCTGGACAAGCTGCACCGAAGGGGTGCCCAACAGGGGATCCGGCAAGATGTAGATCTCGCGCATGATATTCGCCAGTCGCACAGGTAGCTCTTGCCGCAGAAACACAAACGACGTTTTCTCACAGCCGTTGGCGGAACCTGGAATAATAATAAGATTGGTTTATAGTTTGTTCCAAGATCTTTAATACACAGAATATTAAAAATAATAGAAAGAAAAATGTATTACGCCGCAAAATCCAGGGTGTGCCTGGGGTTATTTTATACATGGAGGTGTATTCCCCGACCACTTCTGCTGCATAAAGTACATCGAGTTCTGGCTAAACTGGGCTCCAGTCCTCCATCTGCTGCAACTCCTATCACACTCAGCCAGCCAGCGTGTGGTAGATCCATCCTCGCTTTAGAGAATCGGTTCTGGGAAGCTATAACTCGGGCTACATAGTTAATCTTCGTTCTGCCGCGCCTGCACCGAGGGTTCATTATTAATATTTGGCAGAGCGGCCGCTGCCGGCAAATCTAACATTTCATCGGCATTAATTGCATAGTAACAAGATCGCTAACAACATCGCTATCAGCACACAGCAAGCAGGGGCAGCGACTTTGAGCTTTATGACGGGCCGGCACGCATGATCTTGCGTTTTCACCACGAACATCCAGTATCGGGGAAATTAAAGGCGGTTATGAAGGCGGAAGGCTGTTATTAATAAGGTTTTTCCACTTAATGTGACGCTTTTATATTTCACCTTACTTTGGAATAAATAGTCTTTTTTTGGGGGTTTATTTATTAGTTTTCCGTAAGTATGTAATGGATCACAGAGCCGCGTGCCTTCCTCAGTTACATGAAATCAAAGCTCATTGTCCTTTAATAGCCGGATGAACAGCTGCCAGGGTTTCTGGGTGTTACCTTCGCCAAGCCCCGTTTAGTGAACTGTGTGACCGGTTATCGACACAGCTCGGTCCTTGCACTCCTGATCCGGAGAAAAACTCCCGCGTCAACGGATCCTGCTATTGACTTTGGTGGAAGCTGCAGTATTCTGGGACATGTTTATCTCCAACGCACACACGGTCTCCTCCGTACGGGAAGAAGGCTATCACTGTCTATGTCTCTCTCATGGTGATCTACAAGAACCGTAATACCCCTCAATAATCAAACAGCCAAAGACTGACATGCAATATACATACATATGTATACAGGTATAGCAGTACAAATATATACATACATACATACATACACAGTCTATTCAATAAAAGGAGGGTTGACCAGTTGTGCTCTGGCTCCTATACATTATAAAGGCCAGTTCTCAGGATGACCTTTGCTGGGCTTGTATAATGCATGGTTATATCAGTGGGATTTCTGCAAAGTCTATTAAATTCTACATTGTACAGGGCCAGCTCACTACTTAGCGATTATACCCCTTACTAACAGAACATATATTAAAAAAAAAAAAAAAAAAAAAAAAAAGATGAGCGGATTTATTATTAATATATCTCGGGATACCCCGGCACCACTGCACTCCCGCCAGCTTCCTATTAATATAACCAGGGAAACGACAAAAAAAATAAAAATAAAACGAGCCGTACAAAAGTGGCTGCAACCCACCCTGCCAATTCCTGGAACCGGCATGGATCTAAACCGCTACATAAATGGCCCTCTTCCATATTTCTCATGCCCCCCCCCACATAAAAATACCCCGGTCTGTACAGCGCAACAGTAAATGAAGTCAATCGCCTGTAATGGAGCTACAGCAGCTGCCAGAAACATGTGTTTTCCAGAACCGTACATTCCAAGGAAAAGCCACAAAAACAGAGGCGATTTTTAATTGCCCCCCCATTTCATAATATTCTATGGAGTATTAAAGGCCAAATGACTCCTAGGAAATATTTGTATTATTTATTACTTGTATGATATTATTAATTTCATTATTAATGCTGAATGCAAAAAATAAATAAATAGATTTCCGGATTGACTAAAAGGTCTGTATTAAGTAAGATAACGGGCAGCAATTCCAGGAAAGTGCTAAATATATAATGATTAATGAACACGTGCGTAGTGTAAGGATGCGTAAGTGGCTGCTATGGCAGACGAGCCGAGCGCAGGTTATTTTATGTTCAAATCAGATTTGCAGATTGCAGAACATTTTTATTGGGATTTTAGCGAGAATGCGCAGGTTCAAGCCCCAAAAAAGATTATGACACCAGTTTGCCGCTGTAATGCCTTTAACAGGGGATCTCATGTGTGTGGTAGAGGTTAACACAGTAAGGGAATATAAACACGCACGGGATAGGCATAAAGCCATCCTGACAAGACCAAGGAAAGATTAAAGTTCGACTCCTTACAGTAGGAAGAAAAGTTGGACTAGATGAGCCGAACGGGCATCTAACATATAATTCTATGTTCCTCTCTACATACGCGAGCTTGTGAGACAGGTTACTATACGAAGTATATGGCGGCAGTGTGCATGCGCACTTCTTCTGCGTTCAGGACGTAGTTTCTCTTTAACCGTGAAAAGCTGCCAGAAGTGCCTCTGTTGCTCCAAAATAATTCTCTTTCCCGTTTCATTTGACGATTAATCATTTTTTTAACTGATGGGAAGCGTCCTGTTTCGTGGCAGATGGGTTCGCTTGATGTTAAACACACAATCTCCGGACCGGCTATTTACTTCACAAGAAGTAGAACATTAACCCGACGGATTATGCTGCTGCAGCAGAACAAGAACAGGAAAACAACTGGTGCGGCGATGACAAATTATGCCGACTCATCAGAAATTATTTACCACCTATGGCCTGGACAAGCGGGGACATAGGGAGACGGAAGAACCGTAGGGGCATTAAACGCTGACAAAAGTTATTAAAAGAAACCAAAAACATGAATCAACATTACCTGTATTTTGCTCAATGAATGAAAAAAAAATACAAATAAATAATAAAAATAAAAATTATATATATAATGCATTCCCCTGCTCAGACACCGAGCGGATTCTTTATGGCAATGCTAATGAAGTCCATTCCCTGCAGACTTTCATTAGTGTCAGGCTGGGTGATTGCGACCGAGGCATTCTATTGTTTCCCACAAGGCAGTATAAGGAATCGGGTGTTTGTCTAGTAGATTGAGCTGTAACAGAGCCGGAAGGCACGCAAACGGCTACTATGCACCTGTCTGATAATATTATACAATATTAAGAAAAATATACTTTCATCAGATACTAGAGAGAAACGGTGGGAGATCCCCTCTCAGAGCGAGTAGGAAGGCACGTAGGCTTTTTATGGGGGTCTTGCATTATTGCATGTGATCGGCTTTGCGATCTAAACAATATTAATGCAATTGAAAAATGATAGCCGGGGCTATTTACTTTGGTAGCCATGGCCGCTAGCCCACATACTTCCAGCAGTCAGTTTTTTTACTCAGCACAGCACAGGAAAGCGATCGATTGCTTACCAAAGTCAATGAACTGCTTCATGGAAAGGGGTGAAGGAGAGAAGCGGCTGAACTTCTCTATCTGTTTGGGAGCGTTGGCCAAGGCGGCATTTTTCAGCAGGAATCGGGCAAACCTCATCCTGGCGATAAAAGAGGATCCTTCACCTGTACATGAAAAAGGAATACAAAAGGGGTTCAGGTACATCATACATATACATACATTCCCCTACCACTTCTGATGGGAGGCTGTTCCACTTATCCACCATGCTCTCAGTACAGATAACATTCCTTTACGTCACAAAATGTAAGCAGTGTTGTTGCGTGACATATGATGTCACAAACATATAAAAGTTTATTTTTTTCTTGTATTTACTACAGAACGCACTGAATGTTGAGTTTAAAAAAAGTGATGGCGAGAAAAGGAGTACATCTGACACCGAACTGTTTATACGGATTCAGGAATATACACATGGCGAGTGAAAGGATACATTATTGATACACAATAATAGTTAATTGTATTTTGTTATTTTTATAATTTCTTTACATAGCAGTCCGAGAATAAGAAGCAATAGCAATTAGGCAATCTGAATTTAGAAGCGAATGTTCATACACCTCATGTTATTTTAGACTCGTGTATAATGAGCAGTCTCTTTCTAACAGTCCGAAAACAGGGAAAATGCGAGTCCTGGGCGTGAGATTTTAAATTATTGCACGAATGCAACATCTTCCTCGGGATCAGTCTTCACTGCCCAATATCTGCATGGTATGGATTTCATACAGTAAAGCGCTATGAGACTCCAGTACACTAGAGGGCAGTCTTGGGTCTCTGCAGACAGTCACTGTACAGTGAGAGGGGTCAGGCTGGGTGATCCGCACAGAGGGGGATTATGAATAAATCATTATTAATTATTACTATTATTAGTTGTTTTATGTAGCGCCATCGTACTCCGTTGCACAGATAATGCACAGTAGGAGTTTGGGTGGAATATTAGGTGTGTAAGTTCTGGTATAGGAGGACTGTCAGTCTCAGGATAAAGCAGGGAGGCTAGATCAGTCTCTTAGATGTGGAAAGGTCCATATTTTACATGCTCTGTCAGCAAGCGTGCGTAATAAATGCCACTAATACACTTAACGTGACATCAGTTTGAATTCTTTTAGAATAGGACGGTTGGGCTCAGGGCATGGTCATCGAGTCGTCAGGTCACCTGTTTTGTACAGTTTATGGTCCAGTATAGTAGGATGGTTATGTTCTGTATATGGGCCATATGCTGTGATGCAGTCTTTCCTAGGGCAGGGGTCCTGTACAGCGAGGTGCCCAGTCCCAGGCCAGTGACCCTGTACAGCAAGGTGCCCCAGTCCAAGGCCGGTGACCCTGTACAGCGAGGTGCCCCAGTCCAAGGCCAGTGACCCTGTACAGCGAGGTGCCCATTCCCAGGCCAGTGACCCTGTACAGCGAGGTGCCCACTCCCAGGCCAGTGACCCTGTACAGCGAGGTGCCCATTCCCAGGCCAGTGACCCTGTACAGCGAGGTGCCCAGTCCCAGGCCAGTGACCCTGTACAGCGAGGTGCCCATTCCCAGGCCAGTGACCCTGTACAGCGAGGTGCCCACTCCCAGGCCAGTGACCCTGTACAGCGAGGTGCCCACTCCCAGGCCAGTGACCCTGTACAGCGAGGTGCCCACTCCCAGGCCAGTGACCCTGTACAGCGAGGTGCCCAGTCCCAGGCCAGTGACCCTGTACAGCGAGGTGCCCATTCCCAGGCCAGTGACCCTGTACAGCGAGGTGCCCATTCCCAGGCCAGTGACCCTGTACAGCGAGGTGCCCACTCCCAGGCCAGTGACCCTGTACAGCGAGGTGCCCACTCCCAGGCCAGTGACCCTGCACAGCGAGGTTTCCAGGCTCAATGATTTAAAGAGCTCTGGGCCGAACTCCTCATCTTGGATAAAGAGCGCACAGACCAACTCATATCCCTGAGGGGGTGATCCCAGATGGCTCTGTGTACAGGCCAGATGTGACACATAAAGACAGCTGCTGCCCATCACACATTCAGTTCCAAGCTCTTACCTCTTGCTCAGTGATGTGGCCGGTGCCGGTAAACAGTGCGGCGGTTCACACCCTGTGCGGCTGCGGATGAACCGGATTTATTATCGGTGTATGCGGGGTCCAGCTGCTTTGTCTTGTAGGATATGCTAATTCGAATTCACTCCGCTGATGATGCAAGCGCTGAGTATCTTTGCTCTTCCTCACAGCTCACTCTGCATATCCTTTCCCTTTCTTCCAGATGCCCCTCCGCGTCTCCCTGATCTCACTCACGTCCATCTACACCTCTACACCGGGCCCTTCAACCCTATCTTATTATCAGACACGTAGAGGCGGGGCTATCAAAGCAAAAGCTCCAACCCACCACCACTTCTTCCTCCAATCAGCGGCAAGCAGTCAGAAAAAAAGAGCCCTACTCCCTGCTTCTGAGAAAAGGAAAAAACAAGTGCTCCTGTATGGGGGTCGCTAGGAGGAGGGGGCGGAGCCAGGCGGCGATGTTGCCAGGCATACTATTGGCAGCAATCAGCGGATTGGGTCGTGCGTTAACCTGTTCGTTGCTGCAGGAGCAGGGTCTGATGCTGCATTCTGTTACATGACAAGATGTTTTCCCGTATTATTAATTTCTTAGCCTCCCGCCCCTTTCCACGAATTGGAGCTGGAAACATGTTTTCCAGAAGAAGCACAGTATGGGCCACACATTGTGTCCCAGCAGTCAGCAGCACTGGTTATTTCTGCCCTTATCTGGGGTCATTGACAGGTGAGCTTATGTGCTGTGGCCCAAATATAGCACCAAAGCCGGGCAGGATTGGCCTTAAGTGCTGGTAATTGTTCTAGTTTGGTAAATAACATTATACAGCGCTGCGGAATATGATGGCTCTATATAAATCAATAACATTCTAAATATGGATTATTTTTTGTCATCTGGTGACCGGTCTACACATTTGTTCTGGATTTAAAAATCATGTGATGCTTCCACCAAGCTTTATGGGAGTTGCACCATCTGGGGGGCCTTCATCATTATGTATCTGACATAATGTATCCATATTTTAACTATTTAAAGAAACATTGTTTCCCCCCATACTTTGCGTTATGGTAAAGGATATAGAGAAATGGATCCATATGGTTGATTTGAGATGAAATGTTCAGCAACAGAACAAGATGCTAAGAAGCTGCGGGGGGGGGGCAGTGAGGCTCTTCTAGGTTAATGGGACACCTGTGCATATTTAAATCCCCTTTTGGTCTTAATCTCTACCGCTTCTGGGAGGCTGTTCCCCGTATCCACCACCATCTCAGTAAAGGCAAACGTTCTTACTTTACATTTAAACCTCTGATGAGTTTTAGACCATGACCTCTTGTTCTAACTTTCCTCTTGCACTTTGAAACAGGAATCATCATTCGCCATAGTGGCAGGCTAAACAATATATTATTATTATTTATTGGTTTATATAGCGCCATCATATTCCGTAGCGCTGTACAATGGGTAGACAGGACATTACAAGTAGTATGTAACATAACAAATTGACTTACAGAAACAACAGAGGAGTTTACAATCTAGAGGCATGACCCAGTAATGTAACAGAATCCCCAATACTAATGCTTCAAATAGGTGCTTTTAAATAGCAGAATGTATTTGCTGACTGATTCCTTGCTTTGTTGTATAAACCTAATGAAATGAATAGAGTGGAATGAAAAAAGTTATTAACCCCATTAAGCTACATTGCACACCAGCAAACCACTCGGAGGGTTAATACACGTGTGCTGTTTCCATGTGTTCTATTACCATAGATATGGGTGAATTAGCAGGACAGGCACATAGGAACTAAGTTTAAAGTTATGAATGACTGCAGTACACAAGTTCACAGGGGCAGCCTGAGTTACGCCGAGAGCCCCGCACACCCCGCTCTGTGTCCCCCCCCCCCCCCGTTTTCAAGCATTTCTAGGAACTCTATGTAACGTCGGTACAGAATATTCCTGCTTTCCTGACAAGGGTAAACAAGGAGACAGGCGCCACATCACAAACTTCCCTGATCCAATGAGATCCCGGACGTCTTTGCAGCGCGAACCTGATTGGTTCACAGACTTGTAAACAGCTTGTCAAACCCACCCATACGTTCATCTTCTGTGGAAAAAAAATGTCAGCGACTTTTAACCCCTTCGTGACAAAGGCTGATTTTACTTTTTGTACCCTTCGTGACAATGGCTCTTTTATCGTTTCTGCGGTGTTTGTGTTTAGCTGTAATTTTCTCTTAACCCATTTACTAAACCCACACAAGTTATATATTGTTTTTTTCAGGACAAGAAGGGCTTTCTTCAGACACCATATTTTTTTCATATGATGTAATTTCCTATAATAAAAATAATAAAATATGAAGAAAAATTGAAAAAAAAACAAATTTTCTCACTTTTATTTGAAAAATCTTTTATTCATCATAAAAAACTACTGAAAAAACCTGCTAAATAGATTCTACTATTTGTCCCGAGTTTAGAAATACCCAATGTTTTTATGTTTTTTTGCTTTCTTCTACACGTTATGGGGCAATAAGTACAAGTAGCGTTTTGCTAATTCAAAACCATTTTTCTCTGAATCTGGTAATTCTGTCTCTATGTGGTATTTGGGGCATCTTTGAAGCCAGCAAATTAAATTTACCCCACCAAACCATATATTTTTGAAAACTAGACACCCCAGGGTATTTTAGATGCTGATAGTTTAACCCTTTCCATGCACTAATCCTACCACCAACCCTTGTCAAAGTTTGGGATAGTAATTGTTTTTGGTGTTTTTTTCACATACTTTGTACTTCAGGTGTGAAATTACAGCTCCTGGTATATGTTGCTGTCACACAACACCCAGATATGTGTCCAGCAACATCTCCTGAGTACATTGATACCCCACATGCATGGGTTTGTCAGATTGTTTGGGGGCAAAAGGGCCACATTTGGAACATGAGCAATTCAAATTCAGTAGGAATTTTACATCTGGGTAAAGAAAAATGCTTGTACCCAACTATCAGTAGGGACGGGTTACAAGAAAGCCTGGCCTATCTCCAAGAAGGGATTTGATCTAGCACCTTAAGTGGTCCCTCATGCCACGGAATGGACACAGGGGTCACTTGACAGTGCAAATAAAAACGCTTAAAAATGGTGGAGCAAATAAAAGCTAAAAAACAGTAAATGTAACAAAAAATTAAAAAAAAATACAAAAATGGAGCAGGAACAAAAAAAAAATTAAAAATGGGAAACTGTGTGATACAGCTTGAAGCAGTCACCGACACAGAGTGCAGGTTTTCCAGGGCAATCTGGACAGTAAAATGTGGTGTCCTTTCTTTGCCCCCTGCTGTAGCATACCCTGCATCTCTTTTGGGGATTCTGCTTCTTTGCTGTAGGGGGGATTTTAAAAATAAAATGGGTAGCCCCAATTCTGTTGGTTCCCATCACTACTTGGGGACCAGGTGCATCACGGTACAAGATACCTGAAATTACTTCGAGCTGAAACTGCAAAAAAGACAGCTTCAGCCCAGTGTCTGCTTTTTTGTGCAGCAAAAAAGCGTTATAGGTTGCAATTTGCATTAGATAAATTGCAACCTTCTTGTACCAGGCCTTTGTCTTCCTCATAATGAGGTAGGGCTGTAGGAGTTGATCTGACAGATCAACTCCACCCATGTGCTTGTTATAGGCCCTGATGCACACTGGCTTTGTAGTGACCCCAGCTCTGCCACGGACAGAAACCTCCACGGTTCTCTCATCGTGGATGGTGCTCAGCATGCACACCTCTTTTCTGTCCTTGAACTTCAATGCCAAAAGCTCCTCTTGGCGTAGAGCTGAGGTCTCCCCCTTTCCTAGCCGGGTTCGTACCAGGCGTTGTGGGAAACCCAAGCGGTTCTTTTTTATAGAACCGCAAGCTACCGTATCGAAACAATACAGCAGCTTGAACAAAGGGACGCTTGTATAGAAGTTATCTACATACAAGTGGTAGCCTTTGTTCATAAGGGGGAATATTAGGTCCCAAACAATCTTGGCACTGGTGCCCAGATGATCTGGGCAACCTGGAGGGTCAAGGTAGCTATCCTTACCCTCGTATACCCGGAAGGCATGAGTATATCCTGTCTCGCTCTCGCAGAGCTTATACACCTTCACTCCATACCTGGAGCGCTTGGAAGGAATATACTGCTTGAATCCCAACCTTCCTTTATATTTCATTAGGGATTCATCCACGCAGATATTCTTTCCAGGTGTATAAACCTCTGGAAACCTGGCAGCGAGATGGGTAATCAGGGGGCGGATTTTGTACAGCCTATCAAACTGGGGGTCCTCCTTAGGGGGGCACAGGCTGTTGTCGCTAAAATGCATGAAACGAAGAATCATTTCATACCTTTGCCTAGTTATAGTTTGGGCAAAAATGGGGGTACTAAAGATGGGGCTGGTGCTCCAGTAGGAGCGGATGGAGGGCTTTTTTATAATGCCCATTAACATTGTGAGTGCCCAGAATTTAAGAAATTCTGGCACGTCAATGGGAGTCCATGGCTGTTTTGCCCCAAAAGAATTAGGGCTAGCAGCACGGTGCTGCTGGGCATAAATGTTTGTTTGTGTGACAATGTCTCCCAAGACATCGTCTCCCAAAAAAACCTGCACAAATTGCAGTGGAGTGAATCCTGTAACATCAATATTGATGCCAGGAATTCCAGAAAAAGGAGGGATAGCTGGCTTGTACCTATTAGGCGCTACCCATGCCTCTGGTGCACTGCCACGACTACGTGTGGTAGGCGTCCTAACAGCCACAGATACATCACTAGATGTATCTGTGAACTGACCAACGTCAAAATCTGACGCTGTATCAGTGGCCTCAGAATCTGTGGCCAAAAAGGCATACGCCTCCTCAGCCGTATACCGCTGCATGGTAAGAATTGCAGCAAAAATAGTGGGGAAGGAAAGGGTTAATGGCTATAATAAAAAATAAAAAAAAACCTAAAAAAAAAGTAAAAAAACCTAAAAAAAGTAAAAAAACATGTAAAAAAAAAAAAAACCCAAAAACAATTGCCACTATGCAAGATCACTGTTTATGCAGTGATCAATGGCAATGAAGGGGTTAATATTATATGGGTGGCTCTTATAAGAGCCTTTGGATCAATATATATATATTTTTATTAGGGAATACCTGAAATACCAGAACACACCGATCTGTCTCTCTCCCTCACTAGAAGCAAGTGAAGGAGGGGGGCAGATCCAATACTGATCAAAGGCAATGTTTAGAAAACATTGCCTTTGATTTATCAAATCATGATCACTCTTATGAGTGATCTGACCACTAGGGGTGTTATTCACTGGATGTCCATGACATCCAGCAACACCCCCCCCGATGATGTCAGCAGGCTCCGCCCCCCGGCTTGATGGGCGCCGCCATCTTGAAACACCGCGTGTGTTTCGAAGACACCGGCACCGGGAAGGTAAGTTGAGCATTTAGGAAGCGATCGCGAGTCGCTTCCTTTGCTAAACAGGTGTTGCAAAGATGCCTCGATACTGAGGCATCTTAGCAACACCAGCTAAGCAAAGGAAGCGACTCGCGATCGCTTCCTAAACCCGTTTTTCGGCGGCGGGCGCCGCCATGTTTGAAAGACGTGCAGTCTTTCAAACATGTTTTTTTTTTGCTCCTAGGAGCGATCGGGGGGGGGCGGGAATGTTTTTTTTGGTGTTGCTCAATGCCTCGATGTCGAGGCATTAGAGCAACACCGTTTGAGTGAAAAAATCGATCACGGATCGATTTTTTCACCCGTTTAAAGACGTGCCGGTCCTGGCACGTCAATTGTCATAATCGTCACGATTTTCAGTGACGTGCCCGGACCGGCAATTGTCACGAAGGGGTTAAAGGAAACAGAAAGTATGTGGAAGAAGGTCTCAGCGGCTGTTTTTTTTTGTTGTTGTTTTTTTATTATTGGGTGAAGGTCTGAGTCACGGATTTTTAGCAGGGATGCTACAAGGAGCTGATCTTTTCCCACACGGCACAGTTGTTTTCCACGCTTTGCCACTTAACCCCTTAAGAGACCAGAGCAATTGTTTTATTTTTTGCTATGTTTTTCTTCAACCATTATTTTTTTGCTTTATACAACCCTCATTCACACTTAGGGGAGTTGCAATCCCACGCAATCTGAAGGGTTCCCATTATCATAATGTCAACTGAGTGATCTTGCAACTGTATATACGGGGGGGGATTAACAATGAGGCAAAAGTGTAATTTGCCCCATGATTGCTGGCTGCAAGGGTCCCCCACTTGCTCTAATGTATATATTTATCCTCTGGAATGTTCTCCCCTGGTCTATCCGTCTCTCCCCCTGCCTTTATTCTTTCAAAAAATCCCTCAAGACCCACTTCTTTAAGGATGCCTATAACATAGCACATTAACGCCCCCATATTCCTTTAGCTCACCTTTCCTACTCCCTCTCCTGCAATACTTTTACTAGTGTGGCTGCTCCATCCCTAACAACGGCACTTTTACCTTTTGTGTAATAAACCCTAACTCCCTCTAGACTGTAAGCTTGTTTGAGCAGGGCCCTCCTCACCTGTTAGTCAATTTGTTATGTTACATTCTACTTGTTATGTCCTGTCTACCCATTGTACAGCGCTACGGAATTTGATGGCTCTATATAAAACAATAAATAATAATAATAATATTTGCCTGCATTGCACAGTAGGAACACAGTGTTTGCTGTGCTGGGTTATTTAAGAGCCCAGATGAGGGCCCACTTGGCGAATGGTTTCCCTCCTCCAGAGAAAAGATATTTCCAGATACACAGACAGACCCCACAGTGGGATGATATTGAGCAATGGCAGTGTGATATTCTTCCAACTTCCTGTCATGTGACAGGAGCTGCTAATAAGCAGCTCGTTTTGTAGTCACATGTTTCAGTCAGTAAGAGTGGAAGCTATCCGCTTGTAAGGAAAACACAAGGCTCAGAGTTACTGGGTCAGAGCCCCAGCCAGCGCACTGACCACAGTAAAAGAGATAATAAAAGACTCTGGATCCATGTTTAGAAGTCAGTGTGCATGCATGTGTATGTATTTATGAGAGGAGGTCTCTGGATGCATGCATGTGGATATTTGTGTGAATATGTATGTATGTGCATTATGACAGCACGGCAGCAACAACATGGCAAATGTCATGAGGGCTCTCACCTTACCCGGGACAAGTACAGCCAAGTGTATCATACGTCCCCCCCCCATAAATAACACACAAATACATACTTACTCTATCATGTACACTTACATTGCCCTACATGTGATTTGTTGGGATGCTACTGACTAGAGCTTCCCAATCCCAGGCTGAATTATGCTGTGACTGCCTATGGGTGAATAGTACCAGGGTTTTAGGATGGCTTGATAATGTACTATACTCATTTGCTGTATTTTTTCACTCAAATAATCTTAGCAAACCACAAGTAAGGTTCAAGCATATTTGTTAAAAAGGGCTTGTGTCATAAAAGCAAGACAAAATCCTAGCTCCCACTGTCTTGTGTTGGAAACTACACAATGGGTTTTCCTAGCTATCTGATTGCTAGTTTGTTTCTTACAATCTGCAAAATGTTACCGCAAAGCCCCAAATAACAATCTTGCTTCACAGCACAATCCACGATGTTAAAGCTTCATGGCCCAGGTTCATTCTGACCGCTGTAGTTTAAAACCTGCCTTATAAAGATCCTGCTGGCTGCAGATGAGACTAATGGGTACAGCCCTAAAAAAATGCTAGGTCAAAAATACCTTCCCTCCAGAACTCTGCCTCTGCATGTCTTATTTCTCTCTAAACACTTCATCACAAATTATATATATATATATATATATATATATATATAAATATAAATATATCCTGGGGCTCCTTGCCCCTTCCAGTGTTGCCATAGAGCCCCACCTGATCTTAGCCCGCCACTGTGTATATAACACACAGCCGAAAGACGTAGAATTCTATTTTGTCATTGCTATGTATATTGCAGCCCAAATTTTGCACAATATTTCATACATCTATGAAAATGGTTTATACAGGCTGCCTGCTCCCTTTACAGGAGCCCGTATAGTATTTGTTCTTACAAGGAGTTGGTTCCTGCCTTCCAACCCAGACTGCCGGGGAGAGAAGCCAAGTAAGTGAAAGGTCACACAACGCTGTTGTTTACCATGAGACACAATGAGGAAAGAACATTGTGTGAAGATATTCCCCCCCACCCTCTGCATCTTGTCAACGTGACTCTGATGGAAATAAAATGCCATTATAATCCTTGTTGGGTTGTGGAGCGCTGTGCCTGGTTTCACCATTCACGTAGGAAGGCTAAGCAATGCTTGCTATGAAGGATCAGACTGTCCTAACACCCTCCATCTGTAAACAGATGAAACGAATATACCCCAGCCATTCATTACATTTTTTTTCCAGTTACCGAGAATCAGTATATGAAACAACACATAAAAGGGAATATTTGAAGTATTTGGGTGATCAATATTAGGCAACATGGGGCTCATGACAGCTGCTGGCTGGTGGAAAATTGAAATATAAATGTATTAGACAAATAACAATCAAGAGATTTATTTGTAGGGAGATGCAATCCTAACGACCTAAAATGAAAATGTTCCATAAAATTAGCATTTTATTATTTCTGTTATTGAGATCATGTTATTCTGCTACAGCCCCAACTAAATAAATAAATAAAAAATACATAAAAATATTTTTGTGCAGAGAATCACCGGCTCCAGTAACAATTTAATTTTATACTAACACACACTCTGTGAACAGGCTGACCCAAGATGGAATGGCCTATAAGAAAACTTAGGGCCAGTCTGGGGGGCTATAGCCCCATTGCACCCTGGGCCAGCCTGCCTGAGTAGTTGGTTAGATTTGGACGTATATCAAAGCTCATAAGGGGTGTAGGTGTGCATGGCTGGACTTTTATCCCAGGCAATCTACTGATCCAATGCATTACATGATGCTGCGCTTACCTACTTATGTGATTTGGCGGCCTCTGGCCTTATAGTGCCGGGGCCACCTCATTATCACTTGTCCAGCACTGTAACAATTGGTTAAAGTAAGTGCCCTTACCAAGTCATAAATGTTGACAACTCTGGGTAGAACTTGCATGATATAAATGCACCCAGTCATTGCGGAAAGGGATCTTCCTTAAATACGAGTGATCCCGTATTGCCCAAAATAACATGAAGCTAAATTTCCAATATGTTGTAATGATAACTTTTATCTCCTGTACGGACAAAGCATTACATTGTGTCATCAAGGTATTCACCATCAGGAGAGTCTCTTAAATGAGGGGATCATGTATTTGAATCATGTGTGTATTAAAATTACCGTATTTGCTCGATTATAAAACAAGGTTTTTTTCAGAACAAATGCTCTGAAAAATACCCCTTGTCTTATAATCGGGGTCATCTTATAATCAGACCTCAAATTTGGTCTGACTATGAGACTAAGATCCAGATCCCTGACTGTCAGAGAGGAGAGTTCCCTGCAGTGGTGCAGGGAATTCTCTCTGACAGCCGAAGTTGGCGGAGGCTGGTGGCTTCCAGCAATGGTATTATATAGCACACATCAGAACCACTAACATATATTGAACCTTGCACCTTTTTGAGGATGGGGAGATGTGAATTCTGATCCTCTGATGCTGAATTTACATTGTGACTCCGTTTGCCCAGACATAGGGAAGTCCTAAATCCCCCATCTCCACAGGTAAGACCTTGAGAAAGGCTTATTTTGCCATCAGCAGAGTTATGGTAAATCAATTTATAGCCAGAATTTCAAAAAAATAGGTATCGTATTACAGTAAACCAGCTGGACAAGATAAGACACATAGCAAACCAATAACTATCACTTGACTGCTGTGTGCCAAGGCAAGCCAAGTAAACATCAGTCAGCACTTATACATGCATATGCATTACTGATGTCATTCCAGCCTATGAATGTTAGACAGGACTGGTCATTGCACATTAAGTCTTATATGAGTCAGACTATGCTAAGTGTTAAATTGGGCTGACATACTGTAGTACTAACCGGACCATACACACATGACATGCGTCACGGATATCTAATACATGTGGACATCTTCTTTTTAGGGAAGCAGACAACTCTGAAATCTAAGTAAAAAAAAAAGGTTAGGCAAACCTGCAGTGTTTAAAGGGTAACTCCCACCAGTTTACTTTATTACTAGTACCTTAATAAAAATCCAACAACACGGTTGAACTTGATGGACTTTTTTATTTACTTTGTTACTATACTTTTTGAAAAATATTGTGCTGTTTTCTTTTTCGAAACAGTTCTATTTTCTGTATAATTTATTTTTTGGGGGAAGCGGAATATTAGTCATTTGTATGTCTTCTAGCTCTATTATCTTACCTCAATATATTAGACAAACCTCTTGTCTTTTTATCACACTTTTTATCATTCCTTAGTCTTAATCACCCAGCCTGACACTCTGCCTAATGAAATTCTATGCAGGAACAGACTTGATTAGCATTAGTAGTATAGTATCAATCAAAATATAACACGACTGACAACACTGACATCTTCCAAGTCTGCAGATAAAGGAAGTTTATTGGAACAAAAGTGGATGAAACCAGTGGATTGGCAACATACATTACTGTATACAGTACTGGATTTTATTCTCAGGAAAGATTTTTTATAGGACCTTTAAATGCATAATTTATGATTATACCTTTATGTTAACACTCTGTCTGCTCTGTGTCCAATATGGCAATATCTATTGTTGATTTAATGCATAAAAGGATGTGAGATAATAATAGTACTACTAAGTACTAACAATAATAACAGTAATGGATTTCATTCTAGCAGCAGTAGAATCTTGATGCAAAGTCATTATTGATAAGAGCTACAAATTCGATTTTATTACATTAGTTAAGATACATACATATTTTAATTGGCTTACCCTTTATCTTATTGTAAAAAAAATCTATTTATTTTACTGCTAGCCAACCTGTTGAAGAAAAAAGTTACATTGCACAAATCGACATGAACATAGGGAAAATGAGGTTTTGCATTATTAACACTGTAAAAAAAGGTAAACAAGAAAGGCAATTAATATATAATATTTACCATGGAATGAGTACCCCTATGAGTTTCTATGGGAAATGAGTCAAGCAATAAAACATGCAGGGTAGTTTATTATTAACTAAGTTTTATTAGTAAATAAACACCTAGATCATTATTTAATGTCACAGTATATTGTGTTCTGTTATCTTGAACAGTCTGTAGCTCAGCATTGAGCCCTTACACTATGTCATTCTGTGCAAAGTGGGAAAATATGGTTCTTTGAGATAATAGTGTGTTCTCTACAGGTCAGTTTTACCATACATTTGTTAAACCTTGATTCCCCTTTTGAATGTTTAGTGTACTCACACAAATTAGGTAGTATTTTCTTAATAAGTAGGACTTTCTTTTGATGATATATTTATACAGTACATGTATATTAACTATTAGACTATATTAGACTTGTGCGTTCAGATTCGTATAAATTGCAAATTTACATTTTGGAGAATTTGCAGATTTGATCAGCCAAAAAGAAGCAAAAAGCTCAGAATTTTTATTTTGCATTCACTTTCTCACACTCTTATCCTCATTCACTATCTCACTCTAAATGTTTCCCTACATTCTCTGCTGACCATTTCCGCTTCTGCCTACCACTTCTGGTTCTGAAACCTTCTTCATCTTCTACCCGTTATCTTCTTTTATCTTCTCCCTTCTCTTATGTCTTCAATCTGCAATCTTCTATCTTTACCCTCATTTCCATGGACATAACGCAGTGGGAACTTCCACCAAAATGACAGCGCTTCCGGCGACATCCTCTCCATGATCCTCCAATCATATGAGAGGATGTCACCGAAAGCACCGTCATTTTGCCCTAAGGTAAACTTAAGGCAATATGGCAGTGCTTCCAGTGATGTCCATTTCCCGATCCTCCAATTGGATGTCAAAAGTGCTGGTGCCTAGGAGCTTTGTAGGACCATTCCTGGAGGACCTGAAAAGCACATCAACACGACTGAGAGGGATCCCTGCTAAAGCCCTCTGGGCACCATGACAGGTGCCTATAATGTGCTTCCATATACTGGCATATCAATTTGGGTATTGAGCCATATAGTGAAACAAGATGAATACAGCTTTGCATAATTTCTCAACCCACAGATGGCCAAGAGTTTCTGTATGTGGCGGTACCACAGGCTCTACCATTTGGTGAGGGCTACCAATTAATTGATTTGACACTTTTAAATGTCATCACTTTTGAATGAAAAAATGCTCTTAAAAAGGAATGTATTAGCTTTGTGTAAAGTGTCATTTGCCACAGCAGTCTAAGTTTAACATTGTCCTTGACGACTGAGGTCTGAGATCTTTTTGTTGTGAAGGTCAGTGGCAGACATATAAGTTCCATGCGTAAAAATAATTTAAATATTTGAGGGGGGCACAGCATGGGATGATAGGAGATAGTAGACAAAATAGTATTCAGAATTATGTGTTCCTAAAAAGAGAAAAAAACTGCTAGTCTGCCTTAAGAGGGAACCCACCTGTATGATCAAAACCTCAACTTCAGGAAGGACACATAGATATCACCAGAAATTCAGGGCTGCCAAGGGAAACATTCAGGGCTTCCTCACCCCCATGGAGGACAGGTGGGAGTGTGAAGCCTATCTAAGCTATCTAAGACAAATATTTTTTTTCCATCTATTTTTTAACAATATATTTTGTAATGCCAAACCCCAGGGCGATTGCAATGTTTTGCCCTATATGAAGGGTGGTCCTGTCAGTCCTGTGGCCCTTGCAGAAGCAGCCAGAACTCATAAGCTCACAAAGTAAACAAAGAAAAATATGAAAAGGCAGACTAGTTGGACAGTTTCTGGCTACTCATCTTAAATCTAAGCTATGACTGATACCTGGTATGGGAACCACTTCAGGTCTGACTGTAACCTTTGCCCATTACAGAGGCTCTTATCCAATACTGCTATACCCTCTACAATCATTTACGCAAGTCCTCTAAAAAATCTCCTTCTACCTGTCACAAGCAAAACGAGACAGCATGAGAGAAGGTATGATATATTGTGTTAATAGACTTCGAAAAAGGTTACAATCTATTTCAGGCAAACACAAAGTGCTAGTTTTAGATACCACTCCATGCAATAAAACACTGTTCTGCAGAAGGGCAGTTAAAAAGAGAGTTGCCCATGTGTATTAACACCACCCCTGGTATAAAAACACAGTAAATGTTAAAAGCTCTTTTGAAAAGCTGGGTAGTTGGAGACTGTCAAGGGTGTACATATTGAGAAAATACTTTGGCTATGTACAAATATTCCAAACAGGGTGGTTCCCCTCCCCCTTTGCATGGCAGTTAAAAGTATGTACAGTTACTCTAACGTCTCTCACACATTTGATCTTGACATTCACCTCCCTTCTCAGTGAGATCAACAAGGGGAAGCCAAGTAGGGGAAAGTTCATGCAGCTGCAAAGTGTTGTTTATTAATAGACGCTGCACAGATATTCAGATGGTGAGGCCACCTTGTGGCTGAAAAGAGAACTTCAAGTGAAACACAATAACATAGTAACAGCATACATAGTATCAATGTACTTAATATATCAGTGTATCACACAATGTTTATTCTGAGACAACCGTAAATAGATAAAAAAACAAATCCATTAATCCATTATTACATTGCCATGGGACACTTATAGAAGGTTACTAGATGTACTTGGGCCTGGGAAACGTCAAGCCAACAGAAAAGTTTCCAAAACAGGCAGACAGCTGCCTTAATGCATGGGTACCAGTCGCACCAAAACACCACATGCTATCACAGAACATGATAAGTGCCATTAAACACGTTAGGATTAACGTGTTTAAGTGGGTTATTTTGTGTTCGACACACATTACTCCATCTAATCAAGACAATTGACAAATGTTTTTTTTAAAAATCTATTTAAAAAAAAATATATTTTGTAATGCCACTCACTACAGTATGTACATTTTACAGTAAATAGGGTCTCAGCGAAAGTGTCCAGGGCCATATATTGAAACATGAACATTTACAATGAGGTTGTCATCCTACTGGCTCATGGTGCAGATAAAGCCAAGTTGCCTCATCAGCCCCTTGTCTCTACCAATTACTAACAAAGGCACTTGCACATGTATTTATACACAGATTCACACTTACACACTCCTGTTAACATACGCACATACACACTCATGCTAACATACCTACACACACACACTAATGCTAAAACGCACACAATTAAATACTCATACACACTCACTCGAACATACATACACTATATCAGGGGTGTTTTTTCTGCAGTGGGCCACTTCATCAGAATTGTATACGTGCGCGGGCCGCACTCATTTTTCACTGTGAGAAAATATGGCCTTGCTGATTAAAATAAAGTAAATGACACAAAACCTTTACTTTTCCTCTCACTGATTTCTGGGCCTAGAAAGGTTTGTGACTACAAATTCAGTATAATAAAAAATGAAATACTTCTATTTATTCTAGGGGTGCACCAAAGTGTGATTGCTAACAGCAATCAAAGTCCCATCATGCCTAGGTTCCAGCACTTACATCCAACCAGTAAATGCTGCAACCTAGGCATGATGGGACTGTGATTGCTGTTAGCAATCACACTCCTATCATGCCAAGTCAGCCAGTACATGCTGGTACAGGGTGGCTGTAAGTGATGTGCAGACCCCGTACTGCTGGCAGCATCAATACACAAGGGGGGCAGCTAGCTAGGTTTCAGCATGTACTGGCTGACTTGGCATGATAGGAGTGTGATTGCTAACAGCAATCACAGTCCCATCATGCCTAGGTTCCAGCACTTACACATCCATGCTATCACACACACACACTCATTCATTCATATACTCATTCATTCACAGATTCATTCCCTCAATCACGCATACTCATTCAAACACCCTCCCCACCCCCTTACCTGCACTGCAGCTCCTCGATGCCGCTCACAGACTTCAGTAGAGGGCGCAGCCTCCCTCTGCGTTCTCTGGTACTGCACAGAGGAAGCGGGACTGGAGCAGAGTCATGTGATGTCACGTGAACTCTTCTAGGTTCCGCTTCCTCTATGCAGTTCAGAAGACCCTCCCACAGGTAAGTAGCCGGGCTCGAGGTGCAGCCTGCGTAAGATCGGTTGGCCTGGTTGCCGATCTTACGCGGGCCGCACCTCGAGGGGCCGCATGTTGGACGCCCCTGCACTATATGGACAAAAGTATTGGGACACTAACAGGGAATGTTATGACATTGCATTCTAAATACATCGAAATATTTGTCCTCTGCAGTGCAGTGTTTTTGTGGGAATTTCTGCTCATTCATCCAGTAGAGCATTTGTTGGATCAGGCTCTGATGTTGGACAAGAAGGCCTGGCTCAGTTTTAGTTAATTCCAAAGGTTTGATGGGGTTGAGGTCAGGGCTCTGTACAGGCCACTTGAGTTTCTCCACACCAAACTCATCCAACGATGTCTTTATGGACCTTGGTGTGTGCGCTTAGGTAAAGTCATGCTGGAATAGCAAAAGACCTTCCCCGAAGTGTTTCCACAAAGCTGGAAGCATAGTATTGTCCAAAGTGTCTTGGTATGTTGAAGGGGACATACAAAGACATTCACTCCTACATAACATCTTAAATGGTGCAGCTCACAAGAGTATCTCGCAGCACCAAATCGGTCTCTACACTGGCATCAAAGGGCAGCCAGACACTTGCATGCATATACACAGATGGCCAGGCACGTGTTTTTAACTTTGCCCAATAATTACATAACTATTACTCCACTTTTTGTGTTAGAGATAAAATATTTTTTTTACAGTAACCAAGAAAATACTTCAAACATAGTACAACATAGACAGGGGATCTTTAATTGGGATGCTGGATAATGAGTTTCCACTAAAAACTAAAGACTTATGATACAAATTCTCATGTGGAAAATTTCAGGTCTGGATCCTTCCAAAAAGCTTATTTGCTCTCTGTCTGTTTCCAAGAAGAACCCTTTGTGTTTGAACTCCAGATGGAATATTTATTACCTGGAGGAGACACCTAGTGGTCAAACATGATATTGTTTAACTGTCATAATGTTTTCTTTGAGGAGGAAGTTAATATAATATTATGGTAACACTGTATTCTGAGACCGGAGGCAGACTTTCGTCTCAGCAGCACAAGTTTTGCTGCCGTGGTTTTTTTGTTCCTTCTATTTTTAGATTGCTGTAGGTTTCCATGCTGAACAATGTACTTAAATACTAAAACAGAGTCCTAGTGCTAAGAATCTTAAACCCCATTCCTATTTTTATTATGGGGCGACAGATTCTACTGGGAATAAAGCTGCCTATACTGACAATAACTATACATATATAATATAATATAATATAATATATATATATATATATATATATGTAAAATATTTTTATGTATGTATTTGGTAGTTTTAGCTAGTGAAGGCTGAGCATTTAAAAGAAATCATAATAAGTTATTTAGACATCTTACTATATTTTGAGACTTAAGAAGACTAAAAAACCTATATGTAGACTCTATTTTTTAAAAAGATATTGGTGTTGGTGGGTATAGCTACCTACCCAAAGAGACATCTTGAAGTGGCCATGTGGGGGCTGGGAGTTGCCACACAGACCTCCAAGGACTTTACAACTCCCTGGGCCTATCAGGGGAGGTCAGAGAATCAGCCCAACTGGCCAATGATCTGAAAATCCGGACTGTAATGCAAAAAAACCCCCCAAAACGGGGGAATTTGGGTATGCATTCTGTGCTGGATGCTATGTACAAATTAGTAGGCATTTAAAAACTGGGATCTACCAGTAGGTAGAGAATTAAAAAGTGACATAACTTTTGTGTCCATATCTGCAGTACAAATTGTGCACATTTTGGATTTGGAACAGGTTGGTTTGTCAGACAGACCAATATTAACATAAGGGTCTTTTTTTGCTGAACTGACAGATTTTATCGCTTGTTTTGCTAACTGTAAGCGCAACAAATCTATATTAACACTTACTGGTTATGTCATGTAAAGTGTCGGTTGTTGATAGGAAATTGACTTAATATAAAAGACAGTAAGACACAAAAAACATTTAACTTTCCTGGGAAAAGTTTTAAGAAAGGCACTGAAGTACGGTGTTCAATATGATCCACGTTTTAGATAATGGTTTAGGCAGCCAGGTCAAACACTCTTACAGGCCTGTTTAATTTAGGGTATTTCAATAAAGTGCCCCATTGCACTATTCTAATATAGTACAGATAAATCTACCTCTGGCTACCGCAGGGACTCATTTGTGAAGGAATTCCCAAAGCTCTATGGAGAGTTTGCAGCCCAATGCCTATCACATGCCCCAATGCTGCTCTCCTATTGGCAGGATTTATCTGTCAGTCATTTCAGTTCCTCCATGTGCACCAGATAGTCATCCCATGCAAACCATGGCAAAGAGAGGGAGCCATGAAACGTGTTATAAGAGGGCCATTTACTACTTTTTATTAGATTTGGCTATTCTAATTTCTTCCATCTACCTTTTTACTCATTGATAAATGAGTTCATTAGCCTATCCTTCTCATACAATCAGTTATAATCAGGGGCATGTTAATATCTACTGGCACACAATGGGTTAAGTATTCAAAAGCTGTATGGGCATGTATCTATACGGTGTTTGCTTATACATTAATTTCACAGATGCATTCACAAGCCATATATATGGACATTTACTTAAAATATAATTTAAAATATATTTATTTGCTGCAAAGTGTATTGGTTTTAAGGAGGTATATGAAATATTTGGCATGACAAAGTTACCAAAAATAAAATTCTAAAAGCAAATCTTCTATCTATATTTTATATAGTAAGATGTTTCAGAGTGCAAGGGTTTAAAAAGTGAAAGGGATTGAATTAAAGGAGAAAAGGGGCTAGAAATTGTGGAGTGAGAGGGTAAAACTCCAAAATTAAGAGTAAGGGGACAGAACCTATGGACCACGGACCATAAGATGAAAGGGGGTAAGGTCCCATCCTTCATTTTATAACATGTCAGAGTATATAAACATTTTTAAAAAATTCCTCCTACTGATTGAGGGGTCCTCGTCCCCCCATGTGTAACAAAATGTAGTAAAAATAGAAAAAGATTGGAAATCTGTTTAAGTTGGTAATGAAAATATATTGAATGTGTTCCTTGATATGATAATGTAAAGCCGCCATGGCTCTCATGCAATAATAGGTCAAGGGCCAGGTTTTGCTTGATGCCCTGATGAACATAACCCCTATTGAGAATTTTGCTTTTTCAAATTTCTTGTATTTTTCAATAAACCAGAATGGAATCTACTTTAAAAGAAAGGAATGCATAGAATACATTTCTATGACCTGATTAAAAATAACTATGATTTATTGATATAGTATGATCCCATGATAACATGATGGCTGATGCTTCGTTTTAATACTTCTTGTGCTGAAATGCTCTCTATGGCCCTGGGTATTATGCTAGGTACCAGGAGAGGTGACAGCAGAGGTGTTTGTGCAGGCAGTTCCCCTCCTCAGCAGAGAGGAGAGAGGAGGAGAGAGGGCTGGCTTATGATGTGATGCTAAAGAGACTGAGCCAGGACCAGCATGAGACAGCGGATTCTCAAGCAGCAGCATCATGCAGTAGTCACTGTTAGCATCAATCCTACTGCACCAGGGACTCAAGCCTCATCGCCAGGTCACAGCAGCCTTCTCACCCCACCCAGTCCATCCCTAGGAGCCCCCTATAGAAGAGGAGGAAGGTAAATACCTCTATGATGCAACAGCCTGCTGCTTGTTCTGCATGAAGCTGCCCTGAATTGCATTATCATGTCAGCAGCCGCTGCTTTGGCCTTTTGCTTAATATTTGTATGTATTGTAAAAGTCAGCTAATTCCCCTCTAGCCGGAGCAGTTCCACTGCCATTCATCCCTCAATAACGCACCGGCCTAGGGTAGCATTCTAACATCACTTCATATTGAAAGAACCTGCAAATTGATGGATTAATTTGTATCTTAGATGTGATATATTATTTGTTGCTTTTTATATTTTTTATAATTATGTTTTTATCCGCCTGCTTGATACTAGAGTAGTGGGTGTGGAATCTCTGGGATATATGAACTGTTACATTGTTCTTGGAGTAAGTTAGATAGATTTTGCACATTAATTAAACTTAAAAGCAGGGTCCTGTTATTGGTGTTATTATTATTATTATCTTTTATTTATATAGTGTCAATAATTTAGGTAGCACTTCTTACAGTACATACATTCAAAGGGTATGTTAAACTCGAACAGACTAAGATAAACCGATACACTAGATAAAGAGGGCCCTTCTTGCAAGCTTACACTCTTTATCTAATGTATCGGTTCATCGTAATCTGTCAGTTCTAGTTTTGTCGTAGCTTGTGAATATACGTATTGTAAGAAGCTCTGTGTATTTTGTTGGCGCTGTATAAAATATAATAATAATGATGATAGTGATGATACGAAGTACTCAGGCTGTCGCAATGACTGGGGCACACCCATGCATGGAAATGCAGAATGCCCTAATAGTGCATTTTTACATTTCTGACACTGTCATTGTACACTATTCTATTTAGTGAATAAATAATAGCATCCTGATCAATGCCCATTAAGAGCCAACTAATCAAATTATCGAATATTTATTTTATTTAGCAATTTTTCCAGCCTTGCTCGTATCACCAGGTTATTACATATTAGAATCCTTCCCATATGTAAAGCATATTACAGATACATCGTTGATGACATGCTAATACTCACTGATTAGAATTATTGCATTATCCTCTTCATTAAAAATATCACCATCAACTATGTAACTGTAACCAGTGACTGTGAAACTACAAATGAGTTCCTTCATGAGGTTTCTATCACTGAGTTGTATTGCTCTACATATTTGTGATATCAGTGTAGGTAAATAGTGAATTCTGCTGCATAATTGTATCATACCATATATATATATATATATAAATATATATTTGTATAGTACATGGCACATAGCTCTTTGATTTTGGTATGTCCCTCCTCGTTCTGCCAGATGGAGGTTTGAACTTTGTGATACGGGCCGGGCATTAATCCTTTGATGCCTTCCTTTGGTCTCATTTTATTTGGATGCTATAAGGTTATCCTTGTTTGTATATTAAAAATCTACGAATTACCAATTGTGTAATTGCTGTTCACAGTACAAGCGCGTTTTTCTTTTACACAAATGTGTAATTCCTCGCTCTCCTCTTGTACTACTAGAGAAACACCAGTGTGATGATAGCATTAACTTTGCATTAGTAAATTTCCTTTGGAACCCAAACTAGTGTTTTATTATTATTCATTGTAAACAAAAGACATTCAATGGTACAGATACATCTAAATTTGGTGAAAACTCTCAATTGCAATTTATTTAACCTCTTCATATTTGGAAAGGGGACTCCATATCATACAGAAACTTTTACTAAAGGTTAATTTATTTCTCATTTCAGTACCAGGAAAGATTTCATAGTCTAATACTCATAATCAGTACAGGAGTGGGTCGGGGGCCAGGCGGGGCACTTTTCCCAATATATTTACATAACCATTATCAAATTCAGTAGTCTGTAAATCCAATTGGCCTTTGTGCAATGCACAAAATATAAAATAATATCCCATCTTCCTTGCACGTCGCTCCTCTTCTGCTTCCCCCCTCTGTGAAACCCTCCACTGGCTCCCAATTACCTTTAGAATTAAATTTAAGATCCTGGTACTGACATATAAGGCCATCCATAATACTGCTCCTCCGTACATTTCTGACCTCATTAGCAAATACTCTCCTACTCGATCCCTACGTTCCTCCCATGGGCTAAGGCTCTGCTCCTCACTCATCACCTCTTCCTTTTCCCGTCTACAAGATTTCACTCGAGCTGCCCCATATCTCTGGAATCTACTCCCAAGGAACCTTCAGCATTCTCCCTCCCTCCCAACATTCAAGAAACATCTAAAAACCCACTTCTTCAGAGAAGCCGCACCATCTTAGCTGCTAGAACTTCCTTGTCATCGATACAACCACCATACTACCTCTCACCCTTTCTCTATGCCTTATGTTTGTCACCCCATTTCCCTCTAGATTGTAAACTTGCGAGCAGGGCTCTCGCCACCAAATGTATCGGTTTGTCTTAGTCTGTCAATTCTTGTCTTGTCATATCCCTTGAATTTATGTATTGTATTAAGCGCTGCGTAAACTGTTGGCGCTATATAAATAAAGGATAATAATAATAAAATAGTGCAATCATAAATAATTTCCGCCTGACCGCCTCCTATCATCTTACCCAAACTGGTCACGTGGCTCCTCTACTGTATGCAGGGGTGTCCTGTAATTGGAAGCCAGATGCAGCCCCGCAGAAATTTGCCATTTTGCTCGTGTGAGTGAGACTTGGCCGAAACGCCCTGATCATCTCCCTACCGCATGTAATCTTTTTATTGACCTCTCAAAATGTTTCAGTCTTAAAGTAAGAAGCTGCAAATCTGAGGTTGTCCAAAGTAACATTTATAAACATGTGTGCCACATGATAACATAACAAGTTGCACTGTGGCCATTTTACCAAAGTTTTGCCCTGATATAAGTACTATATGTGGACAAAGACAAGTGGCTGGGCAATTCCCATCATACAGATATAACACAGATGGTAATCTAGCACGTTACATTAAAAGCCACGGACTGTTGTACATACAGGAGAAATGACCCAGCTGATTCCTAAGATCTAACGTCTAACACTGCTTTCCTAATAAATAGGTGTTTAGTCACTAAAATAGGAGTCTTTTTACAGTAAGAGAAAACATATCAAATCACGGACATCAGTATTTATTATAAACCAATCTCAAGGATCTTATTGCGCGGGAAAGGCTGGGCTTACATTGTATAACACATTGTTCTACCAGGGAGATGAAGCTAACCAGGGCGGACCCTTCTGGTTCTATTTAGGGCTTAGTTAAAACATTAAAACATATTCTAATCAAACTTATAATACAATTTAAATGGACATTATAGCACTCAGTACATGTACTATATATACACAATACATACCGCTAATGAGTATGTGGTAAGCCCAAGTAAAAGAGAGGCCCGCCACAGATTAAAGACATATGTTGTTATAACTGATTAGCAAATATTACATGTAAAATTGTAACATGCACAAGTGACTAGTGATATAATAGCATAAAGCATATTGGGCAACGAAAATACTCCATGTACACTATCCAGTCCTGTCCAATACATACCTATTAGATGTTATACCATAGAAGTAAACATAAAAAGAATCAGGTCGGTGTGTAAATGCTGCCTAAAGCCTAGTGGCTGTTTGTGGTATTGCGAGTACTTCTTTAAATCTTTAAATAGTTGCAGCCCAGGACAGTAGCTCTCCTGGCCTATTGTTAGCACCATTTGATCCACTGACACCAAGTTAAGAAGGTCTACTATTGATGCAGATATTACATAGATACACAGAACAGTGAGAGTTCAGGGCAAGTAGGAAATAATTGCAGGAAGCAAACAGGCCAAGGCAATGCCATTTTATATGGCATTCCAAGTATCGAAAACATTACTGGTATCACATTTTTTCCAGGTTTTAAAATTTAGATTTTAAGTGTAATCGCATAAATGCAGTATTAATGAGAATGAAATATACACGCGGAGGATATGGATCCACAGACGTACCCACTGTAATCACCGTGTCTCTCCGTAAGCTCCTAATCATATCTCTTAAAACCAGGCTCCAAGATGGAGGATGGAAGTAATTATGTTAAGAATATTAGGGCCGATTAGAAATCCAAGATTAATTTATGCTTTATCCAGACAGTTCTTGGCAAGCAGTAGGGCACTCTTAGCTGCTCTGTGAAAAGATCAAAGTGAAGCTGTAATATGTGTATGCCACTGTGGATAGCTGCGTATAGAATAAATCATTTGTGGATGTCACTTTCCTTACATAGAATTTTTCACCAAAATGTATACATTATCCTTGTCGTCCCTAACATCAACGGTATATTAACCCTTAAAAGAAGGTGCTAAAAGGGAGTTATGTTACATTAGTATTTGTATACTACTTTATTAAACAGAACAGTCAGGGCTTTCTTAACATGCTTTTGGTTCAGTGTCTACATTTAGTGCTCAGGTTTTTAGCCCATATTGGGTTTCCAGCGGACTCATGCCTATGTGGTTTTACTTTGATTATCTCTGTCATTGTAACCGCCATTTAAAACATCTCCCGCTCTCCAGCATCTGCAGATGTGCACCTTCTCCTTTCATGCAATGTGCACTAATTTGATGTGTAACATATAGAAACCAAACAAGAAGTCAGCCCTCTCAGTAATTATTCCCCATAATAATATATTGTTATATAGCTTGAACTTTTACAGTGACATGTAAATAGCTGACTATTTCGACCCTATTGTAGATCATAGCTTGGAGTTTGCATTGTATCACAGAAGGGGAAGAATGCTCGTGTCAGCAGCAATTAATACCACCATGGTGTAATGCTTCTGGATGACAAAGCCTGGTGTAGAATAAACTGAACCATATTTGTATAAGCGATCTGTCTACACAATGACTGGGATAATTCTTAATACACTGGACAAACACGAGTGTTGCACAAAATACAAAATAAAGCAGTTGTGATAGCACGTTTTTGCTTGTCTGGAGGGATATGTGAAATATATACTGTTTGTGGCAGCACTCCTGTGTGAGGCTGTGCAAGCGCATGCGCAGGCACTAGTTGTGAGGATTTTCCCCTAGAATCTTTATTCAGAATTGTCTCTGCCAACAGTTGGCAATACCAAAGGCATGCTGGCCTTGTAGATAGGCTAATTTATCATCGGCCTGAAAGGCTTATTGGATAAAACTGCTGTGTTAATACACTACTGCCAGGGTAATCATAGACCAAGTGGCAACCTAGACAAAAATATTCTCTTGTGCCTCCCCATTCTTTTACATAAATGGCAATATTTTAAGCCTAGCAGGATTCAGCAGTGAAGAAGCTGTACAGGGTAGGGGGCAATTCTTATGCAGGGGCAACTGAGCCAGTTAGACAGGGTACATTATATCCAGGCATAGGAAATAATTGCTCTGCCCCAACTCTGTACCACATCTTCACTGCTCAGTGCTCTGCTCCCTGCATGTCACACTGCACACCACCTTCCTGGCTCATACACTCTAACACTATATGCAAACACACACTCACTCTAACACTATACGCTAACAGACATTCTAAAACTGTACAGATACCCCACACACATTCACTCTAACACCATACACTAACACCTAACACAGTATAACATTGTACACTTACACACCACACTCACTCTAACAAATAACACTGTACACTGACACTCCCTAAAAACATACACACTCACCCACACATACTTATTCAAACCCTGTATACTGAAATGCACACATACAATTATTGTAACATTGTACACTGACATCCACACACACTCTCATTTAAACCAGGGATAGGCACAGACATTTTCACAATGTCTTTCCTTTCTACATGTTCTTTTCTTTCTTCGTAACATAGTAGTACGTGTGGTGGGAGCGCAAAGACTGTTCCTATAGACCTCTGTTTCAGTGCTTCCTCGTGGTGCAGGCAGATTCAGTGTTGCGTACTAGGATATGACATCATTATCTCGCCTAGCCACACATACCCATACATTAGAGACAATAACTAATGCAAATATTGACATAGCTTTGGGAAGCTAAACAATAATTTAATGTATTGCAAAATTAAATACTTTATGTTTATAATTATCTAGGTTGTTTTTGCTGGGAAACATTCATTATTCTCTAATTAGCCTTGCAAGTTTTACTAGGTAAGCATATACATGACTGTTTATTTGTTTTGACTTGTTACAAACAAGAAAGACTTCTGTATATTTATGTTGCCTTCATTTCTGCCAGTCACAATTAAATTTTGGATTCACGTGATACTGTGTGTTGAATACCTAGTATTAGTTGGTATAGATCTCCGGCAGATGGTGACATTAGTGTTTTGTTCTAAGTTATCCTTTTTTTCGTGATCCCACCCATACCAAGACTACAAGAACAACAACCAGCTTTCAGGGGAGCAGTAAGTTAATAAAGGGGGTAACTTCATAGCCAATAGAGATACAAATCATACAATTGATGAACTGCCCCATTGACTGTATGTCATTTCTATGGTTTGTGGTAAACTACATAACGGACAAACCATTTTTATGACTGCAGAACTTTATGGTTTCTGCATTATCAACACACAAGTGTTGTGTTAAGACTCATCTTCAGTTTAGTTTTTGATGTTTGAACACAGTCTAAACTCTAAAATGTTCAGTTCTGTTGAAGTAATTGCCATATGCATCCTAAATCAGTTTCCTAAAAGGATGGCTGCTAATTGGAAGGTGACCTGACTTTTTGTGTTTTGATGATGTGATGTCTTCTCCACATCTTAATGATGGGTTTCAGCCAGCTCAGTAACATAGTTCATAAGGTTGAAAAAAGACCAAAGTCCATCAAGTTCAACCTATATACATATTGTGTCCCTACTGTGTTGATCCAGAGGAAGGCAAAAAAACCCTTATGAAGCAGATGCCAATTGCCCCATACCAGGGGGAAAATTCCTTCCCGACTCCAAATATGGCAATTAGAATAAGAAAAAGTCTATATGAGTAGTGTAATCAAACTTTGAGATCTCCTTTCCTACTTTTACAGCTTTATCTCTTTAACTATATATTGTTGTTTATGAGGATTTTTATATCTCTTTGTTTCTGCTAGAGCGCCTTTATATATCTAAGGGACATCATCTACACTTCAGTTAAGAATTATTCTTCATACAGCTTATTTGAATCCGATCAGATTTAGAATTTAAAAAAGAAAAACTAAAATGAGACTACTGTTCTAGGGTTCTAGGCTGTATATTCCCACCTTTAGGGATATTTTTATTGATATTATAATACAGTTTATGATTTTAGTTTTGCTTTTTTTGATTGTTTTAGTTCCCAATTATTGATCCTACCTCCATCATTCAGGCATATAGGTTTGGTAGCAGCTGTGTTTATGATTTAGAATTTGCTGGCATAGGTGGTGAATGCTGATTCATTCGTATGGTGCCACTCAATTACATTCTTTTTATATTCCTGGAAAATGGATCTCCTTAAGAAAAATACAAAGCCAAGTGAGACTACAGTTAATGGTTTGATTCATTTATTTGATATTTGTCCTTTTGTGCATTCTAATTTCTAGGACTGTAAAACAGTTTTAGAAAATACTATGCATCTGGGGCAGTCTAGAGCTGTAAGAACTAGGACTTTAGGCAAGTAGCAAAGGATCTTCTACATGGTATATGGTTACCCTTGTGAACTCTGCCTTTCTTTTAAGATATTCCCAAGTGCATCCCTTTTGTACATGATGGGCTGGAGTCACGTGGAAGGTGGCTAAATATTATCTCTGTGCACCTTTAGCCATCTTTTTCAACACTCTTGTTCCTCCTTTTTATTGAAAAAAGGGGGTAGGGGAACACTTCTAGGTTTGTTGAAATAAACACAATAAAATAGTATATATGTCTATATATAAGTCTATATGAATAACACTTGAGATTTATTACTGATCCATTGTATCTTCCAAAATAAATTTAAAAGCGCAGAGGTTTGTAAGCTCATATATTGTTCTATCAAAGTAGCACTGAGATTATCACATAGCCTGATTTTATGGCTGAAGAATGATAAAGAATGTAAAATTCTGGATATATGTAAAACAACTAGAAATACTTTGTTCCTAAGAGGTATTCTGAAAATGTTTGCCTGAGTGAGACATATTGAAGGAAATGAGAATAGATGCCAACATTGCCTTTAATATAAAAATATGTTTATTGTATGCTTTTAAAATGAAATAAAATGTGACTTCTGTCTGGCTAGCACTTTTCTCTTCTTTTTCTTGGTAAAATGCTAGAATTTTGTGATGCCCCCAAAAAGGAGAGTTCCCAAAGAGAAAAAAGATCTGAACAAGCCAGACAGTGCGGTGGCCCCCACGTCTAGTGGCCAAGAAAAAGCAACAAAGTCACAGGAGAAACTAGGCCGAGTTGTGCCAGCAAAGGGGCGCGGGCGACGCACGAAAGAGGAGTTGGCAGAATCTGTTACTGCTTTACAGACTAGCTCTACAGCTGACACAGCGGGGCCTGAAAAACTCCAGGTAGGAAATTTCACATGTCAAAGAAAGCAAAAAAAAAGTGTAACTTTATGTCATTGAATTAGGAACGGAATCATATATCCTCTCGTTTTATTGCCCCTTCTGGACAGTTGCTTCAACTTTTGGGGGCTGCAAAGGTCTATCATGCTACTGATGACTGTACTGTAGCAAACCATGATCAAATGAACCTTAGGCTTCCATACTAAATGCCACGTTCCACATCATTAAATAAGGGAAATACATAGCTTGCACATGTTTAAGATTTTTCATTAAGGTGTAACCATGACAATCACTAAAATTCTGAAGTATAGTTTGGATATATATATATATATATACTCAAAAAATGACTTAAGCCTTATTTTCACCCTTTAATAACCAATTCTCAAACCCCATCAACCAGGCATGTTTGAGCACAGGTAAAACATTAAAATGGCTGACAACAATTTGAATCAGAAAGCGTTAACATTAGTATAATGTATCTCACAACTGGGAGGTTGTAAAGCCTGGATCTAGTCTCTAATATATGTTAGAAGAGTAAGTTCTTTATTTGAAGGACATCATAATAGCTCCTGCAATCCAGGATATTGAGACAAATACAGGGAGCAATCGGGCAGCTATGGAAACGGGATAGAGGTCTGCGTTATTGTGTAGGAGCCACATACAGACCTCTCGGACAAGCTGATGAATTAGATATCAAGTCAGCAGAAACAATAATGAAAACGACAATAATAAGCGATGTGATTGTTATGCAAGATTATAATACGCCAGATCTGAACTACAATACGTGATTCCATTTAGTCAGATAAACCATCGAAGTAAACAGAATGTTTTGGAGTAAACTGGGAAGGACTAAAGATTTAAAGATTAGGGTTATATTTGGAAATCATTCTTAGATTAATGTGAATAGCACTGAAATGCATTACATTTACTGATACTGCTTATAACATTCACATGTTAATTTAAAAGGTTTATTGCAAGGAGATCCCGACAGACAAATCTTTGTGATTCTTTTTTTTTTTTTACGACTATGCAATATAAAGTGTGAGTTCAGCATAGATTAAATTAATAACAGTGCATAATTTTTTTCACAGAGTAAATTAATAACAGTGCATAAAGATTCAGATACATTAACAACAATGGGGGGGTCAGGAGTCAGCATTACTGCTTCTCATAATATATATATATATTAGCCCTCCACAAGGGTTAAATCAAATGAGAAACAAGACAATTAAGTACATTGGAAAGCATGGGGGTATTGAAAGTTTAAGACTCCAAAGTACACCATTGTGTATTAAGGTGTAGACTGAATGGCACCTCTAGGACACAATGTCAGACAAGAAAATAGCCCTTTTACTTAGTTCCAGTGATAACTCGATGAATGTTACTCAACTGCATTTGAGAAACCAGATTCAGTTAGCACCAGGTTCTCTCAAGAGTGAATTAAGTTGTTGAGTTTGAGTGCTCAAAAGGTGCCCCACATTGTTGAGTCTACAGCAGCTGGATTTGTTGTTAAGTTTGTAGACCCAGTTGTCCATTTCCGGCCTCTTCCGGGTCAACTCCAATCCTGTTGACTCCTGAGTCCGCAACGTATTTTTATTGCAACTAAAAAGTCAAACTGATTTGAGTCACCTTTGGTTCTGGATGAGTAGTCGGTTGACTTAGTTAGGGTAATTACTCCATTTAAGCCAACTTCTTAGTTGAGTTGGCCTCAGCAGCTTGACTGCTAGCTCAATTTATCTCAGCCTTTAGTGATCAGACCCCAGTGTGTTTACTTGTTACAGAATAATACTAAGACTGCCTGCCTTGTGGAAACTGATGAAAAGCAACGCTCACATGGTTACTGGTTTTCACTTTGGTTTAGAACTGGCTTTCTGTTTTATAATGATTACAAAAAAAGGCAAGCGGTTATGGTCTGTTTTGAAAGGTATGACATAGGTTAAAATATTTTGGTAAGCAGCATGTTCCGCAGCGACCCGGTTATCTGATACAGGTTTTGGATAGAAGAAGAAAGTCTCCAGGGAACTGGATTGTGCAGCAGGATTTTTGTTTTGTATGTTCAGTTCATGTACTGAATCTACCAATGACGAGTGCTATGAATGGAATCGTACAGTCTGTCCCATCCCTCATAGTGGATAAAGTGGGGGATCATAATCTCTGCCTGTATTGTTGTGCAATTAGGATATATATATATATATATATATATATAGCTATATATATATATATACATATATATATATATATATATATATATATATTGCATAAAATGCATTATACATTTTGTCTGATCCCTTAAATGCAAATCTGAACTGAATATTTAACTTGTTTACTACCTGCCATATCACTAGAGCTGAAATGAAATTAATTTATTCTACAAGATAAAAGCAAGATTTTTTTTGTCGCTGTCTAACTAATGATGGGTTGAGGGACTCAACAGGGAAACAACAGCACAGAATAAACCACTTTTTTTTTTTTTTTTTTTTAAATGCATGAATATCAACGGCTTTTGTAGATCAACAAATGTTGGAATAGCTTGGAAAGATTAATTCAATTGACCTTTTCTGCTTTACAAAACATGTCACCACTCATTTTGAAAACAGAATAGAACCCGGGTGACTTTCAAGAAAGAAGGAAAGACAAACTTATTTCCTTTAATACATTGGTTATTGGTGTGTATGTAGCAGCAAGAAACAGAATTATATTATGGCTATTAGGAGACTGACAGTTTTGGATAACCCAAGAGAGTTTTAGTAAAATCAAGGACTTATCCAATTTTAACCCTTTACCAATGACAAATTTAAAAGTTATCACCCCAAAAATGTTTTGTATTTGAGACATTTATGTTTATTTAAGTACAATGCAGGTTTCTAAATTCCTCACTTTTCCTGACATACTGGTGTCCCATCGTGGCTAACAGACATCCATGTAACAAACTCAACTAGAATGCTTCACCTTTACAGGGAAATGACCAGTGTCAGTAAATAAACGTTTGATCTAAGTGGGGTGCTTAAATTACATTTTTATAATTAATCTTGTTGACTGGAAATTCTAATAAATAATTTATATTCTTTCCCATTAGTTTTAATTATGCGTTCACTTTAAATCTTCAGATGTTTATTGCTCTCAAAACTTAGAGGCAAAATCAATTCATTCTTTCTTGATTTTTTCTGTAGAAATGACAGTAGGTGGCATGACAGTTTAGATGAATAATGCTATGGAATGCTTACTAACCTGGAATCTTGCAGGAGAGTCAAACAAATTAACCCTCTGATATTACTTTACTTTTTTTTTTTTACCAGAGTGGCCCTGCATAAAGCATAGTTAAATCTGTAACATAACTTGACCTGGGGAGCAAGGCTTCTCTTGGAGACTCCAGGTCAAACCCAGAGAGGTCACAGCTATGCCTGTTAGGGAAAAACATATAGATGTTTTCTGCTGTGGGAATAATTTCTTATTGTTTATTTCTTTACGGCACAAAATGCTCAGAGCTTTCTACGCAACCATCGGTCCATTGGCCCCAAGGCAACAACGTTGCTGTAGTTACAGTAAAGCTCTTATTTTGCAAATGTTAAAATTTGTAGATTTTTGTTTTGTATAACAAAATAAGAAATACAAATAAAGTGGTAAAAACACATTTGTCAACAACCATGTACTATTTCTAGAAGCCTTTTAAGATAAAGAAAAACTGCTGGCAGAGCACAACATCTCTCATTATCTCAATTCTACATATAGCTGTGTGAGCCAACCTCCGCGCAGGCCCAATGCCTGGCTGGTGAAGGGTGGGAAAGTCCAAGCTAAAACAAAGTTGACTCCTGCTCACCCTTTCATTCAGGATTTCAGTTCTCGCACCATCTTGTGTGTGGCTCGGCCTGCCAGTCTCTGTTATATAGTATGATACGTAAACTAGCATACACTGTGCTGCATGTTGTATATTCGACCTACTAAGAGTGTAATGTATAATCATTTGTTTTATTTTGTGTGCAGGAAGCAACAATGTCTGACAAAAGTGATCTAAAAGCCGAGCTTGAACGTAAAAAGCAAAGACTGGCACAAATACGGGAAGAAAAGAAACGAAAGGAAGAAGAAAGAAAGAAGAAAGAGGTTTGTTTATATGATTCCTCCTTATATGATTACCTCATTTGAAAGGAGAGGTAAGGAGGCTGAGGTCTGAGTGGCGAATGGATGGGAAGAGTTAAGAAATAGATATAGGCGGAATTACATAAAACTCCTTTCGTGCAGAAAACAGATTTTGCCCCAGAGGATCACAATCCAGATTGAGCTCTTAGTTAGACCTGGGCAAGTCATCAGGCAAACTGGGCTAATACATGGTGGGCCGGTGGCCATTTGGAACTTTCGATGTACCTTTATTGCTGCATGTGCGGTAAATTCTGTCCTTTACTGCAGATGCCTACTGTACGTCATTTTATCGGCTGCTGGCCAATCTTAATCCTTTAAACAGAACATACAGTATAAATCACATCACTGGTTTAATTAGTGCATTTTGATGATACCTGTCTTTCTACCCACCAGGGAGGGGTGTATTGTAGGACAGCAGCTAGGGGCTACCTAGGCTTCCTAGTTTACAAGGAGGAAATATGAAGCTGTTTCTCATGACATCTGCTGCCAATGACTTCTGTATTTATTTGTTACCAGGCATGTGTGAAGTTGTTCATGATGACATCACTGGCTTACTTTTGTATAAAATGAGAACCTTGCATTTATATGCTCCATTAACATAACACCACACAAAGTACTGATTTCACACAACATGCACAGTAACACGTTCTGCAGTTAGGCATATAAGACCATATTATATAATTGCTTTCACATGTGCTTCTTGAAATGTTGTTTGTAGTTTTGTGTCCCAGACCTGACTTGGAATGACTATACGTGCAAGTAGGGGTAATGTGTATGTTAAATGTAGCTTCTCATTAGGGATAACTAATACATGATGACTTGAGACAAGGGTCCACATCAGCTTTCACACTGGTTTATACAGGCAGAAATGCAGCAAAAAACTGAACCGATCCATGAAGATACAGATCTGGATCGCAAGAGAAGAGAAACAGAAGCATTACTGCAAAGTATTGGCATATCCCCAGAGCCACCTCTAGGTACTAACCTTAGTATTTCTTTATACTACAGTGTACATTATTAGTATGGTGCCCAGTCCACTTTTCAAACTTTGTATTACTTTTTTTTTTTATAGTAAATCAATGTATTATATATAAACTCCTAAAATGACCATTGGTTTGTTGTCTTCTCATTTCATCAAGTTCCAAGTTCTTCTGGCATATTAGAGCGGACATCCCTTCTGTATTCGTGACATGTCTGTAGCCAGGCTAGCTAGTAGTAGCTCAGTACTGACAATTCCCTGTTAAAAGCATAACACTTCTAATTTTGTAGATGTGGGCCAAACACCAACTTTGTAATGTTGATATTGAAGTTATTCAGATCCTTATTTACCTGGTTATTTCCCTGTAAAGTCTTCACATTATATGGTGAAAAACAGCCTTGTAACTGTTTTAAAGACGAAGCGATCTAGAGATGGCGTGATATAGAGAGTTTTAGATGATCTCACCTATGTAACTAATGCTATTGAAGAGATAAATATGTAATGGCTGGTACAGAAAAGTAAAAGAAACTACTGAAACAAGCAACATTTGGCTATTTTTTAATGAGTCACTTGTTGATTTAGCAATTGTCGTTTTTTGTTATACCCATTTCTGCTATATAATGTTTAGTATCAAACTCATTTTCTCAATTCCCCTTTTATTTTTCCCGCGTATATAGTTTGTTTAGCCTGTTTTTGTTTCTTCTAGCTGCTTTTATTTTTTTGTACACTTGTGTTTTCAAGTGCAGCCATTTTTAACCTGGTAAACCTGTTATCGTTTCCATTCCGTAGTCCCAACTCCTATATCTCCCTCTTCAAAATCAGTGAGCACCCCCAGCGAAGCGGGAAGCCAGGATTCCGTAGATGGCACGATAATGGGGCGGTAAGCCATATATCTGACAATATCACCAGTGCATGATACCATAACCATAATGAATGAAATATGAAAGTGAACCTTTCACCAATAAAGTGACAGAGGGAACTCCAACATTATAGAAAACTAACTTTTTTAGAACTTTATAGAACTAACTGTTCCAGGGAGACGATGCCAGCAGAATGGAAGGCATAGTGCTTTACCAGTTCCCTGGACTCTGGTCTGATATTTAACAGAGAATGTATATGGTTTACATTATTCAGTGCTCTCCTTCGAGAATAAAACAGATACCACTGCAGAGTGAAAGTCGTACTGCTCAGATTAAAGGGCTATGGCACTATTTAATGTGTTATTCTTGCAATCAGCTACGCAACCTTTTCCCTTCAAACTATTGCTGGAAGTAACTCATATCATATTTTTATTGCATGCTGCCCACCGGCAGTTCATTACAATATATAACGGACATGCCATCTTGTTCATGCCGACATCCACTGTAGATACAAGTGTGTCTAATTCAAGACAATTATCATTTAAATGCATTCCCAAATCATCACTTACATCTGTGCATCACAAAAACAAGCTTTGACAATGAAACAGTCAACTCCTTTATATGAGAGTCCAAACCAATGTATTAAATTAATACTATATATATATATATATATATATATATATATATATATTTATTTATTAGTCATATATAATTTTACTGTAAATGTATCGTAACATAATGCAGTAGTGAAAAGATTAAAATGAACATTGTTTGTGTTTATCAATATTATATCAAATTGCCCGTACACAAGGAGACGGTTTTGTTTTTGGGTGAATTGTGGATGATTATCCTATAATGAAATAACAATGCAGCTGATGCGCCTATACAGTTCTATGAATACAAAATAGTACTGCCGAGTGATTGTTGACAAAACAAGGAAATTTCAATTGAAGGCTATTAAGTCTGTACTAACTGTGTCATCTCTTGATGATTCCAATGAATAAATATAAGACGCTGATTCAGTTCACAAATCTGGAGTTTCTGTCGTTGGACACTATCCAGCGTCCTCTATCTTTGCTCAACAAGCTGTTACCAAAATTATTATTTTGCAAACATATGGTGACCATGGCTGAATGAGATATTTTTTCTACCTCATTATCAAATGAAAGCATTTTAATAGTATAGCAAGTCTAGAATGTGTAGAAAATGAAGATTGACAGGTACTGACAAGTAAACTTTTCTTATTTGATGAAAACATTCATTTTCCCCCTAGAAGTCGTCTAATTCTGCCTTTCCTTGTAGCTGTTTTACACAAAGATACGACTTTTAGCAATACTTGGCCACACCATATTTTGTAATATTTCTTTATTTATAAGCTGCACTGGGTGTGTTCAGACATGGTCGGCACTGGGATGGCCAGCTTTTTCTAGGGCCCTATGCAAATTGTGTGTCCACCTCCTCCCTGCATATGTTTTCTTGAAAACATGGAAAATAAACTCATGTGGACCCCCCTACAAGCTCAGTGCCATAGCAGCCCCCTAAATTATACAGTCATGCAGAATATGATGGTGGTATATAAATGATAATAATAATAATAATAATAATACATTACCAATAATAATAAAATGTTTTATGATTTTTGTTTTTCATTTACATAAGATCCAGTAGCTAGCATTTTATAGGAGAAGTAATGTTTAATGAATTGTTATGCAGAAGACTCTGTTAAATCTGGACCATACCATTAAACGTGTTCTGCATCTCAAATGACGATACGTCAAGTTAATGTTGTTGACTGCTACTAATAATAAGGCGTTTCTATTTCCTAGGAATATGCAGAGTGGCCTGCTTGGGTAAGAATGCACTTGCGTTTTTTACGAATTATGCATTTGTTTGGAGATAAATATTTTCTGTAAAGCAGAATAGTGCTTTTAAAAAAAGCCTGTACTAGCCAGTTCAGAAGCCAGCCCTCAAACACTGGTGACCTGGACTAATGCCAAGACTGGCAAGGCTACTGAGTTACGCCTAACCCCATCAGATGATGAGAGCCAAAAAAATATATATATATATAAAACGAAAATGAGTAATACAAGCACATTTGCTGACTTAGAAAAACAAAAACGTGGAATGGCAGGTTTCATCATGCAAGAGCTCCAAAGTTATTAAATGCGAAAACTGTGGTTTTGTTGTGGTTATATTAGAAAAGGCAAAGTTGCTTGTTTCAAAATAAAATCAAACTCTATTTATTTCCATTTTAAGTTAAATTAATCTGAGATTTTTCTTCCTTAACCTAAAGCCAGCAGCATTTAAAGTCCTAGATAAAACTTAATAGAATCAAACACTGATTTTATATTGGAATTATCTTGATTTACTTATTATTTTTCAAATGTGACACCAAAGACAAAGCCTTGGGCAGTCCATGCAACTTTCCTGCTGTCAGCCCAGTGTTGCAATTTATAACACAAAACCATTGTCATTAAGAGGCAAAGATGAAAATGATTTGTAGAATCAGCTCAAAAATAACATATATTTTTCTTACTCTTACGTAAGTGAAAATAAAATGGTATGTTATCACAGGTTCAAGAATTAGGATCTGATATAATCAGGAAAGTGACTGCTCCCTTTAATAATGTACCCCATAGAAAGTACACACATGGGAGCATCCCGATTTAATAGAGGAAAAAATGACATTGGTGTATCATATAGGTGTTCACCTATAAGGACAGTTCATATGCAATACAAATTACAACAACACAACAATAAGAAAAATTGTGGCATGCAGACAGGAACATGCTGGGGATAACAACTGGCCCAGGAAGTTTAAGGCTAGCCATCAATCAATGACGCAACGTGCAGTTGCAAGCTACAGTCTTACATAAGCTGGCGAGACCATTGCAGCATTTAGATGCATGTATTGAGGGGACTGCTGCACGTTGAATGATTGGATGGGAAGTAGAAGATACTGGCGCACTAGACATTTGCCCATAATTGACCTACCTCTCAGTCAGTTTCCCACACCACTCTGGCCAACAAGAAAGGCAGGCTCTTCGGCTCCCGTTGCTTGCTTTGTTTAAATGCTACAAAAATGTCAGCCCCCCACCCCCTGGTCAGAAGGCCACCAGTAGACTTGGATGTTCCCAGAGGACCGGAGCGAGACTTTGGAACCTTGGCTTTACTCCCTCTGAAGAAGGACGGCCAAGGAGCAAAAGAAAGTGACCACAGTCGGGACCAAGACCCGTTATGCTCTCTAAAAAAGTATTCATCCTTGGGCATGCCACATGATCCACTGTGGTATTTCCAGAGATGCAATAAAAAAGCTCAAAAAAGAAATGTAATGTTAAGGGTTTTTCCTAAGAGAAAAATACAGTAACATTTTGCTGTCCATGCCTATTAATTCTAACAACATTTTAGTTGTGTTTTAGATCACATTTTAGATCTGGACAGTCCTAATGAGCATTTTTAGTCGGATATGCTAATGGAATTCTTGTTCACATTAATGGCACAAAAAGTGTGGGGGGGGGGACAAAAAACAAAACTTTTTGATATACTTTAGGGGATGACTTAGATTTCCCTGTCCCTTGATTAAGCTACTTTCAAAAATGCAACGGAAACATACATTTTTATCATTATTGTATTCTGTCATTGTATTTGTCCACAAATTCTTAATTACTTTTTTTAAAATTCAATACAAGCCAGTTTAATCAGAACTTGCTGTGGCAACAGAAAATATTTTTTTCGCCAAATACTTATAACTTTCTGTACAACATAGCAGCCCCTTCCCCCATAAAATAAAACATTCTAGGTCGTCCAAAAGCCTACTGTTTATTTATTTGAGGGAAACTAAGTAAAGAGACTGGATCTACGTCGATGGACTGATATTGGTTTGTACCTGGAAGCTGCTCTGCGTCATTGGGAAGTTTGGTATTCATACATTAATCTTATCAAGCATTGTACATCATTCAAGCTTGCATGAGCTAATTCATGTTTTTTTTTTATATGAACATGCTGACACCGACCTCTGAATTTAGTAATGTGTAATAGTAGCTGGTAAATATGTTTATGTAATAAATATGTTTATCTTTTCTTGGTCCCTGTCTGTTTCACTGAACATACACAGGACCCTGCAATGGGACACGGATCCTTCTGTGTTACAGCTTCACTCCGACTCTGAGCTCGGGTACGTTTGCACCTGTGTATGTATACAATTTAGTCATTTAAACAGAAAGCAATGGAACATTTAATGTTTTACAGTATGGTACACAGATGAGTTGGTAGATGGCTAAAAGAGTCTTTATGTCTGGCTTTCTCATTTTGTTTCAATAAAAATAAATTATACCTGGGTGAATTCATAAAGCTTTGGATTGCTGTTGGGTATGATGACATGAGAGCACTTCCAATGGTCATCATAAATTCATAAAGTATGAATTTATCACTTTTTTAAAATAACAGTTTGTTATAATGTTGGACTATGTTACTACTCAATCATATCAATCATACACCAAGTTACAAAGAAATATCTTCTAAAAAGCTACTATAAAATCTTGCTACTATACACACACTCAAGCATAAAACACATGCTCAGTTTAGAATTACATTTCTGCCTTTAAGGAAAATGTGCTGTTATTTTGTACTTTCTGTGTAATACATGCCTCCTCTCTGCATATTATATGTAAGATTTTCGGATAATCCAGTTTCTCTGTAAGATTTTAGGATAATCCAGTTTGATCTTTAAGAATCCAATAATATGAATTGCACTTTAGACAAAGTTCAGCTCAATGTTTCAGGTTTGCAATTAAAAAACCTTCTTCTTCATAGGCTTGATGTTGAAATTGACAGGGCTTAGCTGTTGTATCATATGATATTAGAAAGTATATGATACTTATCTACCTTGGACTAAATGTTATATGCCTTATTAATATATAGTCCTAGAATGTTTATTTATTTTTTAGAAAAGTGTTACTGTTATTATGTTTTTTGTTCTAGAAGAAGACTTACGAAGCTCGGAGTATCAAAGATCACCCAAGTTGACTTCTTACCTAAGGAAGTGGTTACATATTCAAAGGAGACGCAGACCCCAGTGACATCCCACCAAGTTGAAGGTGACTTTAAACTTTTTTTTTGTGATATCTGTTGCAACTCACTGAGATTCATATGCTGTATGAGTTTTGCCTTAACCAAGGAGAGATAAAGTGTTTTTAATATAATGAGAAATTTAGACATACAGGGGATAGCCCTAAGGCAATGTAAAACTGAGGACTGAGCAATGTTTGAATATTTTATGGCAGGAAAATGTATCATATCTGACACAAAATTGAAGTGTAAAGCAAATCACAGCAGATTATTTAACCATTTGAATTTGGAGTTCCTATGCTTAATGGGTTCCTCACAATAGTTTTTCTTTCCATAGAAAAGTGTAGATTTAATGAAGATTTATTGGGTCTTGACCGCCCTCTACTGGGATTTGGAATTATCTTTCAAATGCTAAGGAAAACATGATTAATAATTTAATAATAATTACAAATTTGGTAGGACCTGAATAAGTGGCTATTGTATGCACAGAATCAGTAAAGGAAAACTAAAATAAACCAATAATTAATCCTGTATATTGTAGCATTTATAGCAATAATTCCCAAAGCTTGTCATTAAATTTTGTAAATACATTAATATACACCAACCATACTAGACTGAGACCACTGCCTGTGTATATACATATAAAGAATGAATGAGAATGTTTCCATTTATCCACTTGCCCTTTTATAACTTACCCACTTAACTCAATAGTCTTGTATCTTTGTCTTTCTTTATCCACTGGACTAACATATTCATCTCTATGTGATTACATCCCTCTTCTACAAATGTTCTTTAGCTCTCCTTTGTATTAGATCTTATCTATCTGACCTACTGCACCTCCCCACTACCCCAGATGGGGGAAATTCCAAAGCCTACTTCTAGTTAATCAGCTCTTCTCTACCTATACCCCATTTTAGAAAACAGATTCTCTTTGTTTCAGTACTGCCCCTACACTCATGATGCACCAGTGAGCCCCCGCTCTAATCTATTCTTGCTAGCTCAACATCACAAAAGACTGAACGATCAGAAGCCCTCTCTTCTTAGATCCAACATTTCAGTACTACTCACTAGAGCCTGGCACCAGTGAAACACGTCGGCATTCACACATCATTCACACAAGTCACAACTAGCATGTGAAAGCACTCTTGTCCTGCATGCATTACTCTGACTTGCCTTTCCATCTTCTTTTTCTGTGTTTCATCCACCCAGCCCTGTTTGAATACCTCTGCCAGTTACTGTATTTCCCCATGTATAAGACGCTCCCATGTATAAGACGCACCTTCATTTTGGGGCCCGAAATTTAAAAAAAAATGTATTACATAGTTATTGAACTCAAGTTTTATTTATCATAAAATTCATACTCATCATCCTCATCACTCCCATCCATTAACCGCCCCTAAATTAACCCTAAAGACCCCATTAACCATAACTGGCCCTAAATGAACCTCTACCTCCCCTAACTTTCAGCAGCCCAAATATTAATGTTATACTTACTGTTAGATGAGTTGCTGGGCCATGTGGATGTTATAAGAAAGTGGGCGGGGCCAATTGTCAGTGTGACTGCAGGGAGGGACTGTTGATCAGAAAGGGGCAGGGCCAATTGTCAGTGTGACTGCAGGGAAATAGTAGCACCTAGTTTTTAGACCCCACATTTTTTGAAAAAAGTCTTATACATGGGGAAATACGGTAAATATATATCTATCCCGCCATCATTACATGCTATCTGATTCAGAAGTTCATCTTCAAGAAGCCTCAAGACCAAAGGGCCCTCAATAACACCGACCTGCAGATATATCTGCAGTTATCTCCAGATACTTTCCCAACCACTCGCATTGCACCAATTCCTGAAGCAGACACATTGCTCTCATCTGATTCCTCTTTGAAACCTGGGCCTCTCTCAGTATTGACATCAATCTTAGGCCACAAAGTGCCTTCACCCCTCTATTCCATTATACCTCTTTCTAGACTGCGTGCTTTCACAACACTTTCCGTACATGTATTTATGTATATAACCATGTATTTCAGGCAAGGAGTTGGGCACTACATTTACACAATAAAATGTACAGTTTGTGGCAAAGCATATTTTTTTCTAAACTAGTATATAAGATCAAAATACAGCTCTTTCTGTTTTCATAGACTTCCTCCTACTGCTGTCCTGCAAATTTCCTGAGGATGGCAGCAGAACTCAAAGAAAACATGCATTTTGAAAGATCTAAAAAAAATTGATACAATGCACATGTGTTCCTTAACATCATACACCATACACTTATTGTTCAAGAAGTAGAAAACTTTTGGGGAGAAATTAATGATTATAGAATCATTTAATAAAACAGACCCCTCGCTCTCTTTTCTATGTATAACAGATGCAATCTGCATTATATTATTAATGAAGCTCAGATTGTGATTACAAATGATTGGAAAACATTCTAAATATAATCTATTTAAAAGTATTTTAATGATATATTAATATTATATTCATATGTACATTTCATATACAATATAGAAAACTGTCATGGTAGGGGGTATTAACTCCTGGAACCATATAGATGAGTCATAGTTGACCAGAGGTGCAATATTTCTTTGTCCTAACTCCGCTCACCCATCTTTAGAATATTTATGCTGCATCTGATACAAAATTAATTTGTAGCTGCTCATCTTATGCCACCATATGAGTAAATACCTTACTAGTTAGGTAAAGGACATGTGTAATAGAGGCAACGATTAAAGTCATAGTGGCTGCAGTGTTCAGAGGATATACATGCAGAAGAAAGAAACTTGCTGTAGAACAACATCTTGATCCATGAATGAGTATTGTATTCCTGCATCATGCAATCCAAAATATGCTACAATAACAGGACACATGACGGGATGTTATGAGAAGCTGCAGTGATCCCAAGAAGGCTGTAAGACTGTAGACAGCTAGTTACACATGGTCAATGTGTGACAGTGGTCTTTGCCAGCAGACTGTATAGGGAAAATTACTAACCATCTGACTGTGTCAAGAGACACATCCTCAAACTCACGTTCAAGCTTAGTGAAGGCTGAGACGTATTAATGGTGTTGGATGTTCGATCTGCTGTTGTTGGTGGAGTCATTCTTATATACTGAAAAAATGTTGGACATATCTGTGAGATCCTGTCCTCAGCTGACATTTTCTTACAGTCACTTGCATGTAAATCACTGTAAAATTAGTTAATAAAATAAACACAAAAACATTGTGGACTGGTTATTTTTTTATTTGGGTAAATTATATCTAGAGTGGAGTCCCAATTTAAGTTTCAAAGTTTCAAAGTGAATACCCAGTGGCTACAGGTATAACCACAGTAAATCATTTTTAATAATGTTATTTTAATGTTATTTTGCCTAGAGGCAAACTGTTGTGTTAAAGGGTGGTAGAACAGCAGTAGAAAAATTGACCCCAAAAGCACACACCTGATTTTTTGCTGAACAATATCGGATTTGTCAGGAGAAATGTTTGCCCAGAGTTGGGTATAAGCCATGATATTTTAAATGAGCATATGTTTGATGAGCTGCCCAAAGCTCTAGCTGTCCTCCTAGGACACTCGTACTCTCTGTTTGGGTCGTACTCTTAATCTGAGGTTTCTTCACTTAACCAAGAATTGCAGGTGAATTAAGTTACCTGCTTAACTATGCAACATGAAGGGCAAAGCTGACCCTTACTATATTTTGATTTATATAACACCATAATATTCCAGAGTGCTGTGTAATGGGCAAACTGGACAGGGTTAGGAGGACACAAATAAAGCATTTGGGGAGTGTCGCTCAAACAAGCTTCTAGTGCGTAGTGTATTGTGTTGATCATTGGTACTTTGGTGCTTTGAAATCTCAATTTACCTGAAACTCAGTATTTTGGGATTAAACATGTCTGCTTGGACATAGTTATTGGCAGTAGAAGGCACTAGGCAGTGAATCACTCTTTTAAGATCGTTGCCACAACCATCTCCTTGCAATTAGTTAAATATACTAATGGCACTCGGTTTATTTACATACAATACACATTTCTAGTTCATATGTTTTATAGACAGCATTTGATCTCTCGCAGTTTATCAAAGACTCAAACATATGAAATAAGAATGTGCTTATTTATGTTACACCAAGTATCTGAACGAATAGAAGTTGTAAGACTTGGATACAAATACTTAATTTTTTCTCCACACTCTAATGAGTGGAAAATATTCAGTGTAAATCAGTAGTGGACATTCCCTAGGATCTGTGATTTCCTCTTAAAACTTAATTTGAATTTAAACACATCTTTCAGTTTTCAAAATCACATGGGACTTGTTTTTGATACCTGTTAAAAAAAAGATTTCTGCATGTCAGAATGCAAAGATGGAGAACCTAGGGCTCGTGGGCTTTAGGTTATCACAACATTGTGGGAATTTTAGTCTACAACAGCTGGAGAAAATGGCAAACCCATACAATGTGATACATAGATCTCAGGAAAATGAATTCCACCTCTCATTTGTATCCCAGCTCCAAAAAAAGCCAGTTTGGGAAACCTGTGTTTCATCGCCAGAGATGATGGAGCCCCATGTATTTGATGGTGTTCCAGATTTGGATGCATTCTGTGATTCACTTTTTAAGATTTGAAGAGTAGGCAATTACATATTTAAAATATGTACTTGCTTTAAATCGATATATATGTAAAAGCCCTACAAATAACATGGTTACACAATTAAGGATGAAAATAAAATGTTAATATTAACCATTCCACGATATTCCTGTTTTTATTAATCCAGATAAAGCCCCCTTGTCTCTTGCTTTGAAATGGTGGAAATTAAGTTCATTCAGAACTAAAACACTTTATTGATTCAATTAAATGGCCTCTTCCACAGATCTAAGATATGGGAATCTAAGAACGTGGGACTTCTCAAGTTTTAACGTTAATGCAACACCAGTTGTCCACCCACTCCTCTTACCCCACCTTTTTCCTAAACATCTTCATAATTTCCCTTTCTTAGTAGCGTTATATAAAAAACATAACAAAATATCTACATATATATATATATATAATTTTTTATTTTATTTTTTTCACGTATTGTCTTTGTTTCCATTTGCCAGTGGAAGAGTTAGGTAGCACCTACAGAGTTCTTATAACATATCTGATTATGTTCTGGTGCATATTTAAGTCTTATATTACTGTAATTTTACTCTTTCTCATAATATAAAGGACAAGTTTATTACCAAAGTGTCAAACTTGAGTCATTTCTGCAAAATCGATTACCAGTAGGTGGCTTTCCTGATTGCATACATGAATGATACTCCATTGGTTATGCAATGGATGTAATTAAAATTCATTTGATTAGTACGTTTTAACATTAAAATCTTCTGGCAGCTTTATAACACCAGAAGGTCATATAAAACTAGTAATATTGTATTAACTTGGCGTCTGCCAAGGATAGCTCCTGGTGGTGCTAAGGAGCACTTGGATGCTTCAACATTCAAAGAGCTATCATTTTAATGTGTTCCACTTTTTTACCACATAATTCCCATGTAGTGCCTACTTGAAATTCTGTAATTTAGCCAATGTTTCTGTAAGATATGCATTCCCACATCATTTTGTGAGAAGCCTGGGTTTTACTGGAGTTACTACGAAAGTAGGAAGGTATGTAGTATTTGCGATAACTCAAAAGAAAACAAAGGGGTCTATTCAATAGATGTTGACTTGGCAAAAAAGTTTTAGTTTTAGTGGAAACTTGAATTTGCACTTGAAAAAAAAAAATCACTCTCAAACTGCATACTGTTGATGGCAGGAGAGTCAAATTGATGCGAGTTGAAAAAACAACTCTTAGATTCATTAACCCAAGGGTTCCAACTGGAAATTAGTTCAAGCTTTCATAGTTCAGTAAGATAAAGTCCTGGGCTGCTTTATTGGCTGTAAAGCAAGAGTAAAAGACTATGCCATCAGTAGGAAGCCGGTGCCTGCTCTGTGTTTTGCTCGTTTAACACAAATAAGTAAATCCAAATGAAGAAAGAAACGCATCTGAAATAAAGGAAAGCGCGAGTGCCAGACCTGTTGCTTTCATTATTTTAACTCTCTTAGTTCACCTTAAGTGAGAAAGTCAAGTGTCCTTGAGTTAACTGCAAACCAAGAAAAAGAGAATTTGATGGCAGATTAAAATAATTCAAGCCCATCTAGTCTGCCTGTTTTTCCTGCTATAAAAGCCTCAAAATGTATTTGGTCCTTGGAATTGCCTCACGTTCATTATAGAGTTATGTCTGACCCAGGCATCAATACAATTTTGTAAGCAAGGTTGAACCCTTAAGAAAGGAAATAAACTGTGAAAGTATATAATATTTTAGTTTAGACCTCCTGATCTATCCATTTGTAGTAATTCTTTACTGCACTTTAGCTCCTATCAATTAGTATCTTTATACTGATTTTCCAATTTTTATTTTCATATTAAACTTAGTGAACAGAAGTAAATTATAGATACACACCCAAACATCTAATTGCAATCTACTTTCTCACAGGCTCCCTGCTTATGGTCAACATTTTCTTGTTTTTTGTCCAGAATTGAAACATAATACACGATTTTACATTTACAATGTCCAAACTTCAAATCCACTGGTTGTCGAATAGGGCCATCATCTCCAAATGTGCTTCTTCTCAGGGACAGTGAGCTTTTTTTATTAAGATGATTGGTCATTCATAAATATGTACATTGGAACTTCATTCATTGAATATAGGCAGCTAGTCAGCCAAGCAGCAATCATTGGCCGAGCAATCGTCTACCACGCTGCAGCTGTGGACATTATTTCATTTGTGAGAATGAACGAGCAAAGTGGTTATTATTATTGGAATCCAGAACAGGTGATCTACAAGATAAAAAAGAATCTTACCGTTATATGGCATTGAATGCACTTGCAGTAACTAGGAAATTTTGTCGGTGGGAATGATTGCCATGTGTGATCCCCGATATCCTGTTATAACGATGGGTTCCTCTGCTTTGACTCTCGGCTGCACCCTGGATAGCTGTTTATCTACCCCAACTGTAGTTACACCTCTGGGGAGTCTCACCATTTATTGAGAGCTACAGTACCTTTACTAGTACAAAGTGGGCACGTTTATGTTATCACAAACTATACAAATACCAGATACATTGCATACTATAACACGTGACATTCAACATATTACAGCTGGCACAATTTGAACATAAAGCTAAATAAAAGCACTGTCCAGTGACAGACTATCCTATTATACTCATAATATTAAATATCTGATATAAAAGCTTGACCGTTCAAGGATATTGATTGTTAATATTTATTGGTTTTCATTAATATTATTTTTATTTTGCAAACGACAAAGCGTACACATAAGATTACACATAAGACATAATCTTGCTGTGGCTGAAATCAGTGCCAAAAACAGTGGCTGCTGTGGAACTGTAAATGGGAATTCAAAAAAAGCTATTATTAATCCACTTACTAAAGGAATGTATGCAATATAGTGACATATTGTGAGAACACTGAAAAAAATGGATAGCATTATAATGAAAGGAAAAATAAATACTTGATCTATAAATAAAAAATGCAGGTAATACATATATTTTTTCTTATTTTCTGGGGTAATATGTACAGCAAAAAAAAGACATTGAAGAAAACAGTGATGACATTGTCAAGGTTGGTGGCAATAGGAGCCATATGTGGGGTTTCCGCATACCCGGCATTTTATCAGCAGTGCCTTAGAAGCAGTAATAAACCTGCAGAAGCTGTTACAAGGCCAGTGATTTTCTCCAGCTACACCATAAGGGGTGACGCTAAGGAAAAAGGTTAAATCGTTCCTAATTCCAAAACCGGGCATTAATTACTTACAAAATAAAAAAGCAAAATACAGAGGTTCATTGGTTTGCTTTATTGGAAATACTTTATGGTGATATAGCGTATCCATTGAAGAGCCAGGGTCCTCGTTGACAGATCATTGTGTCATGTGGATAGGCAGTGAGTTTTTCAATCATTAGGAAGTGCCAAATGTGATGGAGCTGGGAGTTAATTTCGACAGAGTTCCACTGGCACACAATCTAAAGGATCCGTAGATACCTAATCAGTGACATATTCTGGGGTGGCATGTCCAGGGAGACTCAGGTTACTACTCAATGGGCTGGTTAAAAGGGAGGTCCCTGATCTCCCCTACTGGCCTGTTAACACTATGGAGGCAAAGTTCTCTATATTTTGCTTTCCACGCCTTTTTTTTAAAAGTGGGGAGCTGGGTTATGACATCATAGCCAGACTCCCAGAAGTAAGTGTTGCTTCCCGGGGTCCTGCTACTGGTGGGTGGGCACCTGCCCGCTGGTGCAGAGTGTCTGGGGTTTCGTCTTGGGGTACCCCAAGAGACCTATACTTACCCATCCTCCGCACTCTTTAGGATCCCGCAGGATGATCACTGGGGGCACGGCTATTACGTGGTTCTGATGTGCGGTCTTACAATTCCGGAAATGCGCTCTGCTGGCACCCTTTTGAGGCCTTTTATTGTGAACTGCATTCAGGATTGCTAGATCTTTGTGTTTTTGACCCTTTGCTTGCCTGACCATTCCTTTGCCTAGCGGATTTGTGCTCCTACTTGTCCTCTACGCGTACCAGTTTGGCTTGTCTGACTACCTGACCTGTGTGCTGACCCTTGGCTTGTACAACTGTCCACTACGCGTACCGACACAGCTACCCTTTACACCTATCCTACGTTTGTCCTCGAACCTTGCATTCACCACTCAGTACTTACCTGCTTTCACCGAGGCCTCCTTACTGTTTGGATCCTCTAAGCCCTAGTTTTCCCCAACAGAGGGCTCTACCTCTTGTTGGCCGCACTCCAGGCAGAATAACATCTGCGGTAAGTGCCTCTGGTGGGGGCAGACATGACAGTAAGGATAGTGGTGCAGATAGTGCGAAGGTACATCATTATCTATCTATCTATCTATAAAATGATTTGTGCTGGCTTGTAGCACTTACTTTTCATAGCTAACGTATAGTTAAAGATAATTTAGTCTGTAGATTTCTTTACCCACTTTCTTGGAAGGTGACATATGTTGGCATATGAGTCTTGAAAGCTTTGCAATGGTCACATCATGATTTTTCTTCTAGTCCACACTTTCAGAGCATCTGCTTGCCATGTGATTTCAAATTCTTGTTGAAATAATTGATTATACTTTCTAACCGGAGCTTCCGGAAGCCTGATCAGAATTAATATTGTAGGAATTTCCTTCTAGTAGAACGCCTGTATTTACTAGAAAGTACATGACAGTGTTTGATTGGACATTGCCTTTAGCTATTCTTAGGAAGCAAGAATCCCCGAGTTACACTCGAAATACTGATTCCCCTATACCAAAGGGAACATCTGCAAACGCGCAGATTGTTCATCATGTAAAAACCTTGTATTGATTAAAAAGGCATGTTAAAAATCTTAATGATCTCATTATTAATCTCTGCCACCTGTTTTATACTGGCAAAAATTAATGTGTTGGGAAAGATTTAATTTAGATTTAACAAATACACATATATATTTTACTTTTATTTTTTAGAAAAAGCCAGCAAAAAAGGAAAATCAGCGCATATTTGCAATATTTGAAGAAACCGAAAAAATTATCTTGCTCTTCCCCATTTCTAGTAAATGAGCAGGGGCGGGCTGGGCCGGGGAACAATTGCCCCCCAGGCCGCCCAAAATCTAATCTAAACGGCCGCTGGGTGCTGATGCCGCCGGCCGGCGCTACTTTAATACTTATTTTTTTTAAATTTAATATGGCAAGCCGGATCGGCTATTAAATTAAAAAAAAAGTATTAAAGTAGAGCCGGCCGGCGGCATCAGCACCCAGCGGCCGTGTGCGATGGCCGCCAAGTGATGGGAGCAGCGTGAGGGGTGAAAGGTGAGTGCGAGGGGGCGGAGCTTTCACCCCTCACACAGGATGTCGTGTCACTGACATCCTGTATACATAGAAAACGGTCTATTGCTACTAGAGGATGGAGGTCTAGACGAAAGCCCCCAAAAAGTGGAAGTAGAAGGTTAGTAAACCAATTTATTTTTGTACAAGCTATATAATATTTTTTTTTGTATTCGTTAAAAACAATAGGTATGTGTGTGTATGTAAGTGTGTCCGTGGGGGACAAACAACATAATGCTTTTTTAAATTATTAAACAAAAAAAGAAATCTCTGTGTCTGTGTTCACAAGTTCAGCTCCCCAGTGTCACCTCTGTCCCCAATTAGCCCCCATGTCATTGCTGTCCCCATTCAGCTCCCCAGTGTCATCTCTGTCCCCATTTCAGCCCCCGTGTCATCTCTGTCCCCAATCAGCCCCCATGTCATTGCTGTCCCCATTCAGCTCTACAGTGTCACCTCTGTCCCCAAGCAGACCCTTCCAGTGTCACCTCTGTCCCCAATCAGCTCCTCCCAGTGTCACCTCTGTCCCCAAGCAGACCCTTCCAGTGTCACCTCTGTCCCCAATCAGCTCCTCCCAGTGTCACCTCTGTCCCCAATCAGACCCTCCCAGTGCCACCTCTGTCCCCAATCAGCTCCTCCCAGTGTCACCTCTGTCCCCAAGCAGACCCTTCTAGTGTCACCTCTGTCCCCAATCAGACCCTCCCAGTGCCACCTCTGTCCCCAATCAGCTCCTCCCAGTGTCACCTCTGTCCCCAAGCAGACCCTTCTAGTGTCACCTCTGTCCCCAATCAGACCCTCCCAGTGCCACCTCTGTCCCCAATCAGCCCCCCATGTCATTGCTGTCCCTATTCAGCTGTTCAGTGTCAGCTCTGTCCCCAGTCAGCCCACTTTACTGTACTGGTAGGGTACTAATATTAGCCTTTAAAATTTCCCTGCTGCTGTGCACTATACTTCCCATAATCCTCAGCCAGTATCATGGGGGACATTTAACTGGCTGAGCATCAGGGGGACATTAGGTTTTGCTTTTTTTTTTTTTTACCATCCTTTGTTGCTATTAAATTTACTTATGTTAAACCACATTTGAATCATATTTGTATTTTTATAATGACTATGCGTTCAGGAAAAGATGGGCATGTATGGTGGGCTGATTCGTGGCACAATGGGCCACTTCACTTGACTTGCCTCCCAGGCCTTAGGCTGCCAGCCCTCCCCTGTAAATAAGCCTTAAATGTGCTAAAAAGAGAGTAAATGAGTACCAAATAAATGTAAATTATGCACAAAATGAAAAATCAATTGATACAAAGAGCTTTATTCTATAATTGCGTCCCTGTACTATGCATAGTTTAATTTGTGAGATAAAATCTTCCTTTAGCCAACCTGCAACTAATGGTTTTGTGAATAAGCCCTTTAACAAAATGTAACTTTCTTAAAATATAAAATAGAGTTATTAAAAGCATCCTAAAAAATGTGTAAAAACATTACCATAGGTAAACAGTCCAACATGTACAACATGATGCAGAGTGCATGAAATATTTAAACTTCGTTCTTATATTAGCATGATCATGGTTAAAAACGCTTACAGAACTGTAATTACAGAAGGGAAACCGTAATTCAGGAATGAGTAACATATATTATTTTATCCGGCTTGCGGAACCTCAGTACTGTAAGTTGATATACAGTAAAGTCAAAATGAGTATAAAAAACACTAGTGCTTCAAGTTTAAAGCAGCCACGTCAGCTTGGCTAAGAGATGTCCAGAGCAGAGAGAGCCAAACCAGAAGAGGCCACGGGATCTGGCAGAAGCATACTGCTGACACAACACTGATTTCATTCACTAGATAAATATCAGTTACAGGCCTCAAAGATATTCTCGAGTAATTGTCCGCTGTCCACCGAGTTGGACAAATGTCTTCTTGGCAGGGGTACAAGCCCAATTTTACTGCCTCTATGTACAAAGCCAAAATCATTTTGCTTGCTGGAGCCTGAAATGTCATTAAAAGGAGCTTCAGTGAAGTGGGCATGTGTTTACTCATGTGCAGTGGGACTCGTTTGCCACGTTAACAATATTAAAGCTGTAATTATAGGCAGTGAACCAGATATGTACACCAGCAGCATAAGCTGGGCAGGAAATGACTCCTCTGGAAACTGCCCCTTGCAGTAGGTTATAAGTTTAAAGGGTTGGGATGTTGCATTTTTTTAATTATGCCTTACATGTTTTTCATTAAAAAGTTGTACTTTTATTTTTTCGTGTTTTCGTTTTAATTAATGTATATTACAGATATACCAAGTAGGCCTTCAAATTGCACACGCATAGTAACATGCTCTGATGCATTAATGAGGTATATTTTATAGGGGATACACATTATGGTTCAACAGCTGGAGTTGAGTTACAAAATGACTAAATAAAGAAGTGGTAGACGTTAACACAGTGAGGAAACATAAATATGCATGGTATAGGCCTCAAAATAAGACGAGACCTAGGACCGATTAAGGTTTACTTCACGGAACAACCGCCAGACAAACGGGACCGATGTTAATATCTGCTGTAAAATTCTATGTTTCTACCCAAATGTGCTCCACGGCCATTGAATTTCAGATGCCATTTTAATATTTTAACACCACCTACCAGATACCTCCTAAAATTTTAAATGAGGAAAGCGTGACACTTAGGTTTAGGAAGTGTGGTTAAAAGTGTGGCCAGAGGCTTTTTAAAGATGTTTGGTAACAGGCCTCAACTACCATACTTCGGCAAGACGGCATCAATGATGTATGCATTTCCTGAAAACAGCAATCACACTGACTGCTACTCAAAGGCAAGAGGCAGTGTTAAGGATATTTTACAATTTGTTTATGTTTTTTTTATAATGATAACTCTTTCTTGTATACAAGGGTCATCATTAGGAACAAATACCCAACATGTCTGGCAGCAAAGGTAATACTTTTTAGAATAGGTGATTTTACTAGAGCACATTGCGAAAGTTCAATGTCCTAGAAGTGGAAAGACTAAAGAGGAGGAATTTAACAGATTAAATCCAAAATTTTTACCAATCTAAACAAACCATTAAATCCATGTTGATGGTGTGGAATGAGGAGCAGATGGGCCGACCAGCCCCATAAATGGGAAGGGAAGAGGCATTGCAACCCCATTTGGCTTACCCCCATTAGCCACCTATCTACACTCATATCACAAGAAGGCTATGCGATACCAAAGCATGACAGACCCGCATTGCTTTTTCACCTCCTTGGGCCTGTCAGGGAAGATCACAAGGTCTCATTAGCCCAGACCTCTGATGAAGCTCTGAGGAGCGAAACATGTCAGGGGGGCTATTCGTCTGAGTTTTTAATAAGCCCGTGTCACTGGTCATAATTCAATTATTTCTGTTGTTAGGACTGCAGCCATCAACAGTATATATGATCTGATATTATTAGTGTTATACAACTGTGGGCATATGCCCTCATGTTACAGTGACGTATACCGTTCATGGTAGGACTGGTGACACTGGTGTTTTTAAAAATCTTTTTTTGGTTATACCTTTTAACAAACATATTAATTAAAGTTATGTTTTAGGGTGGGGTTATAATAAGGGTATTTTTGATCCCGGGAACGGGATTGGTTTGTTTTTAGTTGTAACTTACCCTTGTCCCCGCTGGGGCATTATTTTGGAATTGTATAGTATACATCATGGTCATATTTATACAGCAGGCTCCCCTAGACAAATCATTTAATAATCCACTTGTCTTGCTTTGTGTAGGAAGGTTCTAGGTGCTTTGTAGTTGGGACACACACGGTGATGTATTTACCTTGAGTCTGACCTAGGGTAGGTGTTGCTTGATGTAGGAGGAAAACGCCTAATCCATTATGTACAGTTGCATTGAAGTACGCCTGGTGGTTGCTGTGTTCTATCACCTTGTCATTAATAACCAGTTTGGAGAAGGTTGTGGCACATTGGCACATAATTCAAGAGCTGGTGGAATTAGTACATTCATCCCAATGAATAGGAGCGTAACAAATAATAAGACATTTCCAATTGATGCACTTGAGACACATACTCAAGTTGGAGTTCAACTATAGACTTTTATTTTATAAAATGTTTTAGAATTTATTGTATAAATAATGAAATTAGATGGCCAAAAATTTATAAGGAGGGCAGAGTCCAGCATAGTGCTGTGAGCTATCAGCCAGTATGAGTCCCAACCCTATGGACCACCATAATTAGAGGGGATATCCCCACAATTTATCAACATTATGTTAAAAGGGTCCAGATTGCATGTCACAATCAAGAAAATGCAAAGGAAAACATAAAATAATTTTGAAGATGACTTAAATTCTACTGGGACTTCTCCTAATATACTCCTCATAATCACAGTATTCAACAAAGTACTCCGCTTTTGTTAAATACTTGCATGGTTTAAAATACCAAATGCAAAGTGTACATCACTGTGAAATGGATATTCTTTCCTACATTGTAAATCATACACCTAGCATGTTCCCGATAAAAACGTGAAGGTTTATACGAAAAGACTTCTCAAGCTCATTTTGTTAAACCCAACCTCCGGGTGGGATTCACAGCTTTCATTTATGGGAAATAACAAAATACACAACTTACATAAACTATCAATTAGCATTCTCATATCTTCAATACACAGGACCGGTCACACGGACCTTTAAAACTGATCCTACCATTCTTTGCATACCATATAGAACAAGGCAAAGGCGTGATACATATGTATATATCTGAGAACTCTCTGGGTTTTCAGTTAAGGCAGGAAAATAGTCTGGGCCACAGCTGAGTTGAGTGTGATGGGACGTAAAAGCTTTTTGAATAAATGCTGCATTTAATAAATCTTGTCTAAGGAAAAAGGCAAGGCATTCACAACCATCTTAGCTTGCTCACAATTGTTTAACATTTTAAAGCAGCACCCTAAAAATCAATTTGAAAAAAGGGACGCCAAGATACAATCCTATTAGCCCAAGCTGCTAGTAGACCGGTTATTCACAATACACTAACCACATACAGAGTGCAGCTATTCAACATGTTAGCATTGAGAAACCCATTTTCTTTCTTGGAAGAGATCCAGATAACTTCGAATGATTGAATTAATGGTTTTCACATGATGCATGATGTAATTCACCTTCACAAAACCCCCAGGGAATTAAAAAGACAAAATTCTATCCCAAGAACTCAATATTGAAGAAAATTACTAGCTGAAATATTTTGCTCACTCATACTTGGCACTGTGATGCAGTCCTCTAGTGCCCTTGAGTATTTATACAGTCACGTGCATGAAAGACGTTTTTAACACTAATTTATTCTGATATCTGTCTGTAATAGGGAGGTAATAAGAGAAAGAAAATATGTGCTTGATTGGAAAAAAAAAGTTAAATAAGCACATTACTGGGGAAGAATAGGTGATTATACTAGAGCACATTGCGAAAGTTCAATGTCCCAGAAGTGGAAGCACTAAGGAGGAGGTATTTAACACTGATCAGATCCAACATTTTGACCAATCTAAACAAACCCTTAAATCCAATATATGTAGTTCGTAAAAAAAGGTAAATTGTGCATGTGAACATTTTGTGATGTATAACACTCCATTAATCTGCACCCAGTTCCCATTATAATACTCAAGGGGCTGCTTGAGGTGCAATAAACAGTGATATTAATCATGAATTTAACTATGGAAATATCAGATGAGTCCTATAGTTAGGTTCAGTTGGAAAACTAGCCACATTAAATTTTTTTGTACTGGGTAACTAAAATAATAAACCAGGGAGAAGCAAGAGATATTACCTATCTAGATTTTATTAAAGTATTTGACTCTTAGACTTATAAATGAATTGCAGTTTTTGGGTTTGGATATTAAAGTAGTTAAATGAATAAGGCAATGGTTGAGACAACAGATGTTTGTAGTTAATGGTGTATTTTCAGAAGGTATTTTTACTAATGGGGTACCCCAGGGATCACTACTGGGACCCATACTTTTTAATAGTTTATGAATCATATACATACATGGGAACTCTTTGGGTTTCGCCCAGAGTCTCCGGGTAATCTCTCTGGGTCATGGTGCTCTGACTGTGTTGTGGGAGCAGCATTTAGGCACGTCCACTCCGTGCCCTATTCCCTTTCCCATACAAATATATGTTATCTGGGTCTAGCTCCGGCTTTATAGATAACAAGCCCTGCCCATCAGTAAGCCCGTCCTCCTGAGCGGGAGGGCTCCGTGTAGCATGAGTTAAGATGCTCTCAGGTATGGCGATATTACAAAGGTCTTAAAAGTATGTTTCTGCTGAAGATACATAAGTCTTCCACAGGGTAGATACTCCTGGTTTGAAAAGCCAAATGGATACTGATTCTGAGGCCAGAAGAAGGACTGTTCTTTACGTGGCAAATTTTTATGTGAAGATACTTAAATTCCATTCTTTTGTGTGAAGCTGCACCTATTTCAAGTGCAATCTGGAAAGCTAGGTAGGTTTAGTAGAATGACAAATTTACTTTGCTTGGTCTCTATCGTAAGAAACACCATTCCAACAAGTAAAACCCAAATCAACAACGCCATATAATGAATTGTAAAACTTCATCAGTAGTTTTTGAAAGTGGGGAATTCTGCATAGTGGAAGGAGCAAAACTAAGTTGTTGGTTCAGAAGAACCGAGATACAGGGTCCAAGTTCAGATTTCTTTCAATTAATGAATATTTTAATTTACCTTAATATTCAATTTAAATCTGCATTAAGTTGGTCTCAGCTGTTCCCACATTTATCAACCTGAAAAAGCAGTCTGGCGATTTTATATTCCTGAATAGGCCTTAGTCTATAGTTTCCCTTTTTACAAAATAATTTAGGGGACTAAACAAGAGATACGCTCATAGTTTCATAGTAACAGAAAACAATATTAGAGAAAAAAACTTTTTTTATGTTAATAGTTATGTGGAGGATTTTTTACTTCTTTATGTAGATGCTTTAAAAAAACCCAAACGTAGAATTCTGAATTTTCTGGTATGAACTAATTGTTTATGAAGATTTTTTTCCACTAAATGCTAATGTTTCTTTCCACCATTTATTATTCTTTTAACATCAGGAAAGTATTAAATATTTTGTATGTAGCGTTAGCCCTAATCTGCAGTTTCAATTATGTCTTGTAAAAAATCTGTTTGTTAATGAATGCTAATGGACTTTAGTATTGTTCTTGAGATCCAACCACTTTCTTACTTCTTTTAAGGTTTGAATAGAAAAAAGGTGCAAAATTTAGTAAGTGTTTGGCAGATGTGATGGAAGAAAAGGCTACTTTTTTATGCCAACACCATCTATTTAACAGTAAAATATAGGAATTTTAAAATTCATTTTTGTATAGATTTGTGTATTTTCCATTGTGATGATGTAGATCTCAAAGTCCGTTTGCCGTTCTTGTCACGGCCTCTAGTTAGGATCACTTCTCGTTAGTATGATGTTCCACAGAATAAGGCTGCTGGGAAAAGAACCACATGTTCCTCAGAATTTATGACATGTCTTTAAGTCTTTTCATCACGGTGCGCTAACAATATTACCAAACTTATTAGTGCGCTGGTGTTAACGCGTATGTTATTGCTGTCTTACTGGCAGTTGTTTATTTTAATATTTCATGTTGGTGAAACTGTGGCTATGGTAAAAAGCCCACTCGTCCCCAAACGCAATATATTTTCTAACATGCATTGTCATTCTTGGTCTACAATGTTTTCAACGTGTTGCTGTGAACATTTCCCACAAACGTGTAGCAATTTCCCACAAAAAGCACGGCCCGTCGTTGTTTGATTGATAACCTGATACCTATCACACTTAACAAGGGAATCTAACAGATTTTATATTCTACAAAATAAACGTGAATAGATAATTAATACCTGTTGCTTTTCTGTAGATAGATAGATAGATAGATAGAAAATATATAAATATTTTAAAATTATTATTTTCATATTTATATTACTCTAAAATATTAAATTAGTTGTAGGGCATTAGATCTTAGAGAATGGCCTACTAATAAATGCTGTAGCAAACTTATATACAGAGCTCAGGGTTCAGGTTTAGGTGGATGGCTGGCCTGGTGATCTTATAACAGACCAGTAATTAGTAATAACAAAAGGGACGAACTACTGTAATTTCCAGATAGACCAAAGGTGTATGAATGTGGAGTAGATGGAGTGCATAAATTAACATAGATAATAGGCCTGCTTGATTACATGGGGAAGCACAGTCAAGGCATTAACATTGACCATATACAAAACTGACAGTAACATTAACACACTTTAAACACAACATCACATCAGAAATGAGCATCAGGTAAGGGACAGAGGGATCTGGGTATCACGAAAGGGACTATCTCTTTTATAGAAAGAGCGTAGCGTTACAATAGACATAACATACAGGAGGTCAGAATGTTGCAAATGAAGCAGAATTTAATCTAACCTTCTTACAATGTTTCGGGTAAAAGTTCCTAAATCTAAACAATGTTTATAATGGCAAGGCGCCTGGCCATTATAGTTACCACCGTTTTCTGTGCTGCAGGATCAGGGCTGTACCATAAGCACAACAATTATCATGAACCCATCGACCCAAGTTACTGGTTTAAGTTTCATTGTGTTTGTGCATAAAAGCAGAGGTTAGGAAAGCATGGTGAGAATATTCTTAATGCATGTTTTGTCATTCTGGGCTTTCTACCCAGAGCCAATTAATATATGTCTGTCTGTTTAAGCAGCTGAAGTGGGATTGAACATATAATAATGTGGTCAATATCATTCTAGCACACAGCTTTCAGTGGCATTATTTTAAATCACTTAATCTGTATAAGTACCCGATCTGTTTCAGCTTCCTTAAAGTTATCCCTTGGTATAAATTTGTCTTTGAAATCAAAATCTCTGTCTCCGAAGATTATATCCCACTTGAGCTGTTTGATTTTGCATGTTTAGCTCTGCTTTCATCCAGAATTCCCTTTAGATTCACACCAAAATATTTTATATACATTTTTTTCTGCTGTTTTACATTTTTTTTTTTTTCACTTATGTCCTAAACATTTTCCAGAACTCCAGCTAAATGCTTGTGAATATATGCCTTATGTAGGACATACCTATATATATGTATTTGCCAATTTTCCTATGGATGTCAGAAAACAAGAAGGGACCCCCAATAAAATAAGCAAAAATAAAGCAAACAGCTGTACATTTTTTGAATTTAATTGATGCTTTCATTTTCACTCACACACTCTCACCCATTCTCTCATTCATACTCTCAATCACTGTCTCTCACTCTCTCTCTTAAAATGTTCCCCTACATTCTCTGCCTACCACTTCCATGTCCCTCCCTCCGTGCCGCACAGCTCCACTTCTTATCCGTTCCCCCAGTGTTCAAAAATACCACTGCTGGGTCATTTAACTCCTCCCCAAGCTGGCTGTGCTAAATGCAGGGGTATACTGTACAGCAATATCATTTTTGCACATGCTCAGTAGTCAATGGAAATAGCAGCAAGAATGGGAGTAAGAATGTGTTTTCCAATTTGCAGTAAATGCATCGGAGTTAATGCAAAATGGACATCAACATGCATACACAAATATGCATTTCTATAGGTTTTACCTTGATTTAAGTGAATCGTCCATGGACATTTTTTAAATCACTGTAAAGTAGCTTAATGATTACATTTTATAATTATACTCACAAATGTCCAAGTTGTGATTACATATGGAACATTTCTGCTCTTAATAAGCTGACATTCAAACATATTACAGTTCAGTGGAAAGCTGAAACACTTTTTGTTCCAGGTATGTCCTTCAGAAACATATTGTTTATCCATTAGCCAATACAGAGGTTTCTTGTATAATACTCAATAAGTAGTCCAATAAGTTTTCTTTTTTTAATTTCTGTTCATTTGGGTAAGAATTTAAATGATTCATAACATATACTGAGTTTCGCTACTCTGGCTCTAAAAATCGAAATCATGATGGTGCTTGACTTAGAAAGATTTCACAAACGTCACCTTGACAAGTTGTACAAAATTGTCCACTGTATGTCCGATAGCTGTGCTGGCTGCATTATCAATGTTACTTGAAGCTGTAGTCTATTATTTAATTATATTGAAACATATTGGATGTTTTTATAAATATAATATATTGCCAAGATGCACATGTGTAATGTTCTATACTGCTTTAAAGGAACAGAACCCCTTGGACATGGTCTGACAACAACCAGAAAATGTCAGAAAGTCCTGGCTCTTAATGTGACATGGGTGGGCTATGTTCAAGAGCAGGACATCTATGTTTTAAAGTTGAGTAGAATCCCCGTTCAGGAAAGGACAATTAAAAGAGGCTATGCCTGAAGGCAGCACCAGTTGTTGGTTGGTCAAACATGTGCATCTAAGAAAAAAACAGACCAAGGAACTCCCGGCACAATAAAGTAGTTGCATCGGCAACCACTTAGAACCAGTGTTCCTTTTTTAAGCAGCAAAAAGATGGTGTAACAAAATGTGAAGCCTTGAAAAAATGGTATCTGGAAATTAGATTTCCAGGTAATGTGCAAAGTATCCGTTTGGCTTATTGACAGCAGCAGAATCTAGTTGGACAGCCCACTGAATATGCTGATTTAAACAAAATATAGTAAAAAGTGTACTTAAAGGTATATTGACGCAAGGTAGGACCCCAAACCACCCCCTTAGTGACTGCCATCCTCACTGCAGCACACAGGGTTATGATGTCATGTCCCAGTACACCAGCAGCGACGCACTGGGGGAGCCTAATAGCCAAGAGGATGCTCCCCCCCTATTGTGTGGCCAAGGGACTGCTGCCGTGGGCCTATTTGACCTACGCCAGAATATGTCACTGGTGACATCATCAGTACAGCTGCTACTTTGAACCTTTGTACTTGCTTATCTGCAATCATCTCAGAAATTCTTTTTTTTCATGTTTTCCTTCTTTTTCTTAATTCAGCAACCTGTGCATGCCACTGAGATATGCCATTACAAATCTTCATTTAGGTGTTCGATTAGTGTGCTTGGGTCTAAATATAACAAAGCTAGTGTCAGAAATGACCTCACAGTAAACTTCTGCAAAATGGCAGAGCTTCCGGTGACATCCTTGCCCCAACTTGCAGAAGTTCACCGGGATTCCACGTCCACAGATATGTGGTCCAAAACTGAATGGGCCAAAAAAACCCAACATTTTGTCTAAATCGGCTTTGGTCCATTTATCTCGAAAACAGCTAAAAAGTTAAATGTTCAATTCCCTAAATTACTCTTTCTATATATGTGTATGTAGAAATGTTTATACAGGGTGTGAGTCCCTTATCCGAAAATCCCTTATCCATAATGATCCAAAACCCACATTTTTTCCGGATAAGGGCACTACAGATAAGCGATTCTTACACCTATGGGGGCGGACAGGAAAGCTCCTTTTGTGGGTGTCTGACTTCTCATGTAGTCCGGTAGAGGCTTTCTTCTGCTCCTCTTTGGCTTCTCTGCCATTACGATGTACATCCAAAATGCTGCTGGTCCCAAACATTTCGGATAAGGGATACTCAACCTGAATATTACCCAGGGATTAACAGGTTTCTTGATATTGGCAGGATACATAGCTTTCATTTTGTAATGATAGCATCTGTATCAGTACATTTTGCTACGCAGGAGCACAATTATTGTAATTTACATGACCGGCTGCTGCACTGAGTGATATGTTGGTCCAGGAAATAACTTAAATTACTCCAAAGTATCAAAAACTACTCCTGACATCAGTGGAGATAACTTCTGTTGGCAGTTTGCTCTAATAGCATTAGTGAGAATGGAAAACCTCTTGTAGCCTAACGTACCTTTTAACAGACTGGATGAAAGTTCTCGTAGACATAATTATAAACTAGCTTTGAAGACATCTTCTGAATTCAGTTTTTCAAGAGGATTCACATGTAGAAAAAAAAGCATGTATGAAGCTTTGAAAGCTCATACATAATAGGTGACTTTTTTCCATGTACATCTCAAATGGAAATAAGCAAGACCGGTAACATAACAGATTTAAAATAATAATGGTTAAATTAGTTAAATATATTTTTTGAATATACAGTAACCCCTCACAGGTCAATAATAATTAATTAATAGCACTTGATATTTACTCATTTAATACACAATTAATATCAATGAACCATCAATAACTTTTATTATCTTTGATATTTTTGTACATCATGTATGGTTCCTTTTTATTTGTACAGCATCTCCACCCGCATAGAAATACAAATGTTAATAAAAAGGCACACAAATATTTCTGTTTTGTTACTTTTTTAAATTATTATTCTTGAAGATCATTTTAATCTTCAGGGTCACATGCTACATGAAGAAACACAGAGAGCCCCTAAATCTCAATAATAATCTCTAATCTTTCTAAAGTTCTGGCTGTCCATCATGAAAGAGAAAGTTGTCGAACTCATCCTCCAAGTGCGCCTTTCAAAAGCATTTGAGGCGTTGATGGTATACGTGGAAAAGTCCCTATATCTGATATATTTCCTTCTTCTGGAATGGAATCTGGTCTAACCCATATAGTTCAATAAAAGCTGGAGAGCTACAAGCGTTCTTTCCATGGTGATTTACGCTAAGATAGCCAGTAGAGTGCACTGCAGGATTGTATACTTCAAGTGTTCAAATACTCAACAAATCAAGTTATTATATAACATTTTGGAACCGCGTAGACATTTATTGTGGAACAATATAATGTAGATACATGTAGAGTTATATATCCCTCTGGCTCACAGTTTAACAATCTAATATGTTCTCATTTATACTATAAGACCAGCAGAAAAAAATCTGGACATGTTTTACAAATGTGAAGGTATTTGTGAAAGTTGCCTGGGCAGCCAAAAATTATCTCCTTAACTCATTGAGTGGTTGTTGGCTACAAAAGCACTTAATTCAGATACGATGAAATTTTCAGTGTTATATATTACATGAAAAATAGCGTAATGATTCTGTTTCATTTTAAATGTATAAAAAGTAGCATGCATAAAATAAATTGGTAGTAGGTCGACATTAGGGTAGCATTTTAATTGTTCCCAGAACACTTTCATAACACAGACATCTAGAAAAGCAGAATACATGTTTTTAAAAAGATCATACTACCTGCTACCATGGTATAGAAGGCCTTCTCTCCCCTGCACATTTGTGTGGTCTACCCTACCTAAAAAAGAGGATGGTGATATAGTAGGCCTGGGGCAAACAACCTTTAACATAATGTTGGTACACAAATATAATAAATCAACACACTTTTCCTCCAACATACTTTTTTGGTGAACCATAGCCTATGAAGCAATACAAGATGCTCATGTTTCACTTAAGGTGAACGTTGATATTTTGCGCAACTCCCCATTATAAATCCGAAGGCTTGCAACTGATACCTCCATCTGGGAGAGAAACGTTAACTTGTTACCAGTACAAATCGGTTTGCCTGTGACCGATCATTGTCCGTGACAGTGGACCTTGACTCTTAGCCAAGTGCAATCAACAGCTTTCCTTGATGCAGACGGTGTTTGTAAAAAATGTATGCAGTGTTTAGCTAGTGATCCCCAAGTATTTGCAAAACAATTCCCGCGTAGCTGACCTGCTTAGAAATCCGAGCTGCCACGAATCGATGCAGCTCTAGAGCTTTATTATCATAACTTTTCCTTTACACAAGAATCCCTCTCAAAAACACCCATTCATGAAGATCCAAAACATTTTACACTTCCAATTTTCCAATTGACCTTGCCAGTTACTGCATGACCCAATGTCATAATCTGAAAACACATTCTCTGCTCACGCAGGATTTGGCAGCTGGGGTGCAGTTTGATTTTAAGCAGAAACTCATCACCTTCCTCCTCACTTTCCCTCTGATTACATTTTATTTTGGTGGGGCACTAGGCACGCTATAGATTAGAAACTCAACGTTATAGTACACAAATACATGCTTTTCAGGATTTTACTACTTATAGTTGGTTTGTTTTATAAATATTAACACTTTTATAATCCTTCTCGCACATTATGTATGGGTAGGTATTAATGGTAACATAATGACTGACATAAATTGCAAAGTTTATCATTTGTATATATATATATATAGATAGATATATATATATATATATATATATATATCTATATCTATATTTATATATATATAATATTTTTTGCTACTTTTACTACTTTTTTTACACTAACCAAAGCAAGATATTATATGCCTGGGTACTAAACCATAATAATTCTGAAGGGTTTTGGTTGTAATATATATATATATATATATATATATATATATATATATAAAATTGATATATAAATATACAGATACACTATATGGACAAAAGTATCGGGACATTTGATTACACCAACTGGGACTTTTATGTACATAGACAGTATGTAGTTGCCCCCGCTTCCCTTTGCAGCTATAACAGTTTTCACTCTTCTGGGAAGGCTTTCTGCAAGATTTTGGAGTGTTTCTATGGGAATCACAAAGGTGTTCGATGGGGTTAACGTCACGGCTCTCTGCGGGCTGGTCAAGTTCTTCTGCATCAAACTCACCCACCAACCACAGAGCCCTAACCTCAGCCCCATCGAACACCTTTGGGATGAACTGGAAGGGTGATTGCGAGCCAGGCCTTCTCATCCAACATCAGTGCCTGACCTCACAAATGCTCTACAGGATGAATGAAAAAATTCCCACAGAAACACTCCAAAATCTTGTGGAAAGCCTCCCCAGAAGAGTGAAAGAGATTGCGAGACAGGACTTATTGTCCAACATCAGTGCTTGACTTCACAATGGCTCTACTAGATGAACGGGCAAAAATTCCCAAAATTCAACAAACACGACACTCATAGAATTTATGTGTATTCAAGAGTATGGATTTAAACTGATATATAGAGATTGGAGATTTGGCCAATATTTAACATTTTTTATTGGTATTCACTCTGTGATTGCACCAATGTTTGCAATTGCTTCTAATCAAGGACAAGGACTTATATGGAAGTTATTCTAATTCTAAGAGTAATTGGTAGAGGCTCAGGGCTTTAGGAGCTTTCTTCTTAGTCATCACCACTATTTTAGCAGTGTTCATCATGCAAAGATTCATAGCAATAGCAATTATGGGCTATCATTCTATATATGTATTTTATATTATATTTAAAAAGTCTCACACAATATAGATTCATATCAGTACAGAATCACCAGTATTCATATTTTGTGCTTGATTAAACACAATTTAGTGAAAAGTGTTTTTTTTTTACCCAGACTACTCTAGAAAAGCTATGTTCTGGGGTATTACATAGTTTTTGCATTGTCTGCTTAGGGCTGGCTTTCATTAAGATAAAATGTTAGTTTAATGTAGAATTATGAGATAAAAATTCATTTATTTCATTAAGTACTGTTTGAGCAAATCTTAAACAAGGTAATAAGAACTGTGAGCTTAAGTCTTATGTAATAATGTATAAAAATTCATTTACTGGCTCTTTTATTTGGTTTAGTATGTAATCTATTGCAGTGGAAGTCTGTTTTTCATTATAGAGTATTATGCCTAGTGGTTGTGTAGGTTAATTAAGATATTTTCAGAATTTGGAGACATTCCTTATTGTGCACGTCCAAAATAAGTAGATTTTTCTTGGTTGTAAAGTATAGAATTTGTAAACAGCCTTTAAAGACCTGATTAACTGAAGTGACTGTGTTTCTTTGCCATAGAGGTGCCTATGTGAAGGGTAAAATAAAGCTGAAACATAGTAGCCATGTTTAAAGGGGGAGTCTCGTGAAAAAAATATACTTCTCCTTGAGCACAAAACACAGTGCTGTATTCAGTAATGTAGAAAAGCACTGTTGAACCCCTCTTTTATCTCATTTTGATCCGTTAATGTTTGTTGATTTGCAGACCTGGAAGCTGCCTTTGATGTCAGTCTTGTTATATTGTGGGTAACTTTCCCTGCTTAAACACCACCCTGAGCTGAATCTTTAAGTCCATTACTACCTAGACTTTCATTAGTCAGCACATCCAGTTGGACGATTAAAACTGATTTATTCTACTGTTCAACACAGGCAGTATAATATTGAGTCAGAGTGTTTGCCTTGTAGATTGAGCTAAAATAACAGAGCTGATGGGTGCAGCATTTCTTTGGTTACCCACTGTCATTAAAGCACACGGACATACCAACATGCAAACTTACACCCACTCACTCTAACACCACACACCTACATACATACATACACACTCACTTGCTCCCTCCTCTCCATCACATCACTGACCCTGGGCTCACACCTGACACTCTAATACCATATGGCACACTCATGCTAACACCAAAAACTTACACAGGCACTCATGCTTAGACCATACACTTACGTGTTACACTCTAACACATAGCCTAACATGCGCTCTAGCATGCTAACACCATGGATACACACACTACCAAACAGTAACATACACTCACGCTAACCCTGTATGCTCAAACACTCTCTATAGCCATACAGTAACACAGATACTTTAACAGCATACACTTGCACACACACACACACCGACTCTAACAGTGTCCATACATAAATACACACACTCAACCTCTCCCATCATCAGTGCAGCTCTACTCCTTCCTCTCCATCTTACAGCGCAAAGAGCCCTCTCTTCACCGCAGCTTTCCGTTGCACCTGCATTAACATGCCCCTGGCAGAGACTGTCTTATTAATGTTTCAGATGTCATAAGTAAAATAAACCAAAACAAAAATCCAAAAAAATTATAAATCACAGATAATAATGTGTTGATTGTTTTGAATGGATTATGATTCTTCTGGAAATGCTCATCTTCTACACAAGGTTTGACTGCATTTTCACGATTATTTATCTGTATAAATTTCCATATGGCTGTATATGGCTAGACCTATAGCAATTATGCAGAGAACAATTTTGTGGATGGGTGATAAATCCCTGCACTGATTTATTAAATTACTGGTCCTATCAACTCAATGGGGGATGGATAAAACAAGGGCAGTCGCACAGCTTGTGATGCTGCCCATTAGCGCAACCCCCTTGATTAAAATGTATTAGGGTAGCCATGCTGTCTTTATACCAAGTGAGACCTGGTGGTCTTTGTGCATCAACAATGTAAATGTATTTTAACATTTTGTAACCTGATTCTGTCAGATTTTAGTATTATAACTAGACTTGTGCATTCGTCTTCGGGCGAACATGGAAACGAACACGAAGAGTGCGTTTTCGTGTGTGTTCCGAAGACACGCAGAAGAGAAGACGGCGGCGGTAAAACGTAGGCGAAGACGAAGACACACGCCATGAAGATCTTCGTGATTGTCTTCGTCTTCGTCTACCATTCCCCCCCCCCTCTTCTAACTTACCTTGTCTTTGCGGCAATTCCCGGAAGTGGAAATCCGCAGGTTCGCCGTCACGGGTTACAGGGCAGTGCGAATGAGCCTATTGGTCGCCTACAGGGACCTCCTCTGGCATCAACCAATTGGTTGATGCCAGAGGAAGACCCTGCAGGTGACCAATAGGCTCACTCGCACGGTCTTTGTAACCCCTGACAGCGAACCTATGGATTTCCGCTCCCATTAACCCCTTCGATGCTGCATTATCTAACACAGCATCGAAGGGGTTAACGGGAGTGGAAATCCATAGGTTAAAGGGCCGTGCAAGCGACCAATAGGCTCACTTGCACGGCCCCTTAACCCTTTAACATTTAACTAATTGAACAGGGAGGGAGACCAATGGCATCGGCAGGGTAAGTTGCAGCATTGAGGTTTTAAAACCCCAATGCTGCAACTTGCCCTGCAGATGCCACTGGTCTTTAACTAATTGAACAGGGAGGGACACCAGTGGCATCGGCAGGGTAAGTTGCAGCATTGGGGTTTTAAAACCCCAATGCTGCAACTTACCCTGCAGATGCCACTGGTCTCCCTTCCTGTTCAATTAGTTAAATGTCCGTACGAGCAACTTTATTGGTCGCTCGTACGGACATTTAACCCGGCACAGACTAACTAATTGAACAGGGAGAGAGACCAGTGGGATGTGCCGGGTAAGTTGCAGCATTGGGGTTTTAAAACCCCAATGCTGCAACTTACCCTGCAGATGCCACTGGTCTCCCTCCCTGTTCAATTAGTTAAAGACCAGTGGCATCTGCAGGGCAAGTTGCAGCATTGGGGTTTTAAAACCTCAATGCTGCAACTTACCCTGCCGATGCCACTGGTCTCCCTCCCTGTTCCCTTAGTTACATGTCCATACGAGCTACTTTATTGTTCGCTCGTACGGACATTTAATTAATTGAACAGGGATGGAGACCAGTGGGATGTGCCGGGTAAGTTGCAGCATTGGGGTTTTAAAAGTCTGCACGAGCGACCAACAGAGTGGCTCGTGCAGACTTTTAAAACCCCAATGCTGCAACTTACCCTGCAGATCCCACTGGTCTCCCTGTTCTATCAGTTAATAAATGATAGAACAGGGAGACCAGCGGGATCTGCCGAACAATTACGGCACCAGGAGTTTAACAGTCTGTACGAGCGACCCTATTGGTCGCCAGCAGGAGCCCCCTGCTGACAACCAATAGAGTTGCTCATACGGACATTTAAACTCCTGGCGCCAGAGCGGCTTTAACCCCGTATTAACCCCTTAACCTGGGAAAACGAAGAAAACCCGAACACGAAGAATGTCCGTGAATATTCGCCCGAAGAGAAGACAGGACCAGGCGAATATTCGCGGAATACGAAGTTTTTTTTTTTGCCGAAGACGAGCACGAAGACGAACACGAACAGCCCCCTGGTCCCAATTTACGCAAAGCTGCAATCCAAAATAGCCTTTGGTTAAATGGGGTGAAGTTCTGATTGGGTTAAATCCATGGGTTAAGCAAATTTAGTTGAACTCACAGGAAACAATTGTAACATGTTGTGTGTATGAAACAGCAAATAAAAGCTTGACCAATAACAACGTAACATTTATTGCCACGATAACAATACAATTGTATTGAGTATTGAGTAATGAGTATGAGTATTTTTATTGAATTTGTTTCAATACAAAATATGTATTTGCTCTCTTTTTGTTCATTAATACACAAACCTGATGTGACCACTCGATAGATCTATAATGTATAGCTTCAAACCTAAATTGAAGATCTGTAATTTGAGTATTATTTGACCCAATTAAGTAACTTTTCCTGGTTTTTGCATTAAAAATAATGGGCTACAACATGAAACAAGGTGAAAACTCTTAGAAGCCGGTGTAGAACCCTTGATCAAATAATACAACTATATATGCTTTTTCAGCAGCCTTAAATTATATAAGGTGGTATGTCTGATGATAACAATAATCTTGCCTTTAAAATAACACCATCTGTGCAGAGATTGAGCTGTTATAATAGCGAGATAATGTCTGCACCAGTAGAAGCCATATTTCTGGATGCCATCGACCTTGGCACTGAGTCAAGAAGTTAATTTTCAATGTTCAGATTATGACAGTAATTGGACTGTCCTGATATGTGAGCTGCTTGTATCAAGAGTCCTAGACCCAGACGGCGATATTTATCCAACATTTACATGTTACTGAGTGGGCCTTGAAACAAGGATAAACTCCCAACCGCTATGGTAAACATGGAACTAAACTAACAGTACAGCGTTTAAACCATCTCACTTACGTCAGCAGGGAAATGCAGCTATTAAGAGTCGAGTGAAGTTTTAATAGAACTCTTAGATATGACATTATAAGTTGAGGATGTGTTAAAATGTCATCAGAGATTGGTGTATAGGTTATATAACCTCAGCGATTTGACAAGATAATGTCTGTCCATTTAGAGACACCCTATTTATTTGAGTAAATTATAATGGCAGAATCTCTAATAACCACCTTATTCCCACATAACTTTTACACTGAAATGTTTCAGATTGACATATTTCGAAATATAAATCGCTTTGCAGTCACCATGGACATGACAGCACTTAACTAGATTGGTAAGGAATACAATACCCATTGCAGATGTTTCTTAGACATGCTAATAAGGGGTTTGTATAAAATACACTAGACAAAAACGAGATGATTACAAAATAAAAACTGATTTTTTTTTAAATATAAAAATTAAAGTCAAGGTTAACTTAGAACAGTTCTGAAGACTATAGTTGAATGTACAGACACAAAACAAACTAAGAGGGACTCCAACTCTAAATACAATATATATATATATATATATATAGTATAATATTAAGTAATATAGTTGCAAGAAGTTGCTGAGATTGCACTTGTTGTTATGTTGATTGGATCAGTCGATGGAAAGCCCCCCACTCTCATATACTATAATTGCAGCAGCCAAATAGTCTGGCTACTATTAGAGGAAATAAATGACCAGGTAAATTCAAAACAGAACACAGCTGATATGTTCTTAAAGTTATTTTTTTTCTATAGATCTCAGTTGGGGTCAGTTCTGCTTTACTACTCGTCAATGTTTAATTTGTGCAAAATTTTGTAATGAAGTAATTTGCACTGTTTTAATTGTTTGTGATACTGAACAACATAATGTTCTGTTTGGATTATAGGTTCTGAAATCCAAATGCAGCTAGAATAAATTTCTAATTATAGTGCAGAGAATGTAGGATTATATGAGTATTAAAGGGGGGGTTGCAACTTTCTTGACATATGTAAGGCAATTACAATAGGGCTTGATTCTACTAAACAAGAGAAAACTAATATTTCTGAAGAAATTACTAGCAGTTGATGT